>CM021101.1:224086481-224282716 GCA_007115665.2 Sequoiadendron giganteum
AAGCATATCTAGTGCCCTGTTGATTCATTTGCTCCAATATCCTACCCCAACCAACTGAAAGTCCCTTCGACCTATGGTCGAGACATAGGAAACCTCTGATAAAACCTGCAAGCATGGATGGAAGTGTAGCATATGCATCTACCATCTCCCTCCAAGGAATCTCATAACCACAAATCCTCTCATCCTTGAACACTCTATGCAAGCAATTAGTACCTCCCTGCTCAGTATGATCATACAAAACAAGCTCTCCAGCCATTAGAATCCTCAATATACGGTATACATCCTTAGGGGCCATTGTCATCTCACCGGTAGGAAGGTGAAAGGTGTTATGCTCACTATGCCACCTCTCCACTATGGAAGTCAAGAGTCCCTGATTAATCCTAATATGGGGAATATATAATAAGGAAGATAGTCCACAATAAAAAATCACACCAATCTTAGGTTGTGTCAGTTGAGGTATCAAATCAAATGTCCTTGGAAACCACTCACAAATCTGAAGATTCGCCAAAGGCTCCTATAATCACAAAGATTCATAAATCAATTAACTATTCAAACAATCAAAATTTGTTAGTCTATCAACGTAATTAGCTCGGGTGAGAAATTTGATTGTTTCTCGTGAGCATCAAGCTATCAGTCAACCTCGCCTATCATGAGGTTTATCAATCAATTAATCAATCCGCCTTGCCTATCATGAGGTTAATAAATTGATTTATCAATCAACCTCACCTATCATGAGGTTAATCAATCAAATTATAATTGTTCCTCGTCTATCATGAGGTCAATTATCATCAATCAATCCTTGAATCTTACCTATCACGAGATCAAAAATCATCTAAATCTATCAGAATGAATAATCAAAATCACATCAAAGGCAAACAAGATCAAAAAATATCAAAATCAAGGAGTCTACTCAGAAATTCATCATTCTGACTTTTATGCACTAAAACAGTCTATCAAAGCACTTAAAGTATCAATGCATCATTTCAATAATTCTATGCGCCAAAACAGATAACTAATGTGCTAAAACTGTAAATGCGCCATTATAGGAGTTCAATGCGCTAGAACAGATATTCGATGCGCAAAAACTTTGAATGCACCATTTCAGTCAATCTATTCACTAAATCCATTATTCAATGCACAAATCAGCGATTGCACTATCCCAGCCTATTAATGTGCTAATCTAATCTACCAAAGCACTAATTTAACCTATGCACTACAACTTTATACCTATGCGCTAAATCTATTCTCCTATGTGCAAAATCAGTGGATGCATTGAAACGGTAATTCGATGCGCTACATCGGATATTCTATGCGCTAAAACAAAAAAAATGAATTCAAATGTAAAAGAGAGGGCAAGTTAAATTTTCATGAATTATGAGGAGGTTATCAAGGTACATACCAGAAGTCCATACGCTGTCGGGCGGTTATGTCATCACACACGCTTGAATCAATGAGTGTGGTAGGGAATCACCATCTTGGTCCAATCACACAAATTTGCTCAATCACTATCAAATTCAAAATCCAAATGCATAAATGAGCTTCTAAATCAACTTTTAAACCTTTTAAAGGTTAATTAAGTGGGATTTTATGGCCCTTATTTATTTTATTTACCAAGAAAGCTTAATGCATTATTTCATCAATGGGGTAGCTTAAATAACAATTGTTAGGAGATTAATTTCTTCATTATCAAATCATCATCTACTCATCAAAAAATCCAAAAAATTTGAAAAATTTCACAAAAATCCAAAAAATTCAAAAAATTCAAAAAAATCATCAATTTATCTCCCGAGGGGGCACACATCCATTATCACTCAAAAATCAGTGTCTCGAGCATGTCATTTTTTTTTTTCAATACTAGCAACAAAACTAATTCTTTGAAGCAATATGTAAACACATCACTTCAAAGAGGGGGAAAATGTATACGACTAAAAATGGTCTGGATAAATCTAATCAATTAAATACAACTATTTGATTAATTAACCTTTAATTCAGCTACTTGTAAATAAATAGAAATATTTATTTATATAGTTCACATTCTATATTCTTCTATTTTAATTAAATAAACAAATTCAATAGTTTATTTTAATTTAATTATCAAATTCTTCTATCTTAATTAAATAAACAAATTCAATAGTTTGTTTTAATTTAATTATCAAATTCTTCTATCCTATTTAAATAAACTAATATCACATAGTTTGTTTAAATATTATCCCCTTTTTATTAAATAAACAAATTTCAAAATATTTTATTTAATAATATATCTTCCCCCTCCTCCACCCCCACCCCCCAAAATTGAATAAATCAAATATTCAATTGAGCACATGTCTACAACTTTTATCTCAACAAAGTTGAAAGCTTCAAGTTGTATTCAATTGCGCTTTTCTAATTAAACATATGTTTATTGCTTTTCCCTCAATAAAGTTGAAAGCTTTAACTTGCATTTAATTTTACTTGATCTTTCCAAACAAAATTTTTATAGTTGGAAATGGTTGGCTTCATGGATCCACAATCTCTTCCTAATCATTTGCCACAATGTTTTTCTCAGGGAAATCATTTCCCCTTCTTCCTCACCAAATTCTTCATCTTCTACCATTGATTTATCCAAATCAAATCTAAACCATTGGTTGCTGCCACATCAGGAATTGTCCTTGAAAATCTATAAAAGCAACCTCTTGCTACAGGAAAAGGATCCCACTTGCATGCAATTTTACTCTGCAAGAATCATAATAGAACATTTAGCATACAACATTTAAATAAGAAGTGTTTTAGCAATAACATTAGATCATAATCATGTCACAACATATCATGTTAGTTTCATTTTAGTTTATCACAACATACCCTATCAGTATCACAACTTTCATTAACAATCATATTAACATAGTATTTCATTAGATCATCATTCTCATTCTCTAGGTTGTCATTTTAACAATCACAGTGCACACAATCTGAGAGCCACTTTGATTTAATAAATCTTTAGAGTTAGAGAGCAATGGAACAACTTTAGAGATTTTATTATGTTTTAAATAGATTAAATCTATTCTTTGAATTCTCTAATAATGTTGCATTAAGTTGTGTTGTTAGTTATTCCACTTACGCATATTTCCCACAAAAACTTGTAGTACATTTTTATTAAAGAATCTTGAGGCTAAAAAGGTATTGTGATAAATCACCATTGCTACAATATACAATTCGATATCTAAAACACATGAAAGATAGTGATAATATAGTTCATGTTGAGGCTTCATTAACTCCTCATCAATTATCAGATGTTGTCATATCTAAACCTATTAAGGAAGAGTCACAAATCAAAGTCTATTTGAAAGAGTTTTTTATTCAAAATTGAAAACCATCTTTCAGAAATCCCATTTTGAGTTTGATGCAATCAATGTCCTAGAAAGAAAGGATGTTTATAGTAGTGCTAAGAGGACTAAAAGAACAAAAGATGAGCTACATGAAAGAGATGATGGTGATCTAGAAAGAATTGGGCAACCATTATTCATTTATGAACCTTATCATGGACAAGGCACTTAGCCTTTTCTACATCATCATGCACTTTACAGAGGAATAGGTTTGAGCACAAAAGGCCAATAGCCAGGAGTTTTTGAGTTCTTCCATAAGAGATGAGTGTATAGATGTAGCTCTTGACACAAAAATAGAAGAAGGTATGCCTCATGATGTAAATAAAAAGATAGTTGATTAACATCTCAATTCATCTGATTCAATGCCTAAATTTGACAGGGTTGAAGTTAAGATGCTTCTAACCATAGTTCTCATTGGAAGGCCAAATGTAGGGAAATTAGCTTTATTTAACAAGTCTTGAGATGGAAACAACTTCAGGAAGTGTTCTTTCAAGAACTCCAAGATTGAAAATAACTATACTTGGAAGTTCTCACATGGATATATTTATTATTGATGGAAGACATGGAATTCATCCCCTAAATGTGGAGGTTGTGATATAGTGTCAGCATGCATCAAATTTACATGTTATTTTAGCAATAAATAAAGTTGAAGCAATTTATGATGATACCGGAAAATGTTAAGGAAGTATGGCAGTTTAAATGCAAAAAAACATAGTCATTACTATGAGAAACAATCAATGAAGGGATTGTGAAATAATTTCATTGAGGGGATTGTGTAATACTAAGAAATAACATCTTAAGGGTGTTTTTTCAGAAAAATAAGTTATATAGAATGACTACAACCATTTTGTTACCCCTTGCTAATTGTCTAGCTTCTTTTGTACAATAATTGAGTTCTTGGTGAAACTATATACAATCCTATGCTCAAACCTTTAACCTTGTTAATCACTTTCTTGCCACTAATTAATGTGTTGTAAGCCTTTCTTGTCCATAGGAAGCCTCCATTTATGAATTAGAATGACAAAAGGCATGATTGTTTGTTTCTCGTGATTGTTCCCTACATTGTGATGAAAAAAATTCTTTCCTTGTTTGGGTATTTATGCAATTACAAACTGTATTGGTGGTTATGTGTTTGTCACAATGGGTTATAGAGTCACTATTTTTGTGAAGTCACTAATTTTACAACTGTTGTTTACATATGATTAACAATTTCAATTGTGACAAAACGAGTTGGAAAACCTTCAATTATCATTTTAGGCAACTTCTTGGATCCTTATGGATAATACCCCCTTTCATATAAAATATTTTGGCCCCATAAAAACTTAATGAGGCATTAAGTGAAAAAAATTTCCTCTCTTTGGAGTATAGTCAAGCTTAATTAACCATTTGTCCTTTGAGTTTCACTTGTCAAGACTTTTGAACTTTGTAGTCTCTTCTTTCACTACAACACATCATTTGAAAGAATTGATTGTCATGGACCAAGTCATCTAATGAGGGTAGTGCTATATCTTTTCCATTAAACATGGAGGGTGTTTGGTTCTAAAACAACACTCTTGAATCCTATAACTTTTCTCCACCTTCAAGGCTAGGTTTTTATCATCAAGAATGAAAAAAGAGGATCATCAATTGACTTGGAATGGTTGAAAATTAACATTGAAAGTGAATTATCTCTCTTGAGTTTTGATCTCAACTTAGACCTAGGAGATAGTTCCTAGGGGTATACCTTAATAGGTATTGAGATCAAACAAAATGGAACCCAAAAATAATAACTAAACCCAATTGCACACTTGACCCCAAATTCTATCACTAGGTCAAGTAAGACTAGTTGTATTAATCCCTTATATAGTTGATTAAAAGAGTAGACAGAATCCTCATGAAATAAGTTTCAATGTTCTGATTAAATAATTCCCTCGTTAAATTATAGGATCACAAGTGCACAACATTAAATTTTGTTTCTAAACTACTTGTAAATGATTTTAGGCTTTTACTAAGATAGGGAAGGTTTGAGTTCTCAATCTCGGTGCCTTACTTGGTAACAAAGTCAACTACAATCATCAAAACATAACACAAGAAGATTTAGCAAGGATATTATTATATGCAAGAATATATTTTTAATAATCCTTAATCAAACATAGACTCCCTTATAACATAGAAATGACCAATATAAAGTCAACTTGGATTGACTTAATATGCTATGATGTTTATCAAATCTTTATTATATATACACCATGAAATATGGTAAAGAAAAACTTGAAATGGTAAGAAACCTATCACATTTTTCTATTTAAAATCTTTCAAAATGTTTACAACCAATTAAGGAGATACAATTATAGACATTTGTTGCTACAATTGTCATTTTTCATATTTTGAGTGAAACCCTAATGATGGATTGCCTAACAACTATAGAAACCTTAAAAATATTTACACTTTTTTGGGTGAAAACATAAAATTATCAACCCTCTAAATCATTGAGGAACATGAATATACAAGTTTCTAAAATTAGTCATGAGTTATGGAGAAGGAAACATACAAATTTGGAACCATAGAGATTTTCCATGTCTTAGCCAACATGTTCATCAATTCCTTGCATAGAAATTACATTTTAAGATTCACCAAGCCTAGAGAAAGCAAGGGAATCATTTAGCACATTAATAAATTACTAGTTTGGAGTCTTGGAATGAGATAAACAATTACAAAATCTTCTAAAATGACCATGGATATAACATAGAAGCTAAGGTTCAACAACTTTAACCATCATAATAAAATTTTCCAACACATAGAACCACACTTTACAACGATGAATACAAAAATTGAGGTTGAAAAACAAGTAAATCACCACAAGGACATTGCCATAAAAATATGTGATTATAAGTTTTACCAGTTGTGTCCAAATCCACATGCAACATAACTGAAAAATTTATAAAATTTATTGAAAAACTATTTGGAACGATGCTAAAATCATCATTCTAATAAATATGATTTATTGCATTAAATTTGGCATGGCCATGGCACCATTTTGGAATAAACCCATGCACTCCAAGTGAAAATAAGTTATTTTGGTAAGTACATGGTCAAAACGAGCTAAAATGGAAACCCTAACCACTTTTCTATAAACTTCTATTGAAACTACTTAAATCACATGCCAAAACTGAGCTCAAAGTTCCTTAGGTGATGAAGAATATGACATTGTCAATTTTAAATACTTTTTTTGTCATCTCAGGTTTTTTCTATGGACGAAATGGTCATCCGAGTTATTTTGGTGAGTCAAGGAAAATTGATGAAAAATGGTTGGACTCGTTGCACCTTGAAGTTCAAGAGGAACTTCTGGTACATTATTGTGGTTGGAAATATCAAACTTTAGAGGTTGGGGGGTGAGAAATGCCTCATACCATTGGGATAGAATAGGAAGGAGTCCAAACAACGGGGTTTCCATATTAATATTTGATCTCACCCTAATCATATTTTTGTTAGTCCCAAAGCCTAAAACTTAGTGTAGGTTGATATTTAATCCCACTTTACTCCAATTTTCACTCATTAGGCATTAGGAATTTAGATATCATTTTGAAAACTTGGTTCCTATCTCCACCCAAAGAAAACTTTTTTTTCTCTCCACTCCTATAGGAAAATAGGAGGTACATTGTCTAGGTGAGAAAGTAGCAAAGTTAGCATTACAAATCTAAAGCTATGGAGTCTCCCTTGTTCCATTGAGTTGTGTTATCATCATGATTTTCCTTCACTATCTCCATTGTCATATCCTATCCCTCTCAACTCCCTTATCCCAATCCATAGAAACCCTTATCAAACCATCCAAACATTAAAACCTTAATAATTGAAATCCGTGCTAAATATCAATTCTACCACTTTCTTTCTTGTCCTTTGTGACCACCATTTTATCTTTTTAATCCTCCATTAAAGTCACACAACACTTCATCTTACATATTTCCCTTAATGCTTATTGTTTAGACATCTTTGCACACATCACATTCACCTTTAGGGTAAGTATATAGAAATGAGACAAAATGGAGTCAAAATTGGCCACCTTTTCTTTGTGAAATCAACTTAAACTAATCTTTGAGGAGTAATTCACAATACTCATGCTCAAAATTTAAATGTTATAAGAACATGATTGCTAGTGCTCAAAATATTGTTTCTAAACTACTATTTAAAAAAAGATGGCAGAGGTTAAGAGGGTCAAATAGGGGGAGCATACAAAATGGTCTTATTTTCTTAGAAAAATATAACATAACATCAAGTGTGCTCCCCTTAAAATGTTAAATTTTAAGTATTTCATAATTTATTCAATGAACAGTTAGTTGACATTACATAATTTAGCTATTATTTCAAACAAAAAAACTGGCTCCTTCCCTACTCTCAAACCTCCCCTATCATGGTTTGCAAGCAAGATATGATAAAAAATGAATTATTTTTTATCTTTTTTGGGGTTTGTTCTACAAATTTAAAAATTTATGTCTTTCTCTTTCTAATTTGCATAATTGGGTTCAAGAATCTTGGAATCCTCTCATTTCTAGTGAGATCGAGTTATATCCTTGTGCTATGGATTTATTCATAGAAAGTTTTGACTCTTTAAAGGATACGGATTTGGTGCTTGACAATAGGATATGGATGTGGAGAGAGCACTCCCTCTTCATCAATCCTTTTTCTTTCTCCTTCAACCCCCTCTTGAAACCTCTCAATATTAGACCAATTTAGGTTGGGCTACTAAATCTTCCTCTCTAGTTCTAGGAAAACTACTACTTCTTTCATGGGTCACTCTATATAAGCCCTTATTTTGGTGGACATTGATATATACAAGGCACTTCATGGGGATATTATTTTGATTGTGTGGGATAGGCCTTAACCTCATTTTATTGATTATGAGGGTCTTCCCTTTAGATGCATATGATATTTTACCATCAATCACTTGGATTTTAATTGTCCACTCTCTCAACACAAGGGTGCATCTATGTGGCAAAATAATTCTCACAATGATCACTTGATTATTAACAAGTTTGACTCTTTAGTTGATGGGTCCTCTAAGAATGATAAATCTTATCAATATGGGCTATCACTTCCCATTCCCCTCGCAACTCTTGAGGGGGTTTCTTTGGTGGTTAGCATGACTTTGGACAATCTCGCTCCTTTGAATCTTATTGGTGAGTCCCACCAATCTCCTAATATTGTTGTTTAGTAGTTGGCATATCCTTAAAGACATTCCCCTATTGTTTTTGTTTAGTAGTTGGCATCTCCTAGAAAGAATTGGGTAACCATTATTCATTTACGAACCTTATCATGGACAAGGTGCTTAGCCTTTTCTACATCATCATGCACTTTATAGAGGAATAGGTTTGAGCACAAAAGGCCAATAGCCAGGATTTTTTGAGTTCTTCCATAAGACCTAAGTGTACAGATGTAGCTCTTGATGCAAAAATAGAAGAAAGTGATAGAAATTTTTAAAAATTACATTTTTTGGTTTGTTCGATGAAAATTTTAGTGATATTTCACTCTTGTGTTGGATGGTTTTATGCTAGGGTTTTGTGGTCTTATGCCCTTATCCGAATTTTCTAGGGCCCTAAACGCTCTTGTTATGTTTCTACATTAACCCCCTATACCAAGTTGTTGATTATCCTAGTTACAACCTATGTCATCTTGCCTGTTGTCATTATCAACCCCTCTACCTAATCCCTCTGATCATCGGGTGTTTGTTAAATCTTCCAATATTTCATGGTCGGCCCAAAATATTTTGCTTTTTAAAGACTTATGTCTTAAGTCTTTAATCTATTTTGAGGGGTCATTGCCTGCTACCTAGCCTATGGCCCCTTCTTTATAACAAGCGATGTATGCACATGCAAAAAGTCTGAGTTGTTAGATTTAATTATTAAAACCCACGCCTTTCTGCACACACCATGCAACATAAAAAAATGTATTTTGGTTGGGTCACGCAGTGTGCGCAGTTACGCCATGCATCATCCAATTCAATCGGGACCCAATCCCCACTATCAGCATGGTCTTAGTTGGTGGTAGATTGACAGCTCTAACATATCATTTGGTCTTAATCTAAGTCGTAGCATGCGTGCCACACAAAGTATCAAATAATGTTACCTAAACCATGCGTGGTCTACACGATGGCGACACATGGACTCTGATGGCGGCGTAGAAGACTGGATGGGACCCACAGGTGGTGGATGTGTCTTATGACTGGGGAAGACACCATTAGTCGATGGACTTTCCATGCGATACCATGCAATTTTCAAACATTTTTTACTCAATTTGAGTCATCCAAAGGGCCATCTCAGTAATTGATCAATGGCTCACATTCAAAGAACAAAACTGGCCATGTGATGGTTGTTTGGATGTTGGAAATGGTGAGCATTAATGGTGTATGCTCTTCAGAGGATATCATCCTAATCTCCATGCATGTGAAGAACCACTTCCTAGCAATTATGCAAAATTGTACGTCGATTTCCATGTACCTGGGAATTAATGGTGATGAAATAGACGCCAACAAATAATCACTCACTCGCTTGTTCTACTCTTGGAGCATTGATGATCGATATCATCAATCTGCTCATAAATATGGATGAAGGCTCATCATTTTCGTCACAACAATTAGGAGTCTAATTTTTTTGTTGCTGGCGATTATTCTTGTGAAGGTTTTGTTCATTGGTGCAAGATGAGTAGGTCGAGTGCTTCTCCATCATGTGTGCAAAGGTCTGCCATAGTTAATGTTTGAAGTTTACATGATGATATGACATTGCATGAATAGAGTAATGTTCAAGGTGCTCCTAGCCTGAAGATGGAATACACGAAGCCTATCCCAGTGGTTACCAAGTGCAACTCTCAGCTAAAAGGCCAAGTTGCAATTATAGAGGGGATGGTGTGTGCAAAAGAGAAGAGGTCTACAAAGTTCAAACAGAGACCAAGGGAAAAGTTGAGGTATGGTCATGGTTCTCTAGCTAGGAATAATTCACCCATTGATGTCTCTGATGGCTTTAGTGATAGTGACACAGATACTGACTCCGATTACGACCAATTCCTTAAAGCTCTAACTGAGATGGTTGGTGTAAAGGAAGAGGTCCTCACAATTTATCCAATTTTTGTGATGGCACCATGTGAAGTTGTTGGTTCTGGTGCTGAGAAGTGTGCTAGTGAAAGAGTGGTGGTTTTGCCTCCTACTATGGTGAAAACATGAAGTGGACGCAAGTACCCTGGTCCTGGTGTTGGTTTAATCTCTGGGTGATGATGATGGTCTTCTGGTTTTTGGTCGCAATGTGATGCTAGTTGTTTTTTGGGTTCAACGTGGGTATGGAAAACAAGGCCTTAATGACATTTTGCAACTGGTGTGGTGACGTCAGCTGATTATGTGGGTTGTGACAAATTTTGATTCCCCTATTCAGTAAATGATTACATCTAACCGTTTGGGAAGTTTGAAATGCAGATGAAGTTTTGTTTTGAAATGAAATTTTGATGAAATGTAATTGTAATGAGCTTGATGCTTGTTGTTCTCTTATGCTATAAAGGAGATTTCAAGACTCATTATAAAGGTCAAATTTTTGAATCCAGAAAGGTCTAGGCAGGGTATAGTGAATGCATATAATGCATAATTCTTGATGAATCTGCTAGTTAATTGTCTTGGGTATGGGCTATGTATGAAATAGTCTTAAATAGTCTTATGCAAATTATTGATATCGAAATAAATCTAAAAAATTAAAGTATGTGCTCTCTTATGTATAGTTATTACAGGCTATAAATGAAAATATCAAATATTGTTTCATTTATCTTCAATGGTTCATTTGAATGTATGATTATGTTTCTTTCCTTAACTCAAAGAGTTAATTAAACACTTTGAAGAGAGTCATAGGTCTATGATAATTGGATAAGGATTTGGTAAGAAGCAATACTTTAAGTAGTATGATTTTTTTTGATGTAACACATTATGAAAATGCTCCATTCATTTCAGGATTAAATGTTTTGTGTATGACAGAGTATCTCATGCTTGACTCCTTCTGCCTAATTTGATGAGGCACTGGCTTTTTTATTAGGAGTTCTTATAATCTAATAAATCAAAAAATACCTAGTTATGGATTCAAGGTTTGAAACATTACTTAATTCAAATCTTATTCACTATGAGATGTATGTCTCATACATATTTGTGTTCCTAAGCAACTGAGTGGTTATTTGTGTAAAGGCCAACCAAACCTTTTATGAATAATGTATGTTTGTGATTAGTAGGGGAAAATATGTGTGTTGAAGTGTTCTTGAGGCCTTGAATATCAAATGAACATAATAAGGAACACCCTCCTTGGTCCCATAGGGCCTAAAGAGTAGGGGTAGGTATTTGAGAATCCCTACTTGTTCTGTTGGCCACTAGCTTTTGTGGTTCTTGAATATAGAAGTTGGATATCTCTTCGAGAGCTTCAAAGCTCAGCTAGAAAAAACCACCAACAAAAGGGATGCCTCATGATATAAATAACAAAAAAATTGATTGACATCTCAATTCATCTAATTTAAAGATTGAATTTGACAAGGTTGAAGTTAAGATGCTTACAACCATAGTTCTCATTGGAAGGTCAAATGTAGGGAAATTAGCTTTATTTAAGATGTCTTGAGATGGCAACAACTTCAGGAAGTGTTCTTTCAAAAACTTCAAGATTGACAACAAATGTACTCAGAGGTTCTCACATGGCTATATTTCTTATTGATGGAAGACATGGACTTAATTTTCTAAACATGGAGGTTGTGATATAGTTTAAACATGCATCAAATTTACATGTTATTTTAGAAATAAATAAAGTTGAAGCAATTTATGATGATACCAACAAATGTTAAGGGAAGTATGGCAGTTTAAATGCAAAAAACACAGTCATTACTATGAGAAACAATCAATGAAGAGATTGTGAAATAATACCATTGAAGGGATTGTGTAGTACTAAGCAATAACATCTTAAGGGTGTGTTGTCACAAAAATAAATTATATAGAATGACTACAACAGTTTTGTCACCCCTTTCTAATTGTCAAGCTTCTTTTGTACAATAATTAAGTTCTTGGTGAAACTATATACAATCCTATGCACAAACCTTTGAACCTTTTTAATCACTTGCATGCCTCTAATTAATGTGTTGTAAGCCTTTCTTGTCCATAGGAAGCCTCCATTTATGATTTAGAATGAAAAAAGGCATGATTGTTTGTTTCTCATGATTGTTCCCCACATTGTGATGAAATCATTGCTTTCCTTGTTTGGGTATTTATGCAATTAAAAACTGTATTGGTGGTTATGTGCTTTTCACAATGGGTTATAGAGTCACTATTTTTGTGAAGTCAATGATTTTTCAATTGTTCTTTATACATGATTAACAATTTCAATTGTCACAAAACGAGTTGGAAACCTTCAATTGTCATTTTAGGAAACTTCTTGGATCCTTATGGATAATACCCCCTTTCATATATAAGCTTTTGGCCCCACAAAAGCTTAATGAGGAATTAAGTGAAAACAATTCCCTCTCTTTGGAGTACAATCAAGCTTAATTAACCATTTTTCCTTTGAGTTTCACTTGCCAAGACTTTTGGACTCTCTAGTTTGTTCTTTCACTTCAACACATCATTTGAAAGAATTGTTTTTCATGGACCAAGTCATCTAATTAGGGTAGTGCTAGATATTTTTCATTAAACATGGAGGGCGTTCAATTCTAAAACAACACTCTTGAAACCTATAATTGTCAAAGTGGTCACATATTGAAAAATAAAAAATTGAGCATGCTTCCCCCTTAATTTAGGAAACTAATTGAAATTATTTTTTGAATTTGTTTATATAATTGAGTCTAGAATATAAAATTGTTATTTATTTCAACTATCAACAAGAAGATAAAAATGACACCTAAAAAGATGTGTAATTTTTTCATGAAAACTGAGACACTTGCAAAGGTAATCGAAGATCAAAACTTTAATGTATTTGAACTATATAAAAAATTACATCATTAGAAAGGTAAGAGTGAGCTAGATGTATGGGAATTTTTCAAACAATATCTTAAAATGTGCAAACTTGATGGAGAGTGCACTTGATATTTGGTTGGTTTTAATATTTTATGAAAAGCACATATTTGAGCACCTTACATCTAGGTCCAACCTTTTGGCTTGAATATCCTACACAAGACCAAGCCTAAGGTTGGAATTCTAAAAGAAAATTCAAATAGTAGAGATGATTTTGTTGATTTTGTTCATGACATTTCTTTGGTGTATTTAGTATAGGAGGAAGGAAACTTCACCTAGCTAAATTGATACTCATTGGTCATTCTCTCATCCAGGTAAGACTAGATTGAACCTTAACTTACCCTAACTACTTTTCCTTTTATTGTTGCTCTCCATTTTCCCTTGTTAGGATCGGCTCATCTCACTCCCTTTTCATGTTTTATATGGAGAAGTTGGGCAAGAGAAAACAATTTACCTTTAGATTTAATGAAATTTAAACTCTTCACTCATATCTTGCAAATAAAATCAAGGAATGGTCTTTAGAAATAAGTTGAATTAAGATGGAAAAGTGACTCGGAACAAGGGTAGACTTGTATGCAAAGAATATGCTCAAATTGAGGGAATTGATTTTGAGGAAACATTTACTCTTATAGCAAGGTTACAAGCAATTGAAATGTTTTTGGCCTTATTAGTATTCAAGAATTTCAAGGTATATCAAATGGATGTCAAATCTTAATTTCTAAATGGGGAGTAAGAGGAAGTCTACATTGAACAAATAGAAGGATTCTAATTTTCAAATAAACTAGAGTTTGTGTACAAACTAAAGAAGGCTCTTTATGGACTCAAAAGTCTCCTAGAGCATGGTATTCCAGACTAGATAGATATTTGCAACAACAAGGTTTTAGGAGAGGAAGTGTAGACAAAAACTTATACATAAAAACAAAAGGTGATCAATTGTTGATTTTTGTTGTTTATGTTGATGACACTATCTTTGGAGGTAGCAATGATTCTATGTGTATAAAAGAGATGTTGAGCAAGTTTAAGATGGAAGAATACAAATCGGTGAGTACACCTATGGCTACTGGGTGTAAATTGAGTAAGGATGATGAATCTACTCCAAAAAATTAGACTTTTTATAGGTCAATGATTGGTAATTTTTTGTATGTAACTACATCCAAACCAGATATAATGCAAGCAGTAGGGATGGTAGCTAGATTTTAGGCAGCACCTAAAGAAGCTCATGTCAAAGAAGTAAAAATCATATTTAGATATCTGAAATCTATAATGGCTTTGGTTTGTGGTATCCTAAGAGTGAAAACTTCACACTAAGTGCATACACAAATGAAGATCGGGTCAGAAGCATAGATGGATAGAAGATTACAAGTGGTGGAGATTTCTTTCTTGGTGATGGTTTTGTATCTTGGATAAGCAAGAAGCAAGATTCAATATCTTTATCTATAGCAAAAGGAAAATACATTGCATCAGTTTCATGTTGCACTCATGTATTATGGATGAAGTAGAATATGAAGAAGATGAAAATAGAGTTTGATGAACCCATTTCCATTCTATATGACAATAATAATGCTATAAATATTTCCAAGAATTTTTTGTTGTATTCAAGGAAAAAACATATTGCAATTATCATTTTCTAAGAGAGAAGGTTGCAGACAAAGAAGTGAAATTGGAGCATATTGAGAATAATGAGAAAAGTGCATACATTTTCACAAAACCCATTCCTAAGGAGACTTTTGAGTATCCCCTGTAGAAGTTGGAAGTGGTTGCTCCCTCCTCTTGAATCAAGAGGAAGTACGGGTTGAGGGGGAGTATTGACTCCCTATCGCAAGCATGCTTGGTGGCCTTGCGAAATGATTATCAATTAGGAAATGGCACAGGAAGATAAAGGGACTCAAAATGAAAAGAGGGATCAATTTGGAGAAATTCCTAATGTTATATATTTCATATGAGTATTTTTTTCCTTTTTAATTGATGTCAAAGGGGGAGAAAGGAATCCAAAATGCCATATCCTTCTAATGCTCTAGAAGTTTAGTTGTGCCACATAGGGGGAGTTCTGGATAAATTATGTTGGTTTGCTAACAATATTTTGTTATTTTCCATAAATGATCAAGGGGGGATTATTGAACATATATTGCCATTGTTGTCAAAGGAGTGATGTCAGTAGATCAGTCATAATTAAATACAATTACTTCTATCATGTCATGTCGAAGCATTTGAAATCAAGAAGTATTGTGATTAGTTGCAGAATGTTAATGCTATCATTACTAAGAAGAAGAATACTTGTAGTATGCTTGAAATATCATCTTGTATCTATTACAGTTGTTAGAAGCAGTCTGAAAGTGTTTATGATTTTTTTTTGTGTTTTGCTACTCGTGCACTATATTATATTGACATAGTGTTTCCCTCAAACCATAGACATTGGGTTTAATTCTATTTCTACCAGTTTTAATGACATTAGCCTATTATGTGGACTATCTATATTAATTTTTCCTATGGTTAATGAATGTTCTTTAAGGTGGTTATAGATGTACAATTATTATGTGTACTAACATTGTCATGCAAACATACTTGAGGATACTAAATTGAGAAATGCAGCCGCCAGCTGGTCATGTAGAGGAATCGTTCAAGGGTCAACTAAAGGGAAACGACGGGATATTCCCCATGTCAGCCACATGTAATCACCTTGTATTGGTGTTTCATGATGTTGAGCAGATGCGGGTGTTACTGCAGTGTTGAGTCTACATTTGGACATGCATGTCTGACCGAATTCCCTGGATGTGTAACTACCCTTCTATTATTTTCTTTGTTTTCCCTAAATGGCATCCTCTCAGTTAGTGGGAGTTGACTACCTTGTTTAGTTGATAGTATAAATAGGGTTTAGATGCTCCTTCTTTAGGGGTTGTTGAGTTATTGATGTTGTATGATCTGATAATATACTAGCATTTCCAGATAAACTACTTTTTTGTACTTGCATTTCCTAATGAATAAGATGAAATTTTGAGTTGAGCATTTGAGTTTATATTAGTTTTACAGGATACTCATCCAAGGGGCCCCACTTAGTGAGAAATATATCCTTTGGTTTAGCTAGATGAGTTATTAGTTTCTATTTAGTACTTAGTTAAGAATCTGACACTGACTATTCCTGCAGCCACTAGAATTTCATTATGTGATTATTCCTACAGCCAAAGTGGATAGAGTAGTTTCTTGTTAATTGCTCATATTTTCATTCATGTCATGCATGTTCAACTTAGTTTAATTTTTTAGTGATGTTCAACATTTACTTTGTTCCTTTCCATGCAATTTACTTTCAGCATTGAATCTTTCTTAGCTGTAGAATGAAGATGACTACTTTGAGTTCCTAGTGCACATACTGTTCTGACTCATTTCAAGTTCGCGTCCCTGGGTTGACAATTTTAATGCACCTTCATGATGGTTAAAATAGCTATCCAGGTTAGATGTCGAATCTCTGAATCACATTTGTAAAGGCTTAGTTGTTAAATCATTGTAGGAGGCTGACATTTTTGGCTCTGTTGTCGGGGTTGGTTTCAAACTAGGGAGTTCTTTGGAGTCATTGCTAGATTTTCTTGCTCTAGTATTTCTGGAATTTGTTCTTAGTATTTAGAAGTTATGATCCGCTATTCTTTCATCAATTCTTTGTGTGAGTTGGTTGATGTTGAGTTGATACCACATGCATAGAAGAAGAAGAGATTCTTATGGGAGTTTCCTTCCTAATAATCCATAACCATTTCAGCTAGTAGAGCTTCCAAATTTTGCTAGAAATAAAGAAGAAGAAGAGCCACACCCCTTTGCTGATACATTTCCTGACTTAACCAGTTTTGAAGTTTCCCTTGAAGATCAAAATCCAGTTGAAGAACCCTTTACTTTGGAACTTCATCAAGTAGGCATGGGTGATGCAAATGGAAACAGGCCTAACAGGAAAAACCAACCAACTTTTCCTTTTCCCATTGCTCATCAAAATGAAGTAGACAACCTCAAAAATATCCCTACTTCATTCCTTCCTAAGTTCTATGGACTTGTCACAGAAGATCTTGATACATTATTTTTTGAGTTTGATATACTCTACAAAAGTTATGACTATACCACTGATGCCCACATGCTTAAGCTATTTCCTACCACTTTGAAAGAAGATGCATTGAGATGGTTTATGAGCCTTGGTAGAGATACTATGGAGACTTGGGAGGACATGAAGGAAAATTTCCTTGAGAAATACAAAGAGTATTGTAGGGGCAGTGATATGAGAGGAGATGATATTTTCAAAATGCAGCAAAAGGAAGATGAGAGCCTGAAGGATTTCATTTCAAGGTTTTTGTTTTGTCTGCATAAATCTTCACACCATACACTCAATGAAGACTCATAGAAGCTACTTTTCTTGACAGGAATTAATGAAATTTGTACTAATGCCTTGGACCTAATAGCAGAAGGAGATATCACTCAAGTTCCTTGGGAGGATATCAAGAAGATATGCCAGAACTATTCTAGGGAAGCTTCAAAGAAAGGGAGAGCTTACTAATCCTCTATGGGTAATTCATCCACCAGTGGAGTTCCAAGGATGTAGATTACTCATTTGTTGGCATATTTAAAGTAGGATATCATAAACAATCTAGCTACTCAACTGGATACACTTCAGGCCAAGAAGAAACATGAGGAGGCAGAGGCACTGGCGATAAAATATTATCCTCATTGCAGACAAAAGAAGAGGGATTGCAGATGCAAGATGGTAGCTAACATTAATAGCAAGAAGATTCCATCTGAGTTCAAACCAATTCAAATTTAGGAATATCAAGTCCAATTTTTTGCACAGAGAAGGCCATGGGCTCCAAGACAAGGTATGCCACCAGATCCACTATCTTTTGTTGGGCCATATTTTAATTCTTATTCATATGGTAACCAGTGGAAGCCCCCATGTCCGTCCAACTATGGAGGATATCCACCATAGTCTTGGGGTAACCCTCCAAATGCTTGGACCAATTATCAAAACTATTCACCTCAGTCGTAGCAACCTCAAGGGAATTGGCAGCATTTCAAGGACCTTGCCAACCACCTCCAAGAAACTAGCAACAAACATCTCAATGGAGAGGTGACAACAATGGCCAAACCAAACAACTAGTTACTTGCAACCACCTTCTCAACCCAAAAAACCTACTATAATGCCTCCCCTTGCTAATCCTAGCTCAAATGCACCTAAACCCACTCAATTACCAGCTCAACCCACACCTAACCCAAATAATAAGCCACCACAACAACCAGTATACTATGTTGATCCAAATCAATTTCCTGCATGTGCTATGAGTGTGAGTGACATCCATTTGTGTTCAGGAACTACTTTACCAGCTCCTTCCACCCCTATTATTATTGAGCTTCCTGTGGAAGAGGAAGAGGAATCTATCAATGATCCCATTCAGCCTAGTGCACCTAAGAATCCTGAACCAATTCTAGCCAAGGAGATGACACAAGAACCACCATTCCCCCAGAGATTGAAAGTTTCCAAACTAAAGAAAGATAAGGAGGACACCACTTTTGACATTCTAGACCAGCTGAAGCATATATGTGTCCAGATACCCCTATTCCGGGCCATAAAAGATGTTCCTATATATGGAAAAGTAATCAAAGAAGCATGCCTCAAGAAGCCAGGTAGGAAAAAGAAAGACCCAACTGCAGTTCATGTAGTGGGATAGTTGGCTGACATCATGCTTGGAAAAGTAACTATCCCTAAGTACAATGATCCAAGTAGTCTTGTGGTTGAAGTTATTATAAATGGGATACACATAAAGAATGATTTGATTGACTTGAGTGCAACAATAAATGTGATGACTAAAGACATCCTACAAAAACTAAACATTATAAGTATGAGATCCACTCCTACTATCCTATAGCTTGCTAATAGTTCCTCTATTAAGCCTGATGGCATAGTAGAGGACCTTGTGGTGATTCTAGACTCTTGGGAGTATCCAACCAACTTCATGATTCTTTCTCCTAAAGCTACACTAGGCGGCTATCCTATTATCCTTGGAAGGCCATGGTTAGCAATAGAAGACACTTATATTGGACGTCGGTCAGCTGACATGACCATTTCTGATGGCAAGAACACCAAAAATCTTGTTCTTTATCCTCTTGCTCAGCCATCCCATGATGAGGATAATCCTATATGGCCACATGTTGGTGAAGAGGCTGAGGAAGTTAACTTTGTGGAACAACTTATGATGTTAGGTAGAAGTCCTCCCCTGTAGCTTCAAGATGAAGTGTTATCTAATATAATTCAGAACCTTTGTGAGGTAGAGGAGGTATCACCCTCTCATGCATCTAGTTCTATTGATCCATGAAGACACTTTTGTCTACTCTGCTTGATCTTCCTGTAGCAAATATTTTTGTAGACAAACTTCCTGCAACCACTCTTCCAGTAGACAAAATTCCTACAGAAATAGGTGTGTTCAACACAATGTTGCCATATGAACTTAAGGTACCATGTATTAATGAAACAACTATGATAGAGTTAACTACACAAGTACAGGTGTTCGAAGGAAAATATTTGAATTAATAGCAAACTGGGAGAAGAACAACAACTGTCATTGACAAATTTACTGAAGACCCACCAACACGCATTTGCATGGGATTATCATGATATGAAAGGACTAGACCCTAAGCTTTGCACCCATATGATATATATCAAAGATGATTGTCAACTGGTAAGCCAACTGCAAAGAAGAATCAACCCTACATTGAGAGAAATTGTCAAAACAAAGCTACAAAAGTTGCTAGATGTAGGATTTATCTATCCCATTTTAGACAACCAGTGGGTGTCTCCATTGGTGATTGTGCCCAAGAAGGGAGGAAAATGGAGAGTTTGTGTTGAATACAGGGAATTCAATGTCGCTACTAAGAAAGACCATTTTCCCTTGCCTTTTGTAGATCAATTCTTGGACTCACTTGCAAGAAAGCAATACTTCTCTTTTCTAGATGGATTCAGTGGCTAAAATCATATCCAATTTGAACCTGAGGACTAGGAGAAGACAACCTTCACATGTCCATGGGGGACATATTCCTATTCAGTACTTCCCTTTGGTTTATGCAATGCACCTACAACTTTTTAGAGAGCAGTTATCAACATACTTTTAGACATCTCCCTTGACTCCATGGAAATCTATATGGGTCTGCCACACATCATAATATACTATAGTCCCTAGATTAGCTAACTCAATAGGGGCACCCCACTCAATTGGTTGTAATCCATTGATCTCTATAAACATAACGTAGACACTGATCATGGGTCCCAATATGGGGACCTCTCGAGAAGATCGGGAAAACTTTGTGATGCCCATAGGAACTCCCTATTGCTCTCCAAACTATCATAGCATGCACTCTAGAAGATGTGTCTCTATAATGTGTTGTGTTTGTACAATGCAACCAATCAAATATTTTGTCTATTGAAAATATGAAAATTTGTATGCATCATTATCCCACACTAGGCAATCCCTATATGACTTCCATGTAAAATTATCAAGGGTATCAATACCATGTCGCCAATACCCTACATCACCAACCTGGATCTATGTGACAACACCTCCATAGATTTATACATATAGTAGTCCTAGTTCTAGATATCTATCTACTGGAGGCCTGAAGACAACTATGTGCTCACAAGCCCAAACCATAAGTAATGTAGTACTGTAGCTAATAGAATAAGGATCTCGGTACGCCATATTATAAATCTAGAAGTAAAGCATGGATAGTAAATGAGGACCCCAAAAATAAACAATGGCTTGCTCCATCATGCACTCAAGCATCTAACCCCATCCTATGGGGAATCCATGGCCTTGCCAATCAAGAATGATGACACCTCCGATAAAAGTGCAAATCATAACTATGAGACAATCATATTTGGCAATGAGTGTATCCCACTGAATCTCATAGTCCTCAATGCCTAGAGCTAGGTCATTAGCAACAAAAACTCTCTACAAGGTAGCTGACCCACAATCAAGATCATAGAAAACCCACTCCTCATGAATTGGAAGCTAAAGAATATTGCAGAAATCCTCTAATGTCATAGTGCTTCTCATGTGGTAAAATGAAAGGAACTGGTCTTGGAGTGCCATCACTCTACTAAAGCATTAAGAAGACCTCAGTTAGCTGAATAATGGGCATGAAATTAACATGTTATAATCCTAATGCATGCAATGTATCCCTCTCCTCATCTCTTAGATGATCTCACAATCTAAAAGAAGTAAGACAACTCTCTCGAGTATTGATCGATGGTAATCGTACCTACGCTCATAAAAAGCATATCGCGTCAATTTGGACACCTAATAGAACCTATTGATCTTTTTATACAAATTTTTTTAATCAAAAAATCACTTTGTGCTAGCAATCAAATGTGTCACACTATCATACAAATGTGGCTCATACATGCAGCTCACTTTATAATTACGACCAGGCTAAGCAATTATGGTGTATTGTCATGCAATTTTTTTGTAGGTAATCAATTATGTCATTCTATCCTACACATGTGTCACACCATAATGGATGTGACACACAAAGCAATTGTGAGCAATCTAACATTTGTGACTCTATTTTACAAATGTGTCGCACTTCACACATGTTGTGCACAAGACCACACATGTGGCGAACACGTTAGAAAATATGGCACCAAAACAACATCACATCTATTTTCTCTTCTTCAATCCTTGAAATATACTAAAAGTTGCATGAAAAAATGAGGAAATGAAAGGGTACATATTGTGTCCCCTGAGCCCTCTAGCCATCGAAAGGATCAAACTCGATATCTGTAGTACACAACTACTAAAATGGGTGACATCTTTGTAGGCTCTCCTTCACAAAATCTCCTCTTAGAGTGCTCAAACTTCTAAACTCAAAATGCACAAATGAACTTTTTGCACCCCTTAGGGCCTATTTATAGAATTTTAGGGTGGGATTTTGAGAAACCTTTATAACTGGGCGTATCAACTTCAAACTTTAAATGCAAATACAGACACCCCAGAGGTCCTAAAATCAAAATATTTTTCTACCAACGTACTCATCACTATAAAATTGACTTGTTAGGACAATTTCCCAAAAAAAAAAAAAAAATTCAAAATTTATATTTTTTTTCTGAGGGAGCATCAACCTATATCGTCGTCATTGAGGCATATTGGGGCATCTCCTAAGCATAAATTTTTTAATTTTCTTTGATATAACTCTATAAAAATGTATTATATCAAAGAGGGGCAAAATGTAGATACCCTAAATTGTCTTGACCTGTGAGACATCTTTTTACTAAATTTCACTCTTCTTCCATAATGATTAAATAATACCTTATTATTTAATTATTACCAATTTTCATATTTTTCTATTAACTAAGTAATTTTACATTATTTAATTAATTCATTCAAATTCATCATTTTTGACTAATTAAATAAATCCTATTTACTTAATAATATCCTAATTAAACATTATTCTTCCTGGTTAATTAAATAAACCTTATTTATTTAATTATGCCACTAACTTAACTTATTCTTCTATTTTAATTAAAAAGTTATCGTGTAATTATTTAATTAACATCAAACACCCTTCTCATATTAAATAATTGTTACATATTATTTGATGCAATCAAGATCGGGGTCTTATCAAACTACCCAATCTTGCAGCTTTATCATGTCATCCAACCCACATTAACATAATCTTTATCTCAATGGACCTCAATGTTCGTTGATCATGATCTTTCATCTTCAAATCTAGATCATTCATCTAAAACACGATTTTCTATAAAATAAAGCCTTCATTTTGCGTCGATGGCTAACCATGAACTCTTAAACTCATCATTACAATCCTCAAATATACTTGAAGCTTCATAACAACATAGTAGCATACCCATAACTGAGAGCAAAGCATACAAAGAAGGAACAATGCATGTCATCCATGGAAATACAGTGAAGGTGAAGGTGTCAATTGATTAAAATCTGGTTTTACTTACTATTGCACATTTTCTATTGAATAGATTAGATCCCATCGAGTAATTAGGATTGCATATAGTGTTTGTGTGCTTGGTTTCCTATTAAGTCTATCCCTTGCAAGTCAAATTTCTAGTTTCTAGATACCTTATTTCTAGGAGGGATTATGTGTCACTATTAGATCCCATATACTACTTTGGTGTCACAATATTATTAACTAGCAATCACACCTTGGTGTACAATGGGTACATTGAAGATGTGTTGAAGTTCAATTAGACAAAAAATTGATCAATTTTTTGCATGCATTTGTGTAGTATACACGAGGCCAGTCGTTAGGAAATTTAGAAAATGTTGTTGTTTATGCCACAAAGGTTTCAATGGAGAAGTGATAGCTTCAGCTCAACTATGCATATGCTTACAAGGATCTGAATGCAACTAAAATAAAGCCTCTTAATCAGGAAGATAATCAAGCTCCATTACCAATAGGCTCATGTTATGTTTTCAATAGGTAGAGAGGGAGAGATATAGGGGAAAGAGAGAGATAAAGAGAGAGGGGTAAGGAGATAGATATGGAGAGGACGATAGAGATAGAGATGGAGATATAAATAGAGATAGAGATGGAGATGTAAATAGAGATGAAGATGGAGAAGCAAAGGAATATGGAGAGAGAGAGAGAGAGAGAGGAAATATAGAGAGATAAAGATAGAGAGGAAAAGATATAGAGATAGAGATAGAGATAGGGAGAGAGAAATAAGAAGTGTGTGTATATATAAGATAGATCTATGGATAGAGAGATAGATATGTATAAATAGATAAAGGGAGGGAGATGGAGGGAGAGAAATAGAGAGAGGAGAGAGGAGAATTAGAAAGATATAGAAAGGAGTGATATAGATAGAGGGAGAGATAGGGATATAAAGGAGAGATAGATAAATATAACTTGGAAAAGATAGAGGGGTGAGAGAGACATAGAAAAATAAAGGGAGAGGTACATATATAGAGGGAGAGATGTAAGAAGAGAGGAAGAGGGAGAGGAAAAAATAGAGATAGAAAGAGGGAGACAATGAAAGAGGGAGAGATGGAGAGAGAAATATAAATATATATAAAGTGATATATAGAGAGAGTAGGAGAGATGGAGTAAATAAGAGAGAGATAGAGAGAGATAATGAAATATAAATAGAGAAGATATGGGAAGATAGAAATAGAGGGGGAAAGAGTGAGAGATAAAGGAGGTGATAGAGATAAGTAATAAATATAGAGGGAGAGAGATAGGGTGAGGGGGAAAGATAGAGATAGGGATAAGTAGGGAGAAATGAGGAGTACCTATGTGAGAGCGAGAGAGATATAGAGATACATATAGGGAGGGAGAAACATGGAGTGTGTTTGTGTGTGAGTGAGAGAGATATTGAGATAGATATAGAGAGGGAGATATATATAAAAATAAATAGAGAGGGAGGGAGAAAGAGGGAAATAAATAGAGATATGATAGAGTAGTAGAGAGATAGGGAGAGAGAGGGAGAGATATGGATATAAAGGGGGAGAGATATGGATAGAAAGAGGGATATAGCTCAGAGCTATATATAACAAGAAGGATAGAGAGAAAAGAGAGAGATGTATGGAGTGGTAAGGATATAGAGATAGGGAGAGAGATAGAGAGGTAGATAGATATAGAGATGAAGATGGAGATGGATATGTAGAGAGAGATTGGGGAGAATGAAAGAGGAGAGATGGAGGGATAAAAAGATAGAGATAGGAAGTTTTATATAGAGATAGGGAGAGAGGGAGATATATATCTAGAGAGAGGCAAGGAGAGGTACATATGGGGATTTATATATAGAAAAATATATATCTTTATATTATTGTCTCGCTCTCTATCTCTATATTTATTATTATCTCTCAAACTCTCTCCTCCTCTCTCTCCTTTGTTTCTCTCTATATTTATCTTCCCTCATCTCTTCCTCTCTTTTCCTCTCTTTGTCTCTTTTTGTCTCCCTATCTCTCTCCTCACTCTTTTTTTCTATCCCTATTTATCTCTCCTTTCCCTTTTTATCTCTTGATCTCTCTACCTCTATATATATCTTTGTCTCCTATTTCTCTATGTCTCTCTATCTCTCTATATCCCTCTCTTTATTTGACTAAATCTATCCATGTCTCTCCTCTTCTCTATTTTCCTCTCTTTCTTTATCTATTAGATTCCCATATCTATCTCTTTGTCTCTCACTCTTTTACCCTCTATATTTCTACCTTTATCTCTATATATCTAACTCTCTTTTTATCTCTTTAGGGGAGAGGTTCCAGTAGTCATGTGAGCTAACTTTGTCAGCATGTAGCGATTGACTAGAATATCGCAGGACCTTCATTTTTTTTGAAATGTGGACTGACCTCTTATGTATCTATAAATAAGGTTTGGAGGTGTGACTCATCATGCAACTTGCCACATCAGCACATCTATTGAGAAGTGTCCAAAATTTTACTTTTTAAAGATTCAACTAAAACTTAATCATGGTACCCCTAGTAGTTGAACAAAAAAATATCATTTGTTGCTTGTAGAATATCATATTTTTATTTAAAATAAATCTTATATGCAACCTAAATAGACCAAATACCTATTGGTAACCAAAAAATATTTGTTTTCTCTAGCTTTTATATTCAACACAAATGGACCAATAGTTGAACACATAAAAACTATTTGTTGTTATAAAGCAACACTTAGTTATTGATCCTATAATGTCACATATTTGGTAATATTTTGATTAATATGTGACACAAATATATAAAAAATATAATATTAATTCATTCTAGTACTAATATGAATAATCACAATTGACTGCATGACTATTGGACCCTACCAATGACCAATATTAGCACTATAAAAACCAAGATTAACAAAAAATACCATAGTAGCAAATGACAGAAAGTAAGGGAACCAGAAGTCAAGGATTAAGCATCCTCGATCAAATTCCAAGCCTTATACAGGTCTTCGATAGAGTCTTCAAACTTCTCTTTGGGCTCCATCTTTCCAGACAAGTTTGCTTCATCACTCTTCACCTTTTTCCTCTGCTACTTCTTAATTTTACCTTGACCCAAAACCATGGCCATCACAATTTTTTTCATTATTGCATCCACCACCCTGCATAAGCTCTTTATAACATTTTCAAGAGCCTGGAATCTACTGTCCTTACCTTCCTCTTGCACCAATTTCTCCAACATCTCCATCCTTTCCTCCACCCTTTGAATTCTAGCAATGTCAGAACCCGACATGTTCTCTTTGCCAAGGTTATTGATCTCCATAACCTCTGTGTCATTGGTAGCATCTTCTTTTTCCATAGCCCTATCATTGTCATCTTCAACCTCCTACTCCTCCTCTTGATGCAATTCCCCTTCCCCTTCCTCTTCCTCTCTTCCTATGAATATTTTATGGTTCTTGGAGGTTTTCTTTTGGCGGTTTTTACTGTAGAAAGACGATTGTCTGTAAAAATTGCTCAATTGTGGTTGCGGGAAAACTGGAGCTGCAACTTGGAATCTGAAGACGACAATGATTTTTAGCTCAACCATTAGATTTAATTCAGGTTCCTCTATGTTTCCTCAATTTTAATTTTATTTAGAAAATGAATAATGAATGAATGTTCTGGTTGTAGCAAAATAAGTTCTTGTTAATTTTTGAGTGTGTAATTTAATAAATGTATGATTTGGAAACTTTAGAAGCCTTTCTTAAAAATTGAATTGGGTTAATTCTGTAGTTTGCATTTAGTTTTTAAAACCCCAATTGTTTTGTGTCTATGGGAATCATTTATGTAATGTGCAAATATACGAGTTTTTGTGTTATATTAAGTGACAAGACTGTATAGGCTTAATTATTTTTGCTTATTCTCCTTGTAATATTTATATATATAAATATATATAGGTGTCTGTATTGAAAAAATTTATGCAAACAATATATATATATACACGTTTTTAATATATGCATTCCTCTCAATGTTTGATTAATACTTTGTTTCTTTTAAATTCGAAAAATCACCCAAATAATAAAATCATTGATTTTAATTTCTGTAGAGTAAGTTTATTAAGTTTTTTTGTGAGGCTTTAAGCCTTCACAGGGCTACACATCCTCTATGAGGATGGCTACACTATGGAGGCAGTTTCCTCCATAGGCCACAACATGTGGAGAGGGCGTTGCCCTCCACAGGTAGCACACCCTCTATAGAGGGTCACTTGGCCAAAGACTAAGAATGTTGATTCCCTATTTAATTCTATTTGGTTGCATTCTATATGTTATTTAGCTTCTATATATATATATATATATATATATATATATATAAGCGTGTGTATATATTTATAATTGTATATGTATCCTCGTACATGAAATATGGTGTTAGGAAACGAAGAGAATAGAATGAGTTTTACTTATGTGATTATATGGTTATGATAGCTACCTAATTTGGAAATTAGATAAGGAAAGACCAATTTATTATAATTAAATAATTGTGGAATTAATGAAAGAGAGAAATTAGACAGATTCTTTAGAATTGAAAATATGGAATGCTTTTGTAATTATGTACTAAACTAGTTGTAAACCCACCATGTGTCTCTTGATCGCGTTAATCAACTAGTTTATATAGAATTAGATTATCTTTTGATTAAAATGAACAGCTAGTAAACTGGAGATGGTTGCATTGCAAATCCATTATGTATCCTATGTTTTATATTATTGGTTGAGTCATTATATGAAATGAATGGTTATTGATTTGGGATTAATTATGATTTATTGTTCAAATTTTTAAGTCTCCATGCGAGGTGGGTTTTGGAAGTCTTTTAGAGGCTATGGGAAATTCTCTTTTGATGAAATTCTTGATAAACCTTTGGGATGGTTGTTTTGTATTGAATGAGTTTACGAGGGTCATTAGCCTTGCACGATATGTTCTTCACTGTGGTTGGAACTTGTGTGCGAAATGGGTTTTGTCTCACCTTGTTGTTTATGTTTATGAGGTTTGTGTAATTGTGCAAGTTGTCTTTGCCCTATTATTTTCTTTAGGTCTCCTAGTTGCTAGTAGGGGAGTGGCTCTCAATGGGGGCTGGTGCACAAAGTGGCACTAGGATAACCCATATGAGAGTTTCATAATTAAATGATAACCTAAAATGAGTTAGGGGGTGGGATAGTATTCACATTAATCAAAATAAGTGATTATCTCACTCATGGCTGAAGTGCTCCTTTAGGCCTTAGATGAGATGAGAAGGCTTGGAATGGCAAGATCAATTGCCTCATCCCTAGGAAAGGTATTTTGGTTCTACATAGGTTTGTATTAGGGCCGAAGGTCGGTAGAGGCTACCAGGGTAACCCAAGATGGGGGTTGTGGCCTAGGAAGATCTGCCAAGGTAACACATAGCAAACTATGTGATGAAACTCCTATTACGACAACCTAGTATTCCCTTGCCTCTTGTCTCCCTTTGATGTTGTGTGCTTCTGGAAGTGGTGTTATTATCGTGTGATATTGTACTATACTTGTACATTGGAGTTAGGTTAGCCCTTATGTCATATTCTATTTATTGAGTATTGTGGTGGGACCTTAATGCTATATCCTAGCGCAGGGGGGTGGACCTTAGGGTTCCACATGGTCAGGTGGAATGTGTCTTGTACTCCATTGGGTTCCCTCACTTTGCTCATGTTCTTGGTAACTATTCTTGGATATGAAGACTTCTGCACTCATTCTTGTTCATATGGATTATTATTAATGTACTTGTATTGTACCAAAAATCTATTGTTTCATGTAATATACTTTTGATGTGCTCTCCTCACATATGTTCGAGGAGACATTGGTGTTCATAATGTAACGATGTAATGATGTAATATTATAAATTATTGTTGAACTTTCTCTTGTAATTAGTAAAATTAACGATGTACCTTATTTATATTAATTAATAAAATTGATTTTGAATTGTATATGTGTGCAAGAGTTTTTCTACTTCTAAGAATGCAAAACATAATGAAGTGCAAAAAGGAAAATACACAAACAAACACTCAATGATTAGTCAAAGTTGAATATAAAAAAACAACAACAAAAAAATGAAATTTTATACCTTGCTTGCTTGGATTGATGAGTTGGTTGGCCCTTTGATGATGCTTGGTTGTATGCTTCTTTGATGGAAAATGCATGCAATAATGGAGGTGGGTATTGAGATTAAGATGGTAGGTGAATGCAATAATGGCTTCAAATCGCTGCAAAATGCTAAAATGGCTTGAATGCTAGAGAGTGAATGCAAAATGAATAACTCTTGTCTCAAATGCTTGTACAACCCCTTTAACTTGAGACCAAGCCTCTCAATTTAAAGAATAATGGACGACTGGGGTTAATCCATCATGGACAAGATGGAGGGTTGTGGTGAGTTGAGGACTCACAAGTCCTCACATCTTTCCATGTGGAGTGTGAGGTGGAAAAATGACAAGTGACATGGAAAAGGACATGTGATGTGGAGGTACTTGCAAGTACCTTGGGATTAGAGATGATTTCCTATAAAAGGAAGTCCTTGTCCCCATATAAGGCTGATGGTGACAAGTGAGGAATTTTAGAAAGTCCTCTTTTGTCACCATGGGGATGGGAGAAGTTGTTGGAGAAATAAATGTGAATTTTTAATTCACATGGTTGGAAGTACTTAGTGGATAAGACAAGGTCCTCCTAAAGGAGGTCCATGTCCCATGTGCCTGATATGACCCATGAAATATTATGGGGAAGAGAGGTGCATGGGGTGAATAAATGGAATTTAAAATTCCATTGGAAAGGACATGGGGAAGATAAATGGAATTAAAAATTCCATAAAATTCCATTGTGATGTGACAAGAGTTGACTAAGGGGTGATTAGACTAGTTAATGGCACATTAGAAGAGGGTTAGGTGGCTACTAATGAGGAGGAGCCAACTTGAAAAAGTTAGAGGATGTGACACCTCCTAATCATGGATTAGGAATGTGCACATCCTTAATGATGGGATTAGGAGATAAATTAGGATTAAGAGAAAGTGATGGAAGATGTGACATTTGAGGGAGTAAATTAAATAAATAGAAATTATTTATTAAATTTATGGGATACAAAGGATAGATGATAAAGTATTTAATTAAATTAAATACCTTAGGGATTTAGAAGACTTTAGAGGTATTAATTAAATAATGGAAATATTATTTAATTAATGCGGGTAAGAAGATATTTAGACGAAAAGGGTAAATTTGGCCAAATATAAGTGGTCAAATCTAGATGTCTACATTTTTCTCCTTTTTGAGATGGTGCTACGAAGTAGCATCATTTCAAAGAAAATTAAAACATAGCACCTAGAAGAAGATGGTTAGATTAAGGAATATGCCCCAATCATTCAAGGAGTGACTAGGAGGAAAAATGATGGGAGTGAAGATGAAGATTAGGGATTGAGGATGCCCCCTCAAGAGGACATGCAGGTTTAAGAGAACATGGTTGTGCTCTCAAAATGAATGAGAGGATGCAAGAGTAGATGGGTAAGATGATGCAAAATGAAGGATGAGAGAGGATGATAATATGAAGAGATAAAGACAAGCACAAATGAATTCTAGGATATGATGTTGCCCCGGTCAAGCAACAAGCCAAGATGGATTGATGATGGAAGGAGTGTTGTTGATGAGAGAATGATATATCCCAAAATAGCACAATGATAGGGAAGGATACATCCTACGGATGATGATGATAGTGTTGTTGATGAGGGAAGGATACATCCCAAAACAACACAAAAGGATAGGGAAGGATACATCCTGATGATGATGATGATGACTAGGTCAAGACATGTTTCAAGGATGGGAACAAGACCAAATATGTGATTAGATGATTTGTGCTAGATTGAATGGATTAGGCTTGGATGGAGATGCGAGACTGTTAAGATGTGTAGACATGGAAAATTGACCAATGCACTTGATCCTGATTACTAACGTCATTTCTTCCTGAATCATACTCTCAGCTTATCATCACTTTTTCATCTCTTAATTAGATAAATCATTATTTATTTAATTAGGTCTTTCTCCCTTGTTGATTAAATTAATCCTCTATCCCTCTTTAATTAAATAATTCATCTTATTTGATTAAATCCCTAAAGGTCCTCTTATTAAAGTGAATAAATTAAACATTATTTGATTTAATCTAACATTATCCCCTTTAGTTAAATAAATCAAAACATTTATTTAATTAAACCCTTCCTCTCAATTTGATTTAAATCAATTCATAAATTTAAGTCTAAATTGTCACATCTCCTAATTCCTCATTAAATTAATTAAACCATGATAAATTTAATCTTAATCTATGTCCAACAAAGCATTCATTCCTCTTACATGTCCTTGTGCATTGAGCCAAGTGACATTTATTTCATTCTTTTTTCCTTATCATATGTAAATTTCCTCAATTTCAAATTCCACCTAATGGCATTTATCATACACATTGGCCAAAATATGCACAACCTTCAACCATTCACATCTTGACAAGTGAAACTTGGCCAATGGATGTTGAATAATCCCACATTGCTCAATCTTGCTCTTTCTTCCAATTTGTAAATCTATAAATGAGAGACTCTTCCTCTCATTCTATCATCCACAATCTAGAGCAAAGTTACTCTCTTCACATTGAGAGCTAATTTTGTCCATTTCATATCAAGTGTTCATCATTTCATGATTTCATAGTTAGGTTATGCCAAAATTTCATCAAAGAGCTTCAATCATCATCAAATCATCAAAGAGCTTACAAAAGAGTTGGGAAAGGGCCAATTTCAACACACCAATTGGCACCAACTCCCCTATGGGATCAAGAGTTTGCATGCTTAATTAGGATTTCACTTATCTTTCCATGTTTTATTCTTCATTTTCCTATTTTGAGCATTGTAAATGAATTTCATGGGGAATCCTTGTTTTATCTTTCATATAAACTTACTAATGTGTTTTTTTCTTGTCTTTGTGCAGGTATAGGACTAGGGTTCACATTTTGGTGCTAGAAGGAGGGCTGAGTTGGAGAAATTCATCACGTTTTTCCAAAATTATGTATTTTTTGACATTTTTTGTGCTTACAGGAAATTGCATCGCTTACAGACCGCCAACGCCATATTGCACCACTATCAGTCCGACAGTGCTATATTGCACCGCTCCAACCTCAAACTCCACCGCACTTGCATTCCCGCCCATAAATTTCAAATTTGCAAACTTCACCGCGAGTTTCCAAACTCCAAACTGCATCGCATGCTAAAATAGCACTGCATTTGCACTCTTTGTTCGCTACAGAACGTCGCTCTCAGTCGAGATGCGATGCTATATTGCATCGCTAGATTTCTAAATTGTGCCGCATTTGTGAATTGCGTTGTTGGATGATAGTCAAAAATTCAAAAAAGAAAATCAACATATGTTTTTTTGTTTTCATGTTTTTGAGCTATTAATCTGTTTGTTGTCTCTATATCTTCTGGTTTTAATCATTTTGCAGGATAGGGGAAGGAGGAAAAAAAATGGAAGGATACATTATGACATCATTCTTATCCTATACCAAGTGTTTTTAAACACTCTAGTGTTGTTTAACACTCTTAGAGAGTTCTCAATCTCTCCTAAGAAATTTGTCATCTTTTATGCTTTAAGGAACACTAAATTTCTTTTGGGCTCTAAAAATAATAATACAAATTCTCTTCAAAGTTTGCAAACAAAGGGCTTAAAAAGAACCTTAGAAACAATTTACTAGATTTGGTTTAAGGTTTAGCAATTGAACAGGACAAATTCCACATTTGATTTGGTGCTTTAAAAAGAATTCACTTTTGTTTTGTGGATTTAAAATGAACAAGTGTTGTTTTGTTTTGTAATTATTTACTCAAAGTAATATCATCAAAAGGACGTATGCACTTCTCTCGCACCTCACGGTGATCTTGAAAATCAAAAGCTCTTTTGGTGATCTTAAGTTGACTAAAGTAATTGCCTCCACATTTCATTTTTGGATTAAAATTGAACCAACTTGCGAGTGTGAGCATGGTATATTGTGAGTGTTCTCCCTTTGTTTTTCAATGAAGGTCGATTGAACTACGGGATATGCGTGATCACTTTTGTTTATCTTAGCGGGCTTTCCTTGTGGGAAAAAATAATCACCCAAGGGAACGACCCAACCGGGAACACGCTAAAGGCAAGCAACTTCCACCCGGGATATAAGTGAGGATATTGGAACAAAGGCCAATATCATGAGGATTATTCTAATGACAAGGGCAACAATGGTCTCTCATCATACTGGATAGTCGCCCATGAACGAAATGCTCATATTAAAACCCCTTGTTTAGCAAAGGCCAAAATCCTATCTATTTGTTGGTGCAAAAGGTCATGTCCTTTGAAGCCACCCTACATATACATGTGATTTTGTTGTAGAGATGAAAAGTATGCCATGCGAGATTCATGGGTAATAATGGTTGATTGACCTGAGAAGTGAGTGCACTGTAAGGGGGAGTCAGTGTGGTCAAGCATCTAATCATCTGCACTGAATATGCGCAGCTGGATTTATCCAAGTGGGAACCCAACAAATATTGTCTTTTCAGTCTAGGGATTGTACATGTTCTTGGAATCAAAACACTTTGGTTGGATCTAAAACATTGGGAAACAAACATTCACAAAGGCTTCAAAATTTCAAACCCTTTGGAGGAAACAAATACCCTTAACGAATCCATGTGCTCTTTCTTACCCTAGGGATTCCATCCTTAGAGGTTTCCAAGTGTTTGGGTTTAATCACCATTTTTTTTCACTAAAGTCAACCTAGGAAACTATGCTCTTGAAACCTAGATTTTCACATAATGGACCTTGTGGATTAAAAAGGAATTGATACATAGAAATTTAGTTTGAAATTATAATCGAGAAAGTTCTTTTGATAAAAGAAACTCATTAAACAAAGATAAGGACAATTGGACCTCACACATGTGTTCTCTCAAATGATTTCTCATAAAATCAAAATCCAAAAACCAAGGTTCAAGAAGATTAGTCCAAAAGCTCATGTGGAGCATCTTGAAAGGATTATTGAAGTTAGATAAAGATTGGTATATAATTTCTACAAGAAGGCTTCAAAGAACAACCCAAGATTGTATGAGTTCTATTGTCAATAGAATCCAACTCTTTTTCAAAGGTTTGATTTTCTCACATAGGAAGTATGGCATGTTCTTCAATATCGAGGCCTTGTAAGAAAGAGTCTTATCTAGTTCAAGTATAGGATAAAAATCACCACTCTCATCCATCCCTCCATCATCAAAATCAAATCTCATCTCACCAAAAAACTCTTGAGAACTTTGAAACATCATTCATGCTAAACTATTAGACAAAATCAACATCACCTTGTTTGACTTAATACACTTAGTTAAATTATCAATCCTCTTGAATGAATTTACCTCTAGGATAACACAACTTCCTAAGGTTTACAAGTTCATAATCACTTTGATTCGCTTAACACACTTATTCAATTCATTCTCTTGTACGAGTTTTCTCTAGGATAACACAACTTCCTAGGGTTTTCAAGTTCATTATTGTCTTGTTTGGCTTAACACACCTTGTCAAACTATCCATAAATAAAAACCAAATCAAATTCAAGCCCTAAAAATTTAGCATCCCTTCAAAGTTTCTTCAAGGGTTTCACTCATCCGCATTAGCCATCTTCCATTTATCTCATCCCCATCATCACTTTTTGATCCTTAGACTCTCCTAGTTCTTCTCCTTTTTGTGCCTAAGATTAAGATCAAACGATCTCTATTCTATGGTTCAAACAAGATCACAACACGAGGAACATGGAAATCACTAAGGAAACATCAACTTCAAGTGACCTAAGTCAAGCGACCTCCAAAGTAAACCTTGCAGGATCAAGGAATCCTCCAAATAACTCTTCTCTGCCATCACAAAATCCTCAAGAGGAAGGCTATGTAGAGGACATCACCAACAATGACTTGGGAATGATGCAAGAGGAAATAATTGAAATGGTTCAGAATCTTGAGAATCATAGAATCATCAATGCCATGTTGAAACTTAATCCCTCTCTATATATATGTGCGTTAACGAAAGAAGGGGCCAAAATCCCTTCTAAATTTGACATAAGTACCAATATGGAAAGGCCTCTTGCGAGTATACCCCCAATATCACTTCCAAACATCACTCAGGAGATTCCCCAAATCATATCAACAGTCACATCAACCCCACCCGTTGTTAACAAGGGAAGCGCCATGTTTCATGAATTACAAAAACATCGCCTTGTAAACAATAAAGAGGTAAATATCAACACCACACCGGATAACTCTGTCCCAGTAAATTCATTACACCTGTATGTTCCACTTACTTTCCATAATCATGTGGACTCATCTTTATTCCATGCAACGCCAACCTATTCGCTAAACATACAAACTTCTCTCCCCATGATTTTGCAAGGAGAAAGTGGGTTATTCGGGATAGGGGGAGTCATTGATCCATCCTCACTTTTCCAAGGGAACACACCACTATTCCCTCCATTACCTCTGACATCTGCATCACCTTTTGGGTTGGGCCTTCCCCCCTACCTGCCACCAATCTACCAAACCAAAGAAATCTAAGCATCACATCAAATCCCCTCCTTTTTCCAGCAGTATCACAACAACATATGGCAACCATTCAAGCCACTGCAATGGTCAATACATCCACCAGTCCCCAAAACTCTCAAAGAATGGTTTCTCAAGGACCAAGAATCTCGATCGTACCACCCACAACCTAAGTCCCAATCACCAACACAACCCCTCCACTCACCACAAAGGTTAGCACCATCCCCAATCCACCACCAATTCCACCAAAAGCTAGTATGACGAATTCATTCATCACCATGATTTAGGCAGTCCAGAAATCCACCCACCAAAGGGTACTTCAACAAAACCAACAAGTTGTATAGCAAGCTTCTCAGCAAATGCAAGTGCAACTAGCTACCCAATAAACTGCACAAGCCGAACAAGACGCACAAGCTGCGCAAGTAGCCCGACAAGCATGGGCTCAAGCTCAAGCCCAGCACCAAGCTCAATAGGCGCAAGCACAGTACCATGCACAACTACAAGCATTTCATCAACAAGCATACCAACAAGCCCTACAAGATTTTTAAGCACAACAGCAAGCTAAACAACAAGCTTTGTTGGCACAACAATAGCTAGACCAACAACAAGCCTTGTTGGCACAACAACAATTAGACCAACAACAAGCTTTGTGGGAACAATATCAGCAGGACCAACAACAAGCTTTGTTGGAACAACAGCAACAGGATCAACAACAAGCATTGTTGGCACAAATGTAGGCATATCATCAAGCCTTAAACACACAACAAAGCTTATAGAAAACCCCCACCAATACCCCTCTCATCAATCAAGCACCACAAACACCTCAAAACACATTCATCCCACCTCCTAATCCACAAAACGATGTTGCAGCAAAAATCAAACTTCTCTCGTAGCAAGTGTTGGATCTTCAGTCAAGAAAAACAACTAGAATTCCAGGCAATTTATGCCCCTATCCTTTTGATAGAATTCTAACAATGGTATTGTTCCCAAAGGGATTTGAAATCCCCAAATTTGATAAATATAATGGGACGGGAAACCCTAAAAAATCACGTCACAGAGTTTCAAGTGCATTGCATGGAAGTTGCATATGATGACATGTATCTAATGTGACTTTTCCCTCGAAGCCTGACTAGTCCTTCCATGGAATGGTTCTCTCGCCTACCCACAGGCATCAAAAAATTTGAGAAAATTGTGGACACATTTCTCAAAAACTATGCATTCAACATGGGTACAAATGTTAGTCTAGAGGAACTATCAACGCTCAAACAAAGAAAAGGGGAGCTATTCACATCCTTCTTGCAAAGATGGTGATCCAAGGCCAACCAGAGCAAGTGGACCATGCTAGAAGAATAACAAGTTTGCACAATCATAGCCAATATGGATGAAAAATTGGTGTTCTATCTAAAAATGCAATGTATTACAACATATGATCAATTAATCCCAAAGGCACTCAACATCGAAAGAGCCCTTACTGTGTGAGGGGGTGCATCGACATTTCCTACACAATAGGATAATCTCCCTTCAACCAATTATAATGATAAACCTCGCACATGGTCAAGGAACAAAAATGTCACAAACGACGAAGTGGTTGATGCTAAGGTTGTCATCAGTGCTCCCAAGCAAAATACTCAAACCCATCATAACCACATAATCACAACTGCAACAATGTGCAAACTAATATGGTGGTGCAACAACAACTAGTTCCGAACAATCAAATCAATAACCTAAACAATCAAGGAGGACCACATCCCCGAAACAAGTATCCTCCCAAGTGGAAGTTCACGGCCCTTGGAGAATCAATTGAATCTATAATGAAGAAGTTGGTTAAAGAGAACCTTATCAAAATTTCCAATTCTGAGCAATATGTGGAACACATGACAAAACCACCATGGTATAATGAAAATCTCTTTTGTGATTTTCACAAAATCAAAGGGCACACAACCGCAAATTGCACGAGATTGAAAAACATCATCCAGGACCTTATTGAGGACAAAATCATAAATGTTGAACAACCTGTTGGAAATCAAGACCTCAAAATATACACAAATCTGATACCTAATCACAATCAGGGAAATAACCAAGGAAATAACCAAGGGAACAATAAAGGGAAAAAAAAGTATGCCAGTGCGAACCTTATATACAAAGACATCGTCACATGCATAGATGAAATGGTCACTATCATTAGCGTCAAAGGATCCAACGCTGATTGTGGAGTCACCTCACGCGGTAGCAAGGTTACTATTGCAGGGGCATCATAGCCATCTAATACCCCCATCTCAAATCTGAAAGTCATTCCCTATGATTATAACGTCATTGACTAGCTAAAAAAAACCCCCGCTCAGATCTCTATCATGGAGTTATTGAAAATTTCTGCCACCCACAGGAAAATCCTTGATGAAGCATTAGTTGTGTCCATTGTCTCCGCTACCCTTAATACGAAACAATTTTAGGCTATGGTTGGTAACATCGTCACTCTAAATCTCTTCACCTTCTTTGATCAAGACTTTCCCGCCCAACCATCTCACAACTGTGCACCTCACCTTCAAGTGCTTGTTCACAAGAAATAGGTCAAAAGGGTCTTGGTGGATGGAGGCGTGGGCCTCAATATTTGTTCGCTTAAACTCATAAAGAACTTGGGAATCTTATAAGACTCCATCGACAAAAATAAAGGCATTACCATCAGAGCATATGATGACCAAGAGAGAGTATCTCAAGGCACTATCAAGATCCCAATCCAAGTAGGGCCAGCTACCATGGAAACCACATGTCAAGTCCTAGACCTTGATTTTCCCTACAACATCCTCCTAGGATTCCCATGGATCCATGGAATGAAGGCGGTCACCTCAACATTTCACCAATGTGTAAAAAATTTATATCAAAATGAGGAGGTCACAATACATGGTGATCCAAAGCCATTCACCTATTGCAAAAACTTGGAAGTCGTTTTACAAAATTCCCCAAGTACCAAAGAATGATGAAGGCCCATCCACTCCCTATATAGATCCATCTAACCTTGCCTCCACTTCTGCAATAGAGACACCCTCCATCCTTGATATATCCAACATCAAGCTCATGATCCATGACAATGGATGTGGAGATTATAGAATGAAGAAAAATTCTTTTGTTGTAGGAGAGTTACCACAATCTCCTAGGTCGCATGGGCAACCCCAACTAGTTGAAACACTTGTCCACACTTTGAGGTCAGACCCTTCTAGATTTCGCTAGTGGGGGGATCTAAGTTGAGAAAATTTGGATGAAAGAGACATTTCAAGCATGCTTTACCAAGATGAAAGGCCCACACCCACCCTACCTATGGATGAAGCTAGCAGAGGATTGCAAATAATGCTTGGTATGGGCTACAACAAAAATTAAACCTTTGGAAGGAACAACGATGGGCGACTGGAGTCCATCATTATAGAAAGACGAATGAGAAACCTTGGCCTTGGATGTACTCCTATGAGTATAACCATATGTGACAGAGATACCCCTAGTAGAGCAGTCAGGTCTCCTCCTCAGTTATTGGCAACCACCCTTCAACTACCCGTATCAACAGGTCTGCCCCTAGATAATTTCACCTTCGACATAACAAATGTTTGTAGTAGTAGTGATGATGAGGATACCATAACAGGCCTTCCCATGCCTTTTGAAGATTCCTCCTTACTGATGATTAGTGCCTTACCCATTGAGTTAGACCACCAAACTTACAAAATAAACCTAATTTACCCCCAACTCATCAACTATGACCAATGACGACCACCAGTTCTAGACACATTTGAAAATGATGAGGCACTCTCAGAATTCATGGGACTAAGGGATACAATACCATATGGAGATCACAAGGTTGGGTTCGACATCACACTGAACACCCAGGCCTATTATGGGGAGACGGTTGAGTCCTTCAGTTGCAAAAGAAAAAGAATGAGAATAAGCTCAGGGTCATTGAGTGAAAACCACACTGTGGCACTCTCTGACCATAGAATAGTAAAAATAAAGGACGCATCCAATGGTGAAAACCTCTCTGAAGTGCCAGAGGATGAAGGAATCAATCTCCCCCGATTGCACTTCATCAAGAGAAATTGACAGTCTTAGCAAAACAGTGCAATCCTGTCAATCTGGGAATGGAACAACACCACACATCACATTCTATGTTGAATCACTTCTGACAGAAGAACAAGAATTATTGGTTGCATTTCTAAGAGAAAGAAAGGTGAACTTTGCATGGACCTATGCCGACATGTTCGGGTCTCGATCCGAAAGTCATGGTTCATCATTTAGCTATCTACCCAGGGGAAAAGCCAATAAGATAGAAGTTGAGAAAGATGCACCCTCAGATAGCCATGCTAGTCAAGGTAGAATTAAAGAAGCTCCTGGATGTTGGCTTTATACGCCCAATTGATTATCCAGAATGGGTGTCCAATCTTGTGCCAGTTTCAAAGCCAAATGGGGGCATCTGTATCTACATTGACTTTAGAGACCTCAACAAAGCATGTCCCAAGGATGATTTTCCACTACCTAACATTGATATGATAGTGGGCATGACGGCCATACACGAGATGCTATCACTGATGTATGGCTTCTTAGGGTACAACAAAATTATGATAGCAAAGGACCACTAGCATAAGACAACGTTTACATGTCCATGGGGCACTTACTACTGGAACATGATGCCATTTAGGCTGAAGGAATGCGAGAGAGACATATCAAAGGGCCATGACACTAATTTTTCATGACATGATCCAAAAAATTATGGAAGATTACATGGATGATATATTGGCCAAGTCAAGGAAAATATAGGATCACATAGCAGCTCTAAGTTCCATCTTTGATAGATTGGAGAAATACAAGGTTAGACTCAACCCCAAGAAATGTGTCTTTGGGGTGCAATCAAGCAAACTTCTAGGATATATAGTATCAATGAGACGAATAGAAGTGGATCCCGCCAAGGTTAAGGCAATCCTTGACATGGAAGCACCCAGGACACTAAAACAACTCAAAGGCCTACAAGGAAAAATCTAATTGATATGCAGATTCATAACACAACTGGCAGATAAATAGATTCCATATTCACATCTACTCCACAAGGGAGTAGAATACAAGTGGGACAACAAGTGTGATCAGGCATTTAGTAAAATCTAAGAATATCTACTTATGCCACCAGTGTTAATGCCACCTATTCCAAGAAAACCACTGATTCTATACATTTTAGCAACCATGGCAGCTCTCGGTGCTCTATTAGCTCAACATGATGAAAATGGAAGAGAGATATTGATATACTACATCAACAGGACAATGGTAGGGCATGAAATCAACTACACACCAATAGAAAAAGCTTTCCTAGCAGTTGTGTTTTCAACCCAAAAGTTCAAACACTACATGTTGGATAATCAGATCAAGCTGATTGCAAAGATAAACCCTCTTAAATACCTGCTTTCCAGAGCCACCCTCACAGGAGGGACAACCAAATGGGTTATGATATTGAATATGCAAAGCACAAGGCTATCAAGGGGCAAGAAATTGCAGACCAACTGGCAGAGGCTCCAATCTATTCAAAGAATCCACTCGTATCAGAGTTTCTAAATGAATCCATCTTTAATCTCAACATAGCCGATCACTGGAAACTCTACTTTGATGGCTCATACACACAACATGGATCAGGATTTGGTGTTTTCTTCATCACCCCACAAGGGGATTGTATACCTAGATCCTACAAATTGGCATTCCCCTACACTAACAACATTGCAGAGTATGAAGCTTTAACCATAGGTCTCAAGATTACAACACATTGGCAGATCATGGCCCTAAAGGTTTATGGGGATTCACAGCTTATTATCAACCAATTCAATGGTGAGTACCAAACTAAGGATAACAAGCTAACACCATACAAGAAGTTAGTAGAGAGCCTCAAAGAATCATTCACTGATATCACCTTTGAGCAGATACCAAGGGCTAACAATAGAGTAGTTGACGCCATGGAAATAATTGGATCCTTACTAGATATCCATCGCAATGTCCCAAAACATGAATTCTTGGTAGAGCAGCTTCTCATACCCACATTTGAGGTACCGGAGTCTGAATTCGTATGCAAAATAGTTGGTCCCGGTGATCCTTGGTATCACGACATCTATACCTACCTAAGAATAGGAGTCCTCCCAGCTAACATAACCCCAAACCTTAAACAAACCTTTGTCAAAAGGTCCTTACGTTTTGTCATCCTAGGAGAAACCCTTTATCATAGGAGCATTAAGGGAACCCTATTGTGTTGCTTAAATCCTGAGGAGGCCCTGACTGCTTTAACTAAGGTATACAATGGCACTTGCGGTTCACACTCGAGTGGTATGACCTTGGCTAAGAAGTTGTTGAGAACCAGGTACTACTGGCCAACAATGGAAAGAGAATTACATGACTTTGTCATAAAGTGTTTACAATCCCAACATCAAAGAGACCTTATCCATGCACCAGCTCAAGATCTTCATCCTATTGTTACACCTTGGCCCTTTTCACAGTGGGGGCTTGATCTCATAGGAAAAATCACACCCACCTCATCTAATGGCCACAAATTTATCATCACCGCCACAGAGTACTTCATAAAGTGGGTCGAAGCAATTCCTATGACCTACATAACGGGAAAGCAGATATCCAAGTTCATCCTAAACTACCTCATTTGTCGATACAGTGTTCCCCAATCCATTATCTGTGATAATGGGACACCTTTCAAGAACCAGGATGTTCGTGACTTATGTGAAAAATTCAAAATCCAACATCGCTTTTCCACTCCGTATTACCCGCAAGGAAATGGCCAAGCAGAAGCCACTAATAAAACTATCTTGAAAATCCTTAAGAAAATATTCAATGACTTTGATCATGACTCCCACCTTATGGGCCTACCACACCAGCATCTTCCCACTAACAGGTGCCACCCGATTCTCCCTGGTCTATGGATCAGAAGTCATCCTACCCATTGAGATCGAGCTCCCATCCCCAAGAATATCATTGCAAAACCTCATTACAGATGAGGAATATTGGGTTTCAAGGTCAAATGAGCTAGAATTATTAGATGAATGACATATGGATGCCTTAAACCATCTACAAGTGTATTAGAACCACCTAAAGTGCAACTACAACAAGAAGATCAGAAGATGCACCTTCCAAGTCGGTGAACTTGTGCTAAAAGAAAATTAGAAGAACGTGCCAAATCCAGAAAGCAAAGGAAAATTTGAGCCCAACTAGTTGGGACCTTTCGTCATCACAGCAAGCTATAAATCAGGGGTATATCAACTGTCAACACCAGAAGGCGAGCCTCTACAGGAGCCCCTGAATAGCTCCCATCTCAAAAAGTTTTATGCCTAAAATCTTGCAAGGTATAGAATTGAAAAATATTAAAAAATAAAAAAATGTCCTGAGAAAATGGTCACCTTGATGAAAACCTGGTAAAAAGGCATCTTGGTGACAACAAAAAATTAGAAAAAGGATTGAAAAATGTATGGAAAAAAAATCGTCCTCTAGTGAAAACCACTTCAGTGGTGCTTTGGACAAGTACCTTGGTGAAACCTGGCAAACAGGTGCCAAACGTAAATAAAACACTCTCTATTCACCAAGATCTGCGTGGCTCACTCATCCATTACATCACATTACATTTCATTAATCTTTCATCCATCCATTTGTTCACATCCATACCATAGCTTGATCTTGTGTTTGTATCTGTTCCACCCTAGTACTACTTGGCATATCCTAAGGTCAGTTTGTCCTGCCTGTATCAAAGTAGTCTATTGCATCATGTTGGGGGCATGTTCCTATACCTACATCTAATTAGATTCGTGTATATTCTCATGATCTTCCTAAACATCAAAAAATCAAAAACATTCAGAAAACTCTCAAAAATCCAAAAACATCGAAAAAATCTCAAAAGTCTTCAAAAATTCTTCATTGAGTCTTGTCAATTTGTTGCCTTGTCAAACTGCGTTGTCTTTGAGCTTGAATGTAGGCAAGGTTGATCTTTGATCATCCCCCGAGACAATTTAGGTTAGTCCTTAGGCATCCGTCACAATCAGGCAATCCGTTTTCCCATCTCTCATCAAATCGAGTTGGTCGTCAGTAGAACTACGTGGTCTCTACGTGTATAACATAGGGAAGGCTAATCTATGGATCAACTCTTGAGACCCCTAGGATAGGTCTTTAATTTAGTATCGTCATGAATCTCGAAAATCCAAAAAAATTGAAAATCTAAAAATCAAAACAACCTCAAAACATTTCAAAATCATCAAAAACATCCAAATATCTAAAAACCCAAAATGTTGCACCCGCCTCATCTCGCTTTCACCCACAATTATCATCACTCATAATAAATCAATTGTCACTTTCATCCTTGGTGAGTCAATCGGAAGCAAGTCTAGCAGGTTCAAAAGTGAACACTTAATCATCAAAGTCTCAAGTCTAGGTTAGTAGGCAAGCAAGTTGATCAACTCGGAGTATCAATAGCTTATCATCCAATCAATCTCGTCAAAACCCTGATCACAACATGTCCTAGGATGTATCCTTCCCATGATGGACATAAGCATCAGGTATCTCACCTTAATTTAGCCTTGGCTAGTGGTATGAAGAACATGAGCTTGTTTGTATACTTTGTCCTTTCTTTAGATTTATTTTATTGCATTCACTCCAAGGACCTCTCGATGATGCCTAAACAAAATAGGTTTAGAGAGAAAGGGGAATGGGGCAATGATCAATATCTTTTTATTTTTTGTGCTTGCAGGATACTCTTGTAAAATAACTTAGTTATTCATATTTTGTTTGGTTTGAAGGGAGGATATTCTAGGTATCTTGTTGAATACATAGGAAGGCTTGTTTTTCTATGTTTTAGTCTGAGATGCTTAGAATTTCTGAACTACATCCTGAACAAGGTTTTGTGTGCTAAGTGTGAACAAGAAGACTCCTATCTAATTGTCAAGTTAAATTCCATCACACTAGGTACAATTGCATCCTGGTTCTTTATACCTTGATGCATCATACCTATGTGTGTTATCTAATGTAACGTAATTAGCCCTTTGAAAATCTTGACTCCTGGTAAGCAAATCATCATCATCATAATAATGAATTGTTGGATCTCTTTTCTACTATCTTCTTTCCACACTAACATGGTACCATGATGGTTAATTAGAACATCACCAATGCATACACCCTGCATCCACCAAATCATCAGCATAATTGCATACCATGTCATATAGATCATATTGTATCGCATCATCTCACGTTACCATCTTAAGTTATGAGTTATAATATAAATTTATTATTCTAAGAATCTTAAGAAATCATTGCATTGCATTCATCTCATATCATACATCATCATGATTTTGCATAAGAAAAAGAAACAAATACATTGCACAAATCATTAAGGGCATAATGGAAATCATGAGCATATCACTTACATCCATCAATCACTTGCATATCATTAAAATTCCAATGCATAAAAAGATACAAAAAGAAATACATCCATCATATAGAAGCATATATCATATCGCATGAGCATAAAATCAAAGCATTTCATAAACATCGCATAGGAAATTAAAATGCATCCATGCATCATACACTGCAGAACATATCATAAATCGAACCATCTCATATATATCATAAAAAACGTACGACTGTCATGGTACAAAATCAGATCAATTGTACATCAAAATACATGATACAATAGGGGCAATAATCAGAGCCCATGAATCAAAAATGGAAAATTTCCTATGATCAAAGGGCTAGCCCTGCTGGCTATGCCCCTCACCCTCTGGCCTGTCACCGTGATCCTCTAGCAGCTTCATCCCTGTCTATTGAGAGAAGTCTGGCACCCCGCCTACTATTGGCACCGCCTATCTATAATGCTATCGATAATACTCAACCTCTTTGACTACCTCTCTGTAAGCTCATAAAGAAACTGATCGGCCCTGGGATGATGAAGGCATACCCTCTAGTTGCCTCTGTTGACCAGCCTCTTGATCCCTCTCGGATCGAACTGGGTCCCTCTCAGTAGTGACTATCAAAACCTGTTGTTGAGCTTGATCTCTCTCTGCAGTCAATATTTGAATCTAACCCTACAACTGTTGGTTCAGTGTATCTTCATGATTCAACTGCCCTAGTGGCTGCTGCTGCGGGACTGCTATGTCCCCATCTCTGGGTTGATCATCCTGTATCCCTACTTGTGGAGGTGCGTGTTGTGCCTGATCTCTGGGGGGTGTCTGATGAGGAGGTGGTTCACCTCCTCCTCTATTCCCATCCCCATCACCGTCGCTTCTGCCTCCTTGTCCTCTGTCCCTGATGGCTAACCTGCCTTTGGGTTTTTGTCGTGGGAGTGTCGCACTTGGAAATGTCAATTTCAATGGAGGCCTAAACCAAGCTCTATATGCCTAGGTCACTCCTGCATCTACCAGCCCCTAATCATATGGCCACGCCCTAGCCACTAGTTGTCTGAATGAGGACACTACCTTAGCTAGGATGGGCTGGCCCATGCTGTCTCTCTCATGCTACGGGAAAAGATCACCATATTGATCATCTAGCTTGTCCTGAATCTTGCTGAATTGGTGGGCCACCTTGTCTGGGAGGTTGCACTCTATCATGGTATGCTCTCGACCTTGCATCCATCTATCTTGTCAAGCAAAAAACAACTGCTTTGTATCATCATACCATGGTCCTATGCCCATCCAAGGCCTCCAAATGAACTCTCTCATCTCATCAAGAGGTTGTTGCCAATGGGAAATCTCACTTGTGCTAGTATGAGTGAAGTGGATCTCTACCCCACCATACCGCCAGACAACGAGATCATCAATTTCAAGAACAATCGGTGTGACATTTGGACGGAGCACTGGAATCCGCTCCCATGCCCAAATATGCAGCAAAGTAACTCCGGCCCCAAGAGCCCAACTTTCCAGGTATGTAAACTCATGTAGATCCCTGTATAGGGAAGCCAACATCATTGGCCCCCAAGCAAAACACTCCTGGTGGATGACCATATGCTCCCATGCCAATCCCCGACTTGGATTGAAGTATCGGCCCAGCTGATCTGGTGCCACAAGACCAAAAATGATGGCTACAACAATCAACCTGTAGGTGGACGCTATACCCCGGTATCACTCCAAGTCAATATGTCCATCAGAGAAATGGATCTTATCAACACCCATCACATCAAAGTAGGCATCCCTACCAACATCGATATCATAAATCACTATGGTTCCATGGATAGGCAATTGAAGGATGCGCCAAATGTCCTCGAGTGTGATGGTGGTCTCATCGATAGGAAAATGGAAAGAGGAGGTCTCACTGTGCCATTGCTCGGCCAAGGCTGTCATCATGCCAAAGTGTGTCCAAATAGGAGGAACATACGCAACAAACCAAAGGCCAAGAATACCAAGCTTCTCCTGAAGGTACACGTGCATACCCTACAATTTGCGGAGCACCGACCATCTATGCTCCCTCGAGTGAAGTATATCGAGGTCCTCCTGCACAAGGGAAACCATCACGTCAAGTCTCCTAAAAAAATTGCCTCTCACATTGGATTTTCGCATTTGAAACAACAAATGCGGCATTTTTTGCAAATGTGGCATAGTTTGTAAATTTCTAAACTACGTCGCCACGGTGAAATTTGACAAATATTAAGTCCCTAAGTGGGCCGCGCGGTGCTATTTGTGCATGCAACTGAGTTTGACCAAAAACCCTAATCTCCTAATTGGCCTACGGTGGCGCTATTTTCAAATGCAACACAATTTGAAGCCGCGCGGCGCCGATTGAGCATTTGCAATGGCGCTATATAGCACTGCTTGACCTAAAGTTGACCTAAACCCTATTAAATGCACATAAAATTAAAAATTAAAAGTCAGGATGGGGGTACATACCACGGGTCCTACGTCAGTTGGTCGCTAGTGCACTCGTACCCTCTCCGACATGTGCCTGGGAAGTTGTCGTTGCGCCATCTCGATCGGGACTCAGAGCTCAAAGTGCAGAAAATTCTAAAGGCTAAGTATGCAAATGTATTGAAAGTGACCCCTCAAGGTCTATTTAAGCCTACAAAGTAGGGTTTTTTGGACCTAATTTGACCATCCAGCTAGGGCTTTGGTCCCCCGATCCAATTTTTGTCCAACCAAGGACCGTGTGGCATATTTTTGGCATTTTAACATGTTTTTTGGCATCTTGAGGCATTTGTGGACCTGTCGGGCACCTTGTCCTCTTTTCTTTCGTGAGCATCCAAAAAATTAAAATTTTCGTTCGATCTCTCGAGAGGATAGTATATCAGCATAATCCTTCTGTTGGGGCAACAGTGGGGCATTCAAAAAAATCAAGAAATTTTGAACTTTGATCATAGCAATTTATTCTTTGAACCAATACAACAAGTGCATTGCTTCAAAGAGGGGCAAAATGTAGACATGGAAAATTAACCAATGCACTTGATCCTGATTACTAATGTCATTTCTTCCTGAATCATACTCTTAGCTTATCATCACTTTTTCATCTCTTAATTAGATAAATCATTATTTATTTAATTAGGTCTTTCTCCCTTGTTGATTAAATTAATCAATTTAATTTAATTAATCCTCTATCCCTCTTTAATTAAATAATTCATCTTATTTGATTAAATCCCTAAAGGTCCTCTTATTAAAGTGAATAAATTAAACATTATTTGATTTAATCTAACATTATCCCCTTTAGTTAAATAAATTAAAACATTTATTTAATTAAACCCTTCCTCTCAATTTGATTTAAATCAATTCATAAATTTAAGTCTAAATTGCCACATCTCCTAATTCCTCATTAAATTAATTAAACCATGATAAATTTAATCTTAATCTATGTCACATCCTCTAGAGAATGCAACTTGCACAATAAATCAATTACTTTGATTTATTAAATTGCCTATTTTCTCTCAACATGGAATAAGGGAGGAATATTCCTTCAAATTTGAATTCAAATCCAAGTGGATTTGTCCTTCCAACAAAGCATTCATTCCTCTTACATGTGCTTGTGCATTGAGCCAATTGACATTTATTTCATTTTTTTTCCCCTATCATATGTCATTTCCTCAATTTCAAATTCCACCTAATGGCATTTATCATGCACATTGGCCAAAATGTGCACAACCTTCAACCATTCACATCTTGACAAGTGGCACTTGGCCAGTGGATATTGAATAATCCCACATTGCTCAATCTTTCTCTTTCTTCCAATTTGGAAATCTATAAATGAGAGACTCTTCCTCTCATTTTATCATCCACAATCTAGAGAAAAGTTAATCTCTTCATATTGAGAGCTAATTTTGTCCATTTCATATCAAGTGTTCATCATTTTCACGATTTCATAGCTAGGTTATACCAAAATTTCATCAAAGAGCTCCAATCATCATCAAATCATCAAAGATCTTACAAAGAAGTTGGGAAAGAGCGAATTTCAACACACCAATTGGCACCAACTCCCCCATGGGATCAAGAGTTTGCATGCTTAATTAAGATTTCACTTATCTTTCCATGTTTTATTCTTCATTTTCCTATTTTGAGCATTCCTATTTTGAGCATTGTAAATGGATTTCATGGGGAATCCTTGTTTTATCTTGCATATGAACTTACTAATGTGTTTTTTTCTTGTCTTTGTTTAGGTATAGGACTAGGGTTCACAAGATGAAAGAAGATGATGGAGGGAAAGATGCAATGCACTGGAAGAGAAAATGCAATCCTAATGTAATTTGCCATTTTCGGAGCACTGATATTTGCTATAACATAAGACACTAGGTACCATGGTATGTGGAACCAAGGTGAATTAGTGTCTAATGCACACACAAACACAACAAACAAGGAGGTTATCCCAACACCCCAAAGTCACGATGACTTTGGTCAGGCCAAGTAGTGGGATAACCACAAGCACAAAAGGATGCCCCAACGTAACAAAAGACCACAGGGATCTTGGTGGATACTATGTGGGACAACCAAGAAGATAGAAATAGATAGAAAGATCAAGATATGCCCCTATATTAACCAATCAAAACATACCATAATATGATAGGTCATGATGCCCCTGACAAGTGATGGTAGGGAGCTCAAATGATAAATAGAAGCCAAAAGTATCAAAAGATTGCAATCAATTTCAAAATGTCCTTTTCCATGGGATCAAGAGGATGGATGGGGTTGATGAGGTCTATTACGTAGGATACATCATGTTGAGACCAAAGATAGATACTAAACTAAAAGATCGATTATGATGCAGGAGATTCTAAAACTGAGTAAATCTCGTGATACAAATGGATCCCATTTGTGAAGAACCATTTAGATAAGGACATACTTGATAACATGACACAAGGCACGAGACACAAGACACAGGACTGACACACCCTAAAGACCCAAGGGCTCAAGGTTGATCAAAGATCATCCTTGCCTACATGAAACCAAAGAGCCCTCGTAGTTTGACAAAAGACCATGGGTAAAATTAGAAAGAGGACAATGGAGACCTCGATGGATGGCACATATTGGATGGACAAATGCCCAATAGGAAAATCAAACGATCAACCTTAACTACGTGAAAGCATAGGGGCAACGTAGTTTGACACAAGGACAAAGATAGATGATGTAAGATGACAGAATAAACAAGAAGCAAAGCCCCAGGAGCGAATCAAATGATCGACCTTGCCTATGTGAAAGTGTAGGGGAAACGTAGTTCAACATAATGCCAAAGATAGATAGTGGATAAAGGACAATGAGATGACTATGATAAATGGATAAAAGGATGGAGCCAATATGATGAGCCAGGATAGGTCATACGGATAGAATGGTTGATATGGTGGATGTAGATTATGTGAAGCTCGGGGATGGGATAGTTATCCAAGTCATCAAAAGATGGATTGGGAAGAGGAGACGATGGATAGATGAATAATGAAGAGTGATAGGATATTATAAAGATGGGAGATATAGATAGGAAAGGTGATATTGAGATGAATGGCATTGGTTTGCATGGGGTATCCTATAGCTAGATACCAATGACAAGGGATTATTCGATGGTAGGAAAATAGAGGTAAATGGATGGATTGATAAAGAGGGGGATATAGAGAGATAAGGATTTAAAAAGATGGGGGATAATTGGATGGATGGGGAGATAAGGATGCAAAGAGGGAAAAGGACTAGTGGATGGGTGGATAGGAAGATAAGGATGGGGAGACGAACAAAATTTCTTGGATGGATGGATGAATGGTGTCACCAAGGACTATGTCACAGAGAAGGAGATTCCCCTACTCTAGATGTGTCATGTGTGATGAGGCAAGAGGGATAGCAGGATGGGTGAATATGGGTAAGGAAGGGATATGGGTGTTGGCATGATGGATGGATGATGCAGGTAGATGGATGTAGATAATATGCATGGATCATAAAAGTAGATGGGGAGGATAAGGAATATATGTATGGATGAGGGGAATATATGCCAAGAAGTTTCCAAAGCATGTGTATATGTTTTCCCCTATCTAGGTCAAGATCACAAGGAAGATTGAGGGACTAGAGACAAATGGGATATGATGGGTAGGATGTGGAAGATAGGCAGATGTAGGAGATGGAGGAAAGAAATGTGTAGGTGGAGGCTGCCCCCAATTGTGGAAGTAGATGGGATGGGGGTTTTACGCATGACGTCTATTTGCCAAGTTTTCATCATAATACTTATCCAAGGTGCTTGTTTTTCAAGTTTTCACTATTGGACAAATTATTTCTCTTTACTATTATTTTTTTCTTTATTTTTTCTCTTTTTTATTTTATTTTTTGAGTTTTTGGATTAGGATGTGGATGAAGATGGATAAAGATAGGGATATGGATATGTGGGTTTGGAATATATGTGATAAAGGGATGGACGAAGGACTCAAGCAGCAAGTTTCATATGAGGTAAAAAGAGCCCATGTGTAAAGTGACTATTGGATGTTGGAACAACCTTATTAGAATGGATGGATTATGCAAGAGAATGGATTAAAAGGATTTGATGGGGGAGATATGAGGGATAGGGGATGGGATGGTGGAAAGTGTATGGATGGAATGATGGAGTGGATGTGTGATGGGGGAATGTGTTTAGGACCAACATTGGCACATGTGGTGGTGGATGTCAAAGGATAGGAGGATGAATTGATGGAGAGTGTGGGGATAGTAAAGAAGTTGGGATAGTGAATTTTGAGACATATGAACCCAAAAGAGATTTAGGAGATGGAGGATGCTAATGATTTTTTGGTGGACTAGCAACTTTGGATGTCGTTATGGAATTTTCATTTGAAGGCATGGTATCTTGTTTCTTGGGAATATACATGGTTTTGATTTATGCTTTAGTGGGCCTGTATGGCCTTTGGGATTGATTTGGCTTTTGGATTTGATTTTTCTTTTCTTCAACATGTCTTTTTAAAGGGACATGAGGAGCTTTAGATTCATGTGGATGTCTAGATTTTTGCAGTTTTGCTTTGGCATCCAAAGTGCTTTTAGTAGCAATGGGATGGGTATGAAGAGATGGGTGATGTGGAGGCGATGTGGATGGATTGATAGAGGTGGGATTTTGGCGATGGTGTGTGGATGGAGGATGCAAGATAGCATGTAGGGAGGGGTGCCTTTGTTGATCCTGATTAGGAGTTATGAAGTTAGGACTTTTATGATGTGTGTTAGCAATAGGTGATGGATGGATGAGAGGATAAATAGGATAGGATGGAGGGGTGATTTGGGGATATAAGGGCCCAAAATGGACTTTATATATGGAGGATGTGTGAGGGTTGATGGAGGTACGTAAGGACTCAAAATAGAGGTAGTAGATGGAGGAGCAATGGTGGATGGAGGGACATAAGGACCCAAAATGGACTTAGAAGATGAAGGAGGAAGATGGACACTTGTTTTGAGGTAATATGATGGAGGAGGGGGGATGGCAACAAATGGTTTGGTAGAGAGATTGGAAGTGCCTCTAATTCCTGTAGAAGAGGATCGTTTAGGATGTAGGGAGGTTGTACCAACATTTTTGGATTGTGATTCTTGGGAGATATATCCAATACCTTGTGTGCGTGGATGTTCTTTGACTTGTATGGGCTCTAAACTACCTTGATCGTGAAGGCCTAAACCTTTTCCTTGATATTTCATGTTCATGAGAATGTGATCTATGGTAGGGTGCATATTCTTTTGGAAGTATGATGTGAGTCTGTTAATAGGTGGAGCAGGAGGGGTGGTGCATATACTTTTTTTTTCTGCTGCAAGAAGACCACCATGGATGAGTGTAATGTTACAAAGGTGATATAAAAGTGGTGTTGGGGTGACAAGGCTAGGCAACAATGGAGTATCATGCGATGGAGATAAGGAGATAGCAGCATCCTGATCAGGAGGAATGAGTGATAAGGGAACAAGAGAGGGATTAGGTGGTATGACAAGATTTGGATTTATGGCAGTGGGTGATAAGGGCTCATGAGATGAGGTGATTGGATCTTGGGTGTGAAGGGGATCATGGGATGGAGCGGATGAGCTAGTGTGATCTTGAGATGGAGTAGAGAGGATGGTAGGATCAGGATTCAGTTGAGGAAAGGAATCATGAGATGGGATAGATGGGGGACTATGATCTTGGAATGGAGTGGATGGGATGGTAGGATCTGGATTTGGAGGGGATATGCTTGTATGCTTTGGATAAATCTCTTAGCATGGATCATCATGTGTGGGAGGCACAATGACGAAGGAGTGTGGGAGGGACTCCTCAAGTGGGGGAGATAGGAGGATGGAGGATTCATGAAGGTCATGGGATTGAAGTTCGGTAACATTAAGACTAGGAGGAATGGATTGGGTGGATCTAACAATAGAAGATGGGGATTCAATGCATTCAACGGGTTTGACGGGCTCAACTATTTGGATAGTGTTAGGAATGGTAATGGGAGGAATAGGTGTAGGATGGAGGAGGGCCTCATCACTAGTGACTATACATGATAGAGTGGGAGGGTATTATTTCATAATATCAAGATGTGGATTTGGGGATGTCTCTTTTGTCATGAATCCTTGGACGACATTTGGAAGGGATGTAGGATTGGGTGGGGTGATGGGAGTGGATGGAGGATTAGGGATGGTTGGAGGACTAAGACTAGGGATTGGTGGATTAGGATTAGAGGGAGGATTAAGATATAATGTAGTGAAGGGGGAGTGATGTAAGAGGAAGTGGATGATGAATTAAGATAGGAAGATACAGATGCTAGATTAGGTTGAGAAGATGTGGATATGGGATTAATATAAGATGATTTGGGTGGTGGATTATGATAGGAAGGTGTGGATGATGGATTATGATATCAATATGTGGAGGCTAGATTAAGATGGGAATACGTAGATGTGGAATTAAGGTAAGGATATTGGGATGGTGGATTATGATATGAAGGTGTGGATGTTGGATTAGAATGGGAAGATTGAGGTGGTGGATTACCATAGGAGGACATGGATGGTGGATTGGAATAGGAGGATATGGGTGATGGATGAGGATAAGAAGATTGAGATGTTGGATTAAGATAAGAGGAATATTCGGATGGTGGATTATGATAGGAAGGTGCGGGTGTGGGATTAAGATAGGAAGATTGGGATATGGGATTAAGGTAGATATATTGGGATTGTTGATGATGATAAGGATAGGAGTATGGGGAAAGTGGATTACTATAAGAGGATGTGGATGTTGGATGTGATAGAGGTAGAGAGGGAAGACATGATAAATATATGGATGGTGAGGATACTAGATATCCCTTGTTAAGGGTAGCATAAGGATTGTTATTAGATGCGGATGAAGGAATGGGGGGATAGTTCAAAGGAGTGGTTGGATTTTGGGAGGCTATTGGAAAAAGCTTGCTAGCAATAATAACATCAAGGGGATCTATATTTTACTCTTCTTGCTCAACAAGACTTTCATTATCATCATCAACACAGTTAGGATTCCCCTTGACTACTATTATTGGTTGTGCGAGAGGAGGATAAGGATTCATGATGTTAAATGGATCTGATACATATTAGAAGGAAAGAATGGATGATGGAAGAGGATGGATTGGAAGAATATGGGGGAAGAGATCTTAAGATTTGGTTTGATATTAGAAGATCTTGGATATGGATGGGCCAAAAGCCCACATTGGGATTCAGGTTAAGCTCAGATTAGTATTGGATAGAAGCTCATATTAGGATTAGATTAAAGATCAGATTAGGATGATGGGATTAGAATTGGATTGGAGCTTATATTAGGACTAGATTAAAGCTTAGATTATGGTCCAAAACAGTCCAGGGGTGACATGATTGAGAAAAACCAAAAATTAAAATTTTCATTTTTTTCAATTTTTTCTATGTCGTCATAAATCGTGTTTTCAAAGGTCTTCGGAACGGAATTTGGGGTTGAAACTTGCATCAATCTCTAAAATTGGGCTGCCAAATGCACACTATTTTAGGGACTAAATTAGTACTCTTGGAGACCTTTTTGATGGTGTAAACGGTTCTAAATTTTGAGCACCAAGTAGAAAGTTATGACCCCAACAAGTTGGGGTAAATAAATTCCTAGTTTTTTAAAAATTGGATGGTTTGGGGATGAATAAGATGAGGCAGAATGATTGGATGATTATTTTGGACCAAGGAAGATGTAGATTAATTGTGGTATGAAGGATTGACTCTTTGGATTTTATATGGGGAGAAAATTTTGCCTAATCTAGGGCAAGGTCACCTATCTTGGGGCAAGGTCGCGTGTCTTGGGGCCAGGTCGCCCAAGATTGGATAGGGTCACCCCTTTAAGGGCAGGGTCACCCCTTTGAGGGTAGGCTCACCTCTTTGAGGGAAGGGTCGCTTGTTCTAAGAAAATTGATCAAATTTGACTTGTACAAGGTGAAAATCAGTTCAGACAGAAGGGCAAGGTCGCCCCTTTGAGGGCAGTGTCACCCCTTTGAGGACAGGGTCGACTGTTATTTGATCAAATTTGACTTGGATAGGGTGAAAAACGATTGATTCAGAAGGGCAAGGTCATCCCTTTGAGGGCAGGGTCGCCTAAATTGCTTCCAGATTTGACTGTCTGAAAAACAGTCAAGCGATGATGATAAACAGGGTGAACAGTCCTCCAAGATGGGCAAACGGATGCACGAAACGGTTGAACGATCACTCAAAACGGGTGAATGGATACTCGAAATGAGAGAATGGCGCTCGAAACAGGAAAACAATCACTTAGAATGAGAAAATGGATGTACAAAACAGGTGAACGGATACTCAAAATGGGAGAACAATGCTCAGAATGAGAAAAAGAATGCTCAGAATGGGGAAATGGATACCCAGAATGGGTGAACGAATACTCAGAATGGGTAAATGGATACTCAGAATGGGTGAACGGATACTCAAAATGGAAGAATGACGCTTAGAATGGGAAAATGGATACCTAGAACGAGGAACAAATTAACAAACTGAAGGTGGAAATGATTGTCCAGAGGGAAAGGTCGCACCTTTGAGGGTAGGGTTGCCCCTTTGAGGGAAAGGTCACCCCTTTGAGGGAAGGGTCACCCCTTTAAGGGCAAGGTCACCTGTCCTAGGAAAATTGATCAAATTTGACTTGGACAAGGTGAAAAATAGCTGAGACAGAAGGGCAAGGTCGCCCCTTTTAGAATAGGGTCACCCCTTAGAGGGCAAGGTCGCCCTTTTTAGGTCAGGGTCACCTCTCTTTGTTTCTCGCTCTCACCACTTTATATACCCCATCGGTAATACATGGTTGGGATCGTCCCTTGGGGTGATGAAATCCCCAAGCAGGTCCCGCTAAAAAAAAGAAAAAGGGTACAAAAAGGACTTAAGTGGACTACAATTTCTATTCACCCAGGATTACCAAATGGCGCAAGGGGATTGGATACGTCAATAGTCCACCAACAAGCACAACAAATAGTTTTTCTAATTCTAAGAATGCAAAATAGAATGAAGTGCAAAAAGGAAAATACACAAATAAACACTCAATGATTAGCTAAAGTTGAATCCAAACAAACAAATGAAATGTTACACCTTGCTTACTTGGATTGATGAGTTGATTCGACCTTTGATGATGTTTAGTTGTATTCTCCTTTGATGGAAAATGCATGCAATAATGGAGGTGGGTATTGAGATGAATATGGTAGGTGAATGCAATAATGGCTTCAAATGGCTGCAAAATGCTAAAATGACTTGAATGCTAGAGAGTGAATGCAAAATTAATAGCTCTTGTCTCAAATGCTTGTTCAACCTCTTTAACTTGAGACCAATCCTCTCAATATAAAGAGGAATGGGTGACTAGGATTAAGCCATTATGAACAAGATGGAGGGTTGTGGTGATTTGAGGACTCACAAGTCCTCACATCTTACCATGTGGAGTGTGAGGTGGAAAAATGACAAGTGACATGGAAAAGGACATGTGATGTGGAGGTACTTGCAAGTACCTTGGGATTGGAGAGGATTTCCTATAAAAGAAAGTCCTTGTCCTCGTATGAGGCTGATGATGACAAGTGAGAAATTTTAGAAAGTCCTCTTTTGTCACCATGAGGATGGGAGAAGTTGTTGGAGAAATAAATATGAATTTTTAATTCATATGATTGGAAGTACCTAGTGGACAAGACAAGGTCCTCCTAAATGAGGTCCTTGTCCCATGTGCCTGATGTGACCTATGAAATATTATGGGGAAGAGAGATGCTTGGGGTGAATAAATGGAATTTAAAATTCCATTGGAAAGGACATGGGGAAAATAAATGGAATTAAAAATTCCATGAAATTCCATTGTGATGTGACAAGAGTTGACTAAGGGGGTGATTAGACTAGTTAATGAAAGATTAGAAGAGAGGGTTAGGTGGCTAATGATGATTAGGAGCCAACTTGCAAAAGTTGGAGGATGTGACACCTCCTAATCATGGATTGTGAATGTGCACATCTCTAATGATGAGATTAAGAGATGAATTAGGATTAAGAAAAAGTGATGGAGGATGTGTCATTTGAGGGAGTAAATTAAATAAATAAAAATTATTTATTTAATTTATTAGATACAAAGGATATATGATAAAGTATTTAATTAAATTAAATACCTTAGGGATTTATAATACTTTAGGGGTATTAATTAAATAATGACAATATTATTTAATTAATGCAGATAAGAAGATATTTAGACGAAAAGGGTAAATTTGGCCAATAAGTGGTCAAATTTAGATGTCTACAGTATCTATTGATGGCATGTCATGGTAATGATGATGCTTCTGATGATATTATTTGGAGATGCATGTCTTGATTTTGATGTGTACTACATCCATTGAAACTTAGACAACATCAATTTGGACCGAGAGGTACCTAAGATTTGATATCTTGAGGAGTGACTTCCCAAGGTTTAGGTATCTTGAGGAGTCACTTCTAAGATATCATATCTTGAGGAACTTCCTAGTGGGTCAAGATACCTGAATGTGGTTCGAGATGGCAGATCACAGTCTTGTTTTGAATTAGTTGGCATAACTTAAATTTATTGTTTAGATATGTTTATCATTCTTGTTGTTTTCTCTTGAAATGCAATATTATACTCTCTCTTGTAATGAATAATATAAATGATGATTATTGCATATGTTAATTAATTAAATGGTCTTTGATATTGCTATATAGATGAAATGATATGAATGATTCATACCAGTTGATCTTTTAAATGAGATAGATTAAATGGAATTCATATTGTTAGTTGGATTTTTTCAATGTGATGAATTGTATATCTTGTTAGTTTGATTTGTAGCACCCCTTCATTTTGCTCTTTGTATTAGATAGTGTCCTACTTTGTTGTGCTTTGTTTCTGTTAGCACTTAGAATTTGATACACTATGATGCTTGTTTATTATTTGATCACTATCTTTAGAGTGATGTGGATTTTATGTTATGATGTGATGGTACCTTATTTTGATGTTATCATTTGATATGCCTTTGATTAGCATAATGGTTATTTGAACTAACATTGTTATATGCACATGAGTAGATTATATATGTTAGAATCATCAGTTTTGTGATATTATATTGGTGAAGGGGATGGAATTGCACAACTTGCTTGCGAGCATCCTACGATTCTACGATTCCCTCTTCACGGTGTGTTCTATTATGATGTATATATACATGTTCGATGTATGCATTGTTTATACGTTTGCAGGTATAGGGCATTGACTCCACCTAGTTTCACAGGTTTGAGCATGTCCATTTCCCAATGGTAATGTTGATTGGGAGATAGTAGCTAGGATTCCTATGTCAAGCCATTACCCTAGTCATAGTGTGTCATCGGGTCTAGTTGGTTTTGTTTGCTAAATGTTGTTTAATTTTCCTTTGAAATTACTATGTTGTAAAGTTTGTAAAAGGTAATTTAATGGATTTAAATATTTAAGATGATTATTAAATTAATTTGGTTTTAATGTTAGAAGATGTTAATTAATTAATTAATTAATTGAATTTATTATTTAACATACGAAATGTGCGAAGGCGAGGGCGAGGTAGAGTCAAGTGGTCGCGCGCGGGCAGAAATGGGTGGGTTCACCGACGAAGGTGGTCATTCGATGTTGCTTCATCCCCATGGATCTCAGAAAGGCAAGATAGGAGTGTGAAGGGCAGACAAGAGTGCGAAGGGCGGGCAAGTTGTCACCCTACCTAGGGCTTCAAATGCGATGAAGAGTGTCAACTCGCCCGGGGCATCGCACAGGATTTCTCCTACCTCGGATTCGTCTCCATCGGCTCCTCTCTACATCGTTGGGTGCAGGAATCAGAGTAATCCATTTCACGCATGCTCTAATTTCTACAAAACTCAAATTAGTTCGAAGGACTCCCTGCCACCATCCATGGTGCCCTCGTCTGTTGTGCTTGATGTGGATTCCATTCATCGTTGCTTCTTGGGGGACTCCAAGGTCTGTTTGACGAATTCCCCGATTGAGCTCCATTTAACGGATGCTTGCATCGCAGAGATGGTGGATGCGATCGGGAGCAGGTCCCTCCTTGTTCGTTGTGTGAGCAAAAGACCCCCAATTGATAAATTTATTGAGTGGATGAGGGCTTCGTGGAGTATGATTCCGCTCCCCAACATTGACATACTTGAATTCAGTTTTTTTCTGCTTCGCTTCGCCTCTGTTGAAGGCTGCACCTTTGTTAAACAGGCTGGCCCTTGGTTTTATGGATAATCTGGCCTCTTCCTATTAGATTGGTCTCCCATCTTCAATCCCGTGACTGCGAAAGTTACTTCGATTCCCATTTGGATCAGGTTATATAACCTCCCGCCAATCCTACGTGAGCCAAAAATCATAAAAAATTTGATCGAGCAATTTGGAACCTTTGTCAGCCTGGATCCTAGTGTATCCCACCACAAGTTTGCACGGGTCTGCGCTATCATTGACATCTCCAAACCTTTTCAAAAATCAGTTTTGGTCCATTCAACTCGTGACACTTGGACTCAATTTCTCAATTATGAAGGCCTCCCATTTAGGTTTTTTCGTTGCAATATGTTGGGGCACAAAATTGTTAGCTACTCCTCCCCGAAGTCGACCACTACTAGGCATTTTCAGCTCAAGCAATGAGTTAAGAAGGTGGGCGATCCTGGTGCGGATTTCATTTGGCGTAATCACTGGATATTCTTGGCTGCTCTTGGGGACTCTAGGCATGGCTCTGAGGCCCCGTTGGGGGCTTCCACTGGGGTGGAACTTCACTCCTCACCACACGTTGATGCTCCTGATGAGGCTCTGCCCCTCTGCCTTCGGCCAACCCTCCCATTCTTGTAGTGGTGGACAATGTTGAATCCGACTCAAAGGGTTTGTATCCTTTCATGGATGACTTGGATGAGGATTTCCATGATTTTCTGTACTTTGATGAGTTGGGTAAAAATTGTTCCCTCCATCAAATAACGAGTGCCATCACCAAACCAAGCTACTCAACCAAAGGGAGAAAGGGGCACAAAATTGAGGTTGAGAAGCTCCGAATTGAAGGCAGAGATGTTGTAGATGAAGGAAAAAAATGGACAATGGAAGCCCTCCTCACTAGGAGTATGCAAAAAGCTAAAGCCAAGAAGGCCCTCTAAGACATGTCTTTGGGGGTAGAATTTTCATGTGTCGTGACTACTGGCCATTTGGTCTCAGATTATTTTGACATTGGGTACCCTCCTTTAAATTTTCTTAGATTGTTGTAGGTTCTTCTCCATGCCTCTTTGTGCTCCCCACTCGTGGGTATGCCTTGGGCTTTTCTTTTTGTGCTCCCCATTCTTGGGTTTGAAGTCATCTCCATTTTATTTGTTCATTTTATGGGTGCTGCCCAACACACAACGACTAATCTAGCAAAAAAAAATTAATTAATTGAATTTAATTGGTAAATAATCTAATCTTAGGATTATATTATTTATTAATTAATTAAATTAGTTGAATTAAGTTAAATTGGAAATGTTAAATATTTTAGAAATTATTAAATGTTTTAATTTTTAAAATATCTTGAGGATTTTATGCAATTTGGTTTTAAAAGATTATTTTTGATGAATAGACAACTATCTATATTAATTTAAAAGATAAAAGCACATATTCACAAAAAAAGGGCGGGTGGTAGAAAGGCACACCCCGAAAGTCACATGGGCAACGCCTAGAAATAATAAAATATCAAGTCACATGGGCCTAGCTTAGAAGTCTAAAAGCATGAGAAATTAAAATAAACAGGCCATTAAGTGGCCAGAGTAGTGCCAATAGAGCCAGGAGGGTCTCTATCATCCTTTTTTTTCCCTCATACATCAGCGGGGTCTGGAGTGACATCAGGAGGAGCCCCCCAACCATCATCATCTTTTTCCTTATCTTTATCTTCTTCCTCGCGTCGGGGAGAGATTGCAAGTGCCAGCTGCGGAAAGATTTTACCACTGGCAGGCCATCCAAAACTAGAAGTAGGCAGAGTATCAGAGGGCCACCCAGAACCGTCATCGTCACTCCCTGAAGCACCATCAAAAGGCCATCCCTAACCAGCCCATGGCGGAGTAGAGCGAGTGCGCCGAGGAGGGCGAGAGTCTTGCCGAGCAGGAGGCTAGGAAAGGGGATGCGTAGAGCCACTCCACTGCCAGCCTCAAGAGGGCAACTGACCATGGGAGGAGGAGGGCGAGTCGGGGACTCGAGCCACAACACATGGGGCATTGCCCTAGTGGTCCAAGAGGACCTATAGGTGAGCCACCTCCAGTGCAACTTTGTTATCTTTTACATGTATCTGTAAAAGAACATTAGAACAAATAATTGTTTTAGCATAGAGAGAAACATTAATATCCATTTGAGAATGAGCAAATATGCAAGAATTTCTATCTTTCCAGATGTTGAAGAGGATTTCCACCCTGAAAGTGTGCCAAAGTTGGGTGAACTTAGTAGGGATCCCAAGTGGATCTCCCAGCATAACAATTTGCCAAGAAAAAATTTCTGACCGAAAGGGCCGAAAGAAGTCATGAATCCAAGTCCAAAGCTGCTGAGCTCTGGGACAAAACCAGAAAAGATGCTTGAAGCTTTCAAGTTGCCCACAAAAAGGGCAACAAGGGTCCTGGACCCCCAAGTGTATATGTCGAGAACCCATAGGCAAGCCTTGGGAAAGAATATACCAAGAAAAGTGGGCTAGCTTTGGATTAACACTTACAGACCAAGTGGCATTAATTCTCTTTCACCAAACATGAGCAGAGGAATTAAGAAGCCACCTCTGGTTCAAACTGTTGATCATAGGAAAATGGGGTGAAAGCCACTTGTAACCAAGCCACAACTTATAGCTCCTAAGAGGAGTGTCTGGAAACCATTTCCAATCTTTCCACCAAGTTTTGTGACCACGAATGTCAATTTTATGAAGCATTTCCACTGGAATGGTGCTCACCAGCCCATTGAAAGTGGTGTGGTCCCAGTTTTGAAGTCTGTGTTGGGCCTTAAAATCATTCCACTGCATAATATGCATAGTGGGCCAATGAAAGAGCTGTTGCAGGGTCTGCATGCCCTTTTTGTGAAATCTAAGGGCTTTAAGCCAAGGCGATTTAGCCAAGGGCTGACCATTCTGAGCAAGAAGAGGAGAACACCAAATATTCTACTAATTGAGCGAAATCCCATCACGAAATCCAGCCCTGGCCCATCAGAGCCAAAGCTTAACAACCTCCCAGGCACGCTAAACGCTTTTGGCCATAAAGGTTCCAACAATTTGAATAGACTCGTTCATAACCAGGAGGGTTTGGAAACCTATTCCTTTCCAAGCAGGTCTGTGAATAGGAAATCCAGATTGGATACAATGCCTGAGGAGAATCTTCCAGGCTTCATCTTTGGTGAGGGCTCGGGTAATCCACTTGACACAAAGAGAATTCCCTTGTCGTTGAGTGAAGAGCAACCCAAGCCCTCCAAAATCCTTAGGGAGGCAATATTACTCCCATGCAACATGATGAAAACCCTTGTGGGTTTCAGAGGAGGCCCATAAAAATTCTCGTAGCAAATTTTCAAGCCTATTGTAGGTAGCTTTGGAGGGAGCCCAACAAGAGGAGTAGTAAACATGAGTGGCCGCCAAAACTTTAGAGCAAACCTGGAACTTACTAGCCAAAGAAAGAGGCTTGGTAATCTAGTAAGCAAGCTTTTGCTCGACCCTAGAGAGCACGGCTTGCCAAAGCTCCCTAGGGGAGGCCTGGAAGGCGAAGGGGATGCCCAAAAAATGAAAGATCTCTCCTTGCCCAATCCACTTCCAATTATAAGTTTGAAGCCACATAGGAGTGGGTAACACAGATTGCCTATAGCATAAGGTCTTGTTCCATTGGATGGTAGAGCCAGAGGAAAGACAAAAATTGTTGAGACAATCAAGGGCAATAGTGATCGATTCTTCTTCTTCCAAGAGAGTGAGAAAGGAACCATCTACAAAGTGGCCATTAACAAGCTGCTCCTGAGAGTTCAGGAGAAGAATCCCTTTGAAACACTGTTGAGAAACAATATGGGCTAGAAGGCAACCAAAGCCTTCAGAAGCCTTCAGCCGCAAGCACAAATAAAGAGGGGGTGAGAGGACACCCTTGTCGAATTGAGCGAAAAATACCAAAAGTTGGAGACTGGCGGCCATTAATGGTTATACAAGCTGAAGCATCAACAAAAAGCATACGAACAGATTGAATGAAATTGGGCCCAAATCCCAAGGCTTGCAACATTGCAAGAATGAAAGGCCATTCAATGCGGTCATAGGCTTTGGCAGAGTCAATTTTAATGAACACAACTTTCTGGTTTGAGCGGCGGGCCCACTCCATGCCTTCCCAAAAAACAATGATATTATCCATAATGAACCTAGATTTGATGAAACCAATTTTCTCTGGGCACACAATCTGAGGCAAGAAATGATGAATTTTTAGAGCTAGAGCTTTGGCAATGATTTTATAGGATACATTGAGAAGCGTGATGGGCCTCCAGTTGTAGATATCCTCTGGATCCCCAGGCTTAGGTATGAACTTTATATTTCCCTTGTTTATTAAATTGCCTAGTGAGTTGGATTGAAAAGCTTCAAGATAGACATGATGCAAATCGCTCCCAACACAGTCCCAAAAAGCTTTGTAGAATTCACAAGGGAAGCCATCAATCCCAGGAGCCTTGTCATCGGCCATAGAAAAAATAGCTTCCTTGAGATCATCAATTGTTAATAATTGATCACAAAAATTTATCTGGACTAAAAAAAGCCTATGTGGCACCACAACAAGGCAATCTTGAAGGGCTTGTTGTCGCATTAAAAGATATTTTGGTATTCAACATGTGTTTGAAAAATTTAAGAGGGTTGTTGGGAAAATTTATTCATAGGGAGAAATTTATGGCTATAACAGGAAGAAGTGAGAAGCTTCTTCATAGAAGAAGGATAGAGGATATTTGGTTGGAAAAGAGGTTTTGAGGAGGAGGTTTTGTGATTGCATGTTGTTGAAATTTTGAAAAGTTACTCTCATGAAAATTTTTTGTGTTTGGGAATTTTTATTGTTCTAGAGGAAGCTCTCGTTGATCTGGGATAAAATACTTGGATCTGTGGAGGAGGCACTTCGGCAATTCACATATTCTTAGGCATTGGATTTCAGGTTCCTCTTTCAATTCTAGTTAGTTTCTTATTGAAAAGTTCCTTAGTTTAGATAACTCTCTGGAAAATATTGTCTATGCAAGTTTTAAAGCTTTGAGTTTTGTTTAAAAACTGTAAATGTCGTGTGTGAAATTTTCTGTGAAAATGAAATCCTCTCTTGAAACGGAATCCTTTGTGGAAACCATTACAAATTTTAAGTTGGGATTATTGTAAACATAGAACCTAGAAGAATACAATTAGGGATCTGGAAAGAAAATCTTCGTCAGGAAGAAATTTAGTTTTCTATAGAAAATTTTCCTTTAGGATTAAATCTTCTCAGGAAATTTCTTGTAAAATTATTTGTAAGAATTTTATTGTTCTTTCTCTTTTAGTTTCGTGGTCTGGGCAACTTAAAATAATCCTCTATGTTTTTTATTTGAAAAATCCCGTCTGTAGAAAATTTCTCTGTAATTTGGCTTTTCGGATGTTGTTGGAAAAGTTTTCTGTAGAATGCATTTTGGAAAAAAAAAATTATTTCCCCAATTAAACTATTGTTTTGAAATTCCTTATATATAAATTATATATACATATATGTGCATATATATATTAATATATATACATACACATATACATATATAATTGTAAAGTGTTTATTACTGTATTGAAGAAATTTGTCGCCATTTGTACGACGATCTCCTTGCCATTGATGGGCATTTATTTCTATGGAAATTGTTTTAGTTTCAAATGTTAGCTTTATGGGAAGGTGAGTGGAGGTACTACCTCCACCGCCGCCCCCACAAGGGCACGACGTTGTGGAGGTAATACCTCCATAGAGCCTCCCCACACACATGGCCGTTGTATGGAGATGGGGGGGTACGGTTGTGCAAGCACAACCGCCCCTCCCCACATTGAATGGAGTTTGTGGATTTTATTAACAATAGACCTTTATTATATTTGTCTGTTATGGAATATTAAACTTCTATTGTTAAGTGGTTTTTTTATTTATAATATATATATATATATGTAATATATTATGTATATATGTATGTGTATATATATATATAGGTTATGTTTATTTGGTAGAAAAAAAAAGAATTTTTTAATTTAAATAAATAAATATATTTTTATGTATATATATGTATATATAATTATATATATTTAAATATATTTGTTTTAAATTGGTGCATGCATAATATGCACAAATAAAAGATTTGGTTGTTGTAATCTTTCAGTAGAAATTGTTATTTTATTAAAAGTAATCGAGGAAATTGAAGATATTGATAAGTTGGATTTTTTCTTCTCTGGTTATTAAGGGCTTTAATTTTATTTAATTTTATTTATTTACTTGGGAAATTTCTTTACTGTAAATTACGGAAGGGGGGGAAATTGGATTTAATATATCCGAAGAGTAGTTTATTTCCTGTTTAATTGCCTTTGTATGTAATTTCCTTTGTTCATTTTTTTGGGAAATCGGTTTAGATGCATTATAAGTCTTCCAGTTGTGTTATAGATTTAGGGGTTGTGGTAATTTTAATGTCAACCCATTTTGTTACCCTTGGTTAGTGTGTTTGTCATTTTCAGTAAATCACTCGGTTTCCACGAACGGGGATGTGATACATTTAAGTTTTTGGATGGGTATTGAATATTTGTTGTGCGCGCTAGTTGCCTTGGGTAGTGGATGTTGTTCCACGAGTTGTCTTAGGGGAGTGGCTTTCAATGAGGGTTGGCACACAAAGTGGTGCCAGGGTAACTCGTTGTGAGTTAGTTAATCCAGTGATAATGTAATTAATATATTAGAGGAATGGGTATATTCATCACTTAAATAAGAGTAAAGTGCCTCGCTCATGGACTCAAGGGTTAGTATAGACTTGGGATGAGACGAGAAGGCCTGGAATGGCAAGATTGATATCCTGTCTTCTCGAAAGATAGTTGATTTCACTTTGGATTGCATGTGGAGTTGGGAGTCATGAGAGGCTACCAGGGTAACCCAAGATGGGGGCTGGGGCCTACGAAGTTTCACCAGGGTAACCCATGCAACATTGTGATGACACTCCTCCTAAGTCAATTGTTTGTTAGTTCTATGATAAATGATTTTGTAACACTGGAAGCAATTTAACCTTTGTAATAGTGTGATTCTTGTATTTGGTTAAGTTCAGTATGTGTCAGCCTATGTCTAGTGGTAGTAGGTCTTGTCTAGGATCCTTGTTACTATCTCCTAGCACGGGGGGTGGGCCTTCGGGTACCACTTCGTTGGGAGGAACATGCGCCCTATACTGTTGGGTCCCCTTCTATTTGAGATGGCGAGACCTTCCAGTTGGAGAGCTCGTGTATTCCAGCTTGTTTATTCCTTGCATTGATTATTGTATCAGTTGACTCATGTACTTATTTTTCTTAATTATGTTTGAGGTCTCATGTATTTTGTAACAAATATGTATGATCTACCTCATTCTGGGAATGAGTGTTGTAAACCTTATTTGAGAATTAATGTAATATTGGGATCTTGATGTTTATCTTATCTATGTGATGCAATTTCAATGTTTGGAATGTATGTACTTTTAATTCTTAAGTAGTTAATCATATGCTATGAATGTATTTATGTTTATGTTATGGGAATCAGACGTAACCTTAGTATCGTGCCTTAGAGGATGTTGGCGATAGTTAGTGAGCTTTTCATGTTATTATTGAATTTTAAAAGAAAAAAAATTGTACACTTTAGTAGTTATTGCAACTTCCTCTAGGGTTACATGGCAGGGCATTACATGATTAATGGGACTCTAGTAGCATAGTCATGGAACCTTAGAGGGCCAAGATTTATAATGCAAGTTATAGTAAATTTTGCAATCCTTAAAGTGTTGCACTTCAAAAAAAAAATTGTACCGTTATCTAGTATTTTAGTGTGTTGTCCTCTAGGGTTTTATGGTGGGGTGTTACATATGGTACCAAAGCCCAAGTTCTAACACTAGGTAGTTTGGGTATATACAAGAGCCCATTAGGTTGTCTTAGTTGCATAGATTTTCAAATTTATGTTTTTCCTTGTTAACCTCGTCTAACACCCTAAACTTGTCCTTGGTGGTGTTTGTGTAGGATCATGTCGAGAGGTCAGGGTCAAGGTCAAGGACATGGAGAGGTTGTGGGGATAATCACCAAAACTCCCCTCCTCAAAGTTCCCATGAGTCTGATCGTGAGCAACAGTAGGATTCCCAAAATAATCAAGGAGGTGGAGATGAAAATCTGGGTCAGTCGGGATTGGAGGGCACATAGTTGTGTCACTTACTTGAGGAGGTTCTTGCCCATCTAGGGTCTAGACAGGAGGGGAATAGTTGGCGATTAGAGAGAGGGAGAGGTCTCCCAAGAGAAAAGAGGTTACTGTAGAGCAGGAGACAATTTTAGTCGAGCACATGAGGGATCTTTTGAGAGCTCCTCCTCCTATGTTTGATGGAATTGGTAGTGGTTTGGAGGCTGAAAGATGGTTAATAGATCTGAATAGGTGTTTCGCTATGCATCCATATGGTAGCAACACCAAGGCTAGGTGTGTTATCATGCACCTTAAAGGTTTTGTTTCCATGTGGTGGAATTTGGAGGAGCAAAAGCTTTGTTTGGATATAGATTCAGTCTCATGGGATATATTTTTAGAGAGATTCAGAACTTGATTCTTGTATGATCATTGGTGGTAGCGTTGTGTGGATGAGTTCCATGAGCTAAGGGAGATGGTGATTCCAGTTGAGCAGTATGAGTGGAGATTTTATGAGCTTAAGCAGTATGCTGACATAAGAGATGATGAAGGTATGTTAGTACAACATTTTATCAGGGGCTTGAATGCTCGTATTAGTGGGGGTGTTCGTGTGTTTGAGTCAAAAACCATGGAGGTAGTTATGGAGAAGGCTTGGATAGTAGAGGAGAATTTGGCCATGGCTCTAGGTGTTCATATAGGAGTGCAGATTGGTAATGCACCTCCAGTAGGTTTTAGTTCTCGAGGTGGCCAGACTCAAACATCAGGCCCCTCTAGGAGCCACCATGCACCCGCTAAGGGTGGCCAATAGCAGCAACAATAGCATCTCTCTCAGTCAAAACATAAGAACTCTCAGTCTCAACATGGTGGTAAGTGGTTTTAGTCTGGGAAAGACAAGAATTAGAGGAAAAACAAGCATTATCATTCTAATCAACCAGCTCAGATTTTATAGTCTACAACTAGCAAAGGTAGTTTTCAGCAGTCTAGTGCACCCCTAGGTGGTAGAGGATTTGATAGAGGTACAGGGTTTTTCTCTTGCGGTTAGTAGGGTCACATTGCTAGACACTATCCTCAGAAGGGCACATTTGGATTTAATTAGAGGCCGACAACTTTAGAGCCAATAGTAGGGGATGCAGGCATATCACACAGGGTTTTTATAGTGATTGATAACCGCCAGACTGAGCACCAGGGTACAGTGGTTGAGACTATAGGTGTGTTATAGGGTAGTAAAGTATCTATTTTCTTTGACTCCAGTGCTTTAGATTCTTTTATTTCTCCTTTCGTAGTGGCACAATGTGGACTGGTGGTAGTGAAGCAAGATGATAGGTGTCAAGTCGAATTGGCCTTCGGTGCTAAGGTAGTAGTTGAGTCTATGGTTCATGGTTGTGGATTGACAATTGGTTCTCTGTGCCATAATAGACCTTTGTATTATACCCCTTGGGTCATTTGATACTGTGTTGGGCATGAATTGGTTAGATGCTCACTGAGCAGTGATAGATTGTCGGTGTAAGTCAATGCAATGTGTAGATGATTTAGGCAAGAGGTGGAGGTAGTTTGAGTTCAAAGGTCTATTTCCTTGCATATGATCCCCGCTATGCAGTTGAGGGGCTGTATGCATGAGGGATGTCAATTGTTCATGATATTAATTAATGATTTGGAGTTAGGGGAGAGTCGTGAAGTGTACCTTGAAAACCATCCTATCCTTAGGTAGTGTGTTGATGTCTTTCCTAGCAAGATTCTAGGGATGCCACCTATGTGTGACATCCAATTTCAAAATAGATCTTGTACCTAGAGTTGAGCCTATTTCCTGAGCCCCATATCGGATGACCACTCAAGAACTTAAGGAGTTGTAGTTACATCTTGAGGAGTTGTTGGCGAAGGGGTTTATTCATCCTAGTTCTCACCTTGGGGAGCACCAGTTATTTTTCTGAAGAAGAAGGATGGATCCCTTCAATTGTGCATTGATTATCGACAGTTGAATAAGGTGACGGTGAGGAACAAATACCCCTTACCAAGGATTGATGATATTTTTGATCAAATCAAGGGTGCTAGGGTATTTTCAAAAATTGATCTTAAGCCAAGATATCATTAGTTGTGCATCTTTGAGTCGTACATCCATAAGACCGCATTTCGCTCTTGTTAGAGGCATTATGAGTTCACTGTTATGTCATTCAGGTTGACAAATGTGTCTTCTGTATTCATGAGTTTGATGAATGGTGTGTTCCATACTTACCTTGATATATTTGTCTTGGTATTTCTTGATGAAATTTTGATCTATTTGAGGTCTATGGAGGAGCATTTAGATCAGGTACTACATTGTTTGAGGGAGAACTAGTTGTATGCAAATATGGAAAAATGTGAGTTGTTCTAGACAAAGGTGAAATATTTGGGTCATGTTATTTCTAGTGAGGGAATTTTCATGGATCCTTCAAAGATCCAAGCCATCATTGATTGTCCTTCACCCACTAATGTTGTAGAGGTTCGCAGTTTTATGTGTTTAGCAGGTTATTACTGATGATTTGTACAAAGTTTTTCAAGGATAGCCCACCCCACCACTTCTCTTCAGAGGAAAGGGAAGAATTTTATTTGGTCAGAGTAGTTCCAAGCAGCTTTTCAGACTCTTAAGGAGAGGTTGACCAGTGCACCTATCTTGGTAGTTCCTAATCCTATTGGGATTTTGTGGTTTGTACAGATGCATCCTTGGAGGGTTTGGGAGCAGTGTTGATGCAGGATGGTCGCATGATTTCCTACGAGTCTCACAAACTCAAGGATCACGAGTTGAACTATCCTACTCATGATATGGAGTTAGTCATTGTGGTTCATGCTTTGATGAGATGGAGACACTTTCTATTGGGACATCAGTTTGAGCTGCATAGTGATCACCATAGTTTAAAGTATATTTTCATGTAGCCTAATCTGAATGTGAGGCAGAGATGGTGGATGGATTTCTTATGTGACTATGATTTTGAGGTGAAGTTCATTTGAGGAAAGGAGAATGTGGCGGAAAATTATCTTAGTTGGTAGAGACACGAGCTTTCGACAGTGATTCTTGGAGTGGATTTTGGTGAAGGGGAATAGTGTCGCATCTCTTGCTTGCGAGTGCCCTGCAACACTATGATTTTTCCCTTCACGATGTGTTTGACTATTTGTCTATATACATGCTCAAGTGTGTGGTTTGTTGCAGGTTGCAGGTACCAAGCATCGACTCCACCTGAATTGTCAGGTTTGAATGTGCCTTGAACCCAATGGAATTGTTGATATGGAGATAGCATTTGGTCCCTGTTGAGCCATCATCCTTGACGAGGATGAGTATCCTATTGTACTACCCTGTCAGTGTGGTCAGTTCAGTTTAGTCTGTTAGTGTTGTCGTTGTGTTGTTTTCTGACCCACTATGAAGTCAGGTATTGTTGGTATTTCGTCCATTTGATTTAAAGTTGGTCATTAGTGCTTTGATTAATTATTGCATTAGAATAAAAATTATTGTAGTGAAAAGGTATTTTGATAATTTAAATAAATTTTTTAATACACTTGTGGTTTTGATAAATAAAATATTATTAATGATTTTACTTAGTTTAAATAAATTAAAAGTGCGAGTAATAAAGAAATATTAAAATAAATACATTGTGTAAACAAATTAAAAAGAAGGATTAAATTAACAAATAAAATATCTTAAATTGATTTATTATGTGCAATAAATAAGGATATGTATGTAAATAAATATATTTTATATAGTGGTAGCTAGCACTGGATGGAAATTAATAAAATAATAAAAATTAAGAAAGGGCATGCAATAGCAAAGAGTTGGGAAGTAGATAATAAATTAATTAATTTGCTAAAGAAGAGGGGTTGTTGCATAATTTATGGAAAACTAAACTTGTTTCTTTGCCTGTGAATGTTTTCTGGTTCTTGGAGGTTTTCTTTTGGGGGTTTTTACTGTAGAAAGAAGATTGTCTATAGAAATTGCTAAATTGTGGTTGCGAGAAAACTAGAGCTGCAACTTGGATTCTAGAGCCAATAGTGATTTTCAGCTCAACCATTCGATTTAATTCATGTTCTGTTGTGTTTCCTCAATTTTAATTCTATTTAGAAAATGAATAATGATTGAATGTTTTGGTTGTAGCAAAATAAGTTCTTATTAATTTATGAGTGTGTAATTTAGTAAATGTATGATCTGGAAACTTTCGAAGCCTTTCTTGAAAATTGAATTGGGTTAATTTTGTAGTTTGCATTCAACTTTTAAAACCCCAATTGTTTTGTGTCTGTGGGAATCATGTATTTAATGTGCAAATATATAAGTTTTTGTGTTATATTCAGTGACAAGACTATACAGGCCTGATTATTTTTGCTTATTCTCCTTGTAATATTTATATATAAAAATATATATATAGGTGTCTGTATTGAACAGAAATACAAACAATATATATATGTATACACACATTTATAATATATACATTCCTGAAAATGTTTGATTGATACTTTGTTTCTTTTAAATTTGAAAAATCACATGAATAATCAAATCGTTGATTTTAATTTCTGTAGAGGAAATTTATTAAGTTTTTTTGTGAGGCTTTAAGCATTCACAGGGCCATGCATCCTCTATGAGGATGGTTGCACTGTGGAGAGGGCGCTACCCTCCATAGGCAACACACCCTCTATAGAGGGTCGTTGGGCCAAAGGCTAAGAACGTCGATTCCTTGTTTAATTCCGTTTGTTTCTATTCAGCATGTTATTTAACTTCTATGTATATATATGCATGTATATATAAGTGTGTCCTTACTTTCAGATGTTTGATATGGACAACAATTTGTAAATTAATTATTTATAAGTTTATACAGGTATATATATATACAAAAAAAAATCATATATACATTTAAATAATTACGTTTATCTCATTAGCATTAGCTTTATTATTGAAAACAACATTACGAGTATATGCATATAAATATATATATATATATACATACTCATACATGTGTATATATTTATATATACATATATATATATATATATATATATATATATATATACTTGTATATGTATATGTATCCTCGTATATGAAATATGGTGTTAGGAAAGGAAGAGAATAGAATGAGTTTTACTTCTACAATTATATGGCTCTAATAGCTATCTAATTTGGAAACTAGATAAGGAAAGACCAATTTATTATAATTAAATAATTGTGGAATTGATGAAAGAGAGAAATTAGACTAATTCTTTAGAATTGCAAATATGGAATGCTTTGTAATTGTGTACTATACTAGTTGTAAATCTACCATGTTTCTCTTGATCGCGTTAATGGATTAGTTTATATAGAATTATATTATATTTTGATTAAGATGGACAGTTAGTAAACTAGAGATGGTTGCATTGTAAGCCCATTACGTATCCTATGCTTTCTATTATTGGTTGAGTCGTTATATGAAGTAAGTGAATGGTTATTGATTTGGGATTAATTGTGAGTTATTGTTCAAATGTTTAAATCTCAGTGTGAGTGGGTTTTGGAAGTCTTCCAAAGGCTAGGGAGAAATTCTCTTTTGATGGAATTCTTGATAGACTTTTGGGACAGTTGTTTTGTATTGAATGAGTTTACGAGGGTCATTAGGCTTGCACAATATGTTTTTCACTGTGGTTGGAACTTGTGTGCGAGATGGGTTTTGCCTCGCCTTTTTGTGTATGTTTATGAGGTTTGTGTGATTGTGCAAGTTGGCTTTGCCCCTATTGTTTTCTTTGGGTCTCCTAGTTGCTAGTAGGGGAGTGGATCTCAATGGGGGTCGGTGCACAAAGTGGCGCCAGGGTAACCCATGTGAGATTTTCATAATTAAGTGATAACCTAAAATGAGTTAGGGGGTGGGGTAGTATTCACACTAATCAAAATAAGTGATTACCTCACTCATGGCTCAAGTGCTTGTTTAGGCTTGAGATTAGATGAGAAGGTCTAGAATGGCAAGATCAACTACCTCATCTGTAGGAGAGGTATGTTGGTTCTGCATAGGTTTGTATGGGGGTTGAAGGTCGATAGAGGCTACCAGGGTAACTAAGAATGGGAGTCGGGGCCTAGGAAGATCTGCTAGGGTAACTCATAGCAAACTATGTGATGACACTCCTACTACGACAACCTAGTATTCCCTTGCCTCTTGTCTCCCTTTGATGTTGTGTGCCTCTGGAAGTGGTGTTATTATCACGTGATGTTGTACTGTACTTGTACATTGGAGTTAGGTTAGCCCTTGTGTCATCTTTTGTCTCTTGACTATTGTGGTGGGACCTTAATGCTATCTCCTAGCACAGGGGGTGGACCTTAGGGTTCCACATGGTCAGGTGGAATGTGCCTTGTACTCCATTGGGTTCCCTCGCTTTGCTCATATTCTTGGTGATTATTCTTGGAAATGAAGACTTTTGCACTCGTTCCTGTTCATGTGGATTATATTTCATGTACTTGTACCATAAATCTATTATTTCATGTATTATAATTTTGATGTACTCTCCTCACATGTGTTTGAGGAGACATTGTTGTTCATGATGTACTGATGTAATGATATAATGTTGTAAATTATTGTTGAACTTTCTCTTGTGATTAGTAAAGTTAACAATGTACCTTATTTATATTAGTTAATGAAATTGATTTCGAATGGTATCTATTGATGGCATGTCATGGTAATGATGATGCTTCTGACGATATTATTTGGAGATGTATATCTTGATTCTGATGTGTACTACAACCATTAAACCTTAGAAAGCATCAATTTGGACAGAGAGGTACCTAATATTTCATATCTTGAGGAGTGACTTCCCAGGGTTTAGGTATCTTAAGGAGTCACTTCTAACATATCATATCTTGAGGAACTTCTTAGTGCATTGAGATACCTGAATGTGATTCGAGATGGCAGATCAATGTCTTGTTCTGAATTAGTTGGCATAGCTTAACTTTATGCATGTTTAGATACGTTTATCATTCTTGTTATTTTCTCTTCATATGCAATATTGTACTCTCTCTTTTGTAATGGATAATTTAAATGATGATTCTTGCATATGTTAATTAATTAAATGGTCTTTGATATTGCTATATAGATGACATGATATAAATGATTCATATTGGTTGATCTTTTAAATGAGATAGATTAAATGAAATTCATATTGTTAGTTGGATTTGTTCAATGTGATGAATTATATGTCTTGCTAGTTCGATTCATGGGACTCTAGTAGCATGGTCATGGAACCTTAGAGGACCTAGATTTAGAATGCAAGTTATTGTAAATTCTGCAATCCTTAATGTGTTGCACTTCAAAAAAAAAATTGTATTGTTATCTAGTATTTTAACATGTTGTCCTCTAGAGTTTCATGGTGGGGCGTTTCATGATTCAATTCTGTCATGCAACTATTGTAACATCTATAAGTGTGATGTATATATATGTTTATACAATTCTATTTTGTTGTTGTTATTAAATTGAGGCATACAAATATTCTTGTTTTGTTTAGTATAAGCAAAAGAATGCATGTAAGAATACATATATATACATATACATATACACATACATATACATATATGGATATATGTATATGTATACACATATAAATGTATACATATACATATATATACATATATATATTTTGTTGCTATTCTTCCTATTTACATTTTATCAAAATTGACCCCACCAACTCTTAACATTTCTTGCAAAAGAACAATATGAAGTACTATTACAATTTCCTATAATCAAACTTCTCTTTTAGTTTTGTTTAAATAAAATTAATTATATAAATATTTAATTTTTCATTCTAAAACTAACTAAATGCTTTTTGTTTACATTTTTTTTATCTATACCAAATAGTATGAAAATGATTACTACACTTGGAAATATTAGTTTCATTTTCTTTCCTTTTAGATCATGGACAATATCAATACTCAAGAAAACCAATTGCACAATTCAATTACAAGTCCAATCATAATCCCAAATGATTTTGTGGGCTCAAATGCCTACTTTGAAACACCAATCGAGAAGTTAATCAAATCAATATCAGAACATTCTAACAAGATTATTAATGACATCAAAGAAGAAACTTACCATACTGTTGTTGCTGAAGAAGAAGAAATACACAAAATTGAAGATATTGCACAAAAATTCCATCAAACATGTGCTAAAGTTGTAGGAATCTGTGGATTTTTAAAAGAGCTCTACCATGATGAATAGTATGAGCAAGGTTTATCACACCAAATTATTGAGCAATTCCTACTATTTTTGAATGATAACTAATGTACTGCAACTACAATCATGTACGGTGTTTTCATACATGTTAATAACTCATATGCACATACTTTGTAACACACCAATGTATTTCCAACCATATATCTCTTCAAATATCTTCTTTGTACATTAATTCTTGAATATATGTGTATATACTTGTATATTTTTTGTAATATACTCTATAACATGTTTTAGATAAAATTATTATATATCTTTTATGTATGTACATTAATTCTCATATATATGTATAGAATTGTATATATTTTGTAAACATGTGTTACATAAATTTATTATTAATCTTCTCTATATATATATAAATTGTCATAATTGTACATTGTTAAACAAATGTTTGTGATACATAATCATAACTCATATGCACATACTCTATAACACCAATATATTTTCAATCAACTATCTCTTTATATATCTTCTTTCTACATTAATTCTCATATATATGTATATAGTTGTATATATTTTGTAAACATGTTTTAGATAAAATTATTATACATCTTTTACGTATACAAATTGGCATAATTGTATATTGTAAAACAAACATTGTTTATACAACAAATCGAATAAATTGCACAAAAAGTCCATTAAACATGTATTAAAGCTGCAAAAATCTTTGATATATATAAATTGTCATAATTGTATATTGTAAAACAAATGCTCGTTATATGTATTCATAACTCATATGCACATACTTTGTAACACACCAATGTATTTTCAATCAAATGTCTCTTTATATACCTTCTTTGTACATTAATTCTCATATATAAGTATATAGTTGTATATTTTTTGTAAACAGGTTTTAGATAAAATTATTATACATCTTTTATGTATACAAATTGGCATAATTGTATATTGTAAAACAAATGTTTGTTATACAACAAACCAAATATATTGCACAAAAAATCTAACAAAAATGTACTAAAACTATAGAAATTTGTGGACATCTTGGAAGGAATTCAGAAAATTTTCCTTTGGATAGGTGTTGAATATAAAAAAAAACTCATTTGGTTGCTTGGGATGATGTCTGTCAACCTAAAAAGGCTGGTGGGCTGGGAATCCATAAAATTTGAACATTCAACACTGCCCTTTTGGGTAAACAGTTGTGGAATCTTTTGTTGGCCAAAAGTGAGTGGGTGAAAATTGCTTGGAGCAAATACTTACATGGTGTTGATGGGATTAGAGATTTTCTATCTCATGAGTTTAATCCTTCGTATGGTTCTGTTTTGTGGAATTGTATGTTGAAGGCTCGAAGGCTTGTAGCTAAGGGTCTCTTTTGGCAATTGGGTAATGAGAGGAGTATTTTGTTTTGGGATGATAATTGGTTTGGTAATGGGCCACTCAAGGATGATCCATGGGCTCTACCCTTTATGGACCTTTGTGTGCGACAGTTTGGCATATTTGTTGCTGACTATATTGACGGAGGTTGTTGGAGGAAGTTGCATGAGGTGAACCCTGGGCTAGAAATTATTTATAAGGCTATTTCTTTGGTTCATATTCCTTCTACTCCTTCTCCTGATAGGTTTGCTTGGAAGCCTTCCTTTGTGGGTAACTTCTCTGTTGCTTCGGATTTTCATTTCAATGATTCCTTTATTGGCCCACCACCTTTTTGGGCTTTTGTTTAGTCCTCAAGATTGATCCCTAAGGTCAACATTTTCTTTTGGCTCTTCTGTCAGAACAAAATTTTATCTACTAATAATCAGATTAAAAGAGTTTTTGTTATGCCCGATAGATTCTTTCTCTGTGAAGAGGAAGCAAAAAACACTTGTCATTTGTTGATTGGGTGCAGATATGCTGGTGTGATCTGGAAGCATGTGCTCTCGCTTTGGAACATTAGTTGGGTGTTTCCTGGTTCTGTCAAAGATTTATGGTTTCAATGGGTTGGCCCTTATGTTAATCCAGCTCTGCAGATCTTGTGGTCTCTCACTTTGCCTCATTTGATTTGGGGGGTGTGGTTGGAGCGAAACAACATAATTTTTAGAAATTCTGCTCTTTCGGCTTTAGCTGTGGCCCATAAAATTTATGTGGGAATTAAGGAAAACTTTCTTTCTGGAATCTCGTTTTATGTTGGTCATAAGATTAATATTTGTCCCTATGATATCTCTATTGCTCAAAAGTGGAAGCTGCCTTGTGATATATCTCTTTCGGTCTCTAAAGGGAAATCTTCAAGAGAAGATGTTGCTTGGAAGGCGCCATCAGATGGTTGGGTTAAGATGAATTTTGACGGTGCAACTAAAGGAAATTTGGGACCTACTAGATGTGGGGGAGTGATTAGAAATTCTACTGGTAGGCTCATCTCAGTTGTGGCGCTCCCTTTGGGAATCCATACAAACCACTACGCGGAGGCGACTGCAGTCTATCATGGACTCAAATTGGCTCAAAGCAAAGGGTATAGGAAGGTCTGGGTGGAAGGTGACTCTTTGAATATTATAAACAATTTGAAGAATGCCTCACCTTTGTCTTGGACTATTGAGGCCTTGGTAAGGGACTCTATTGAAATTATCAATTCCTTGGATAATGTTTATATCTCATATATATTGAGAGAGGGAAATATGTTAGTTGATTTCTTCGCTAACTTTGGCGTTAGAGAAAAAAAGGAGTGGGATTTAAACGATCCTATTCCTTTTGAAGCATATTATTAATAATGAGTGCTAATCTTATGCTGATCTTAGCTGGCTTGGAGGGGTGCATGTCCTTATTCACGTGGTTGAATGTTTTGAATGAGGATGTTAAATTTATGTGTATGGGGGACAACTTTCACAAGGACCGGAGTTATAATTCATTATTGCATATTTGTCCTTTGGCTGGCTTCACATGGATTTTGGGTGATATTTTCCTTAGTTTTTGGAGGTGGTGTTTGTCTTAGTCTCCTTAGGTTTCAACTATGTGCTTCGCTTCTATTTGCGATGGGTGGGGACATAAATCGTGCCAAGCCTAAGTCCAATGTTTCTGCTAAGTAGAGGAAGGAGGTGTGGGAGATTTTAGAGAAGGGTGGCTTAACTATGTATATGGAGAAATTGCATGGCTACAATCCTCAAGTCACCAATTTGGTTGCTCAAGGGTGGAATGAGAGAACCCTAAATTTGGGTGGTAGGGAAGTTGTGGTTGACGAAGAATTCATAGCCCAAATTACTGGCTTGGTTATGCAGGGTATGAAGGTGTTTAGAGACAAAAAAGAATTGCAAGATGTGATGTCTATTTTCTTCAAAGGGAATGAGGTTGTTGTTTTGAAAAAGGTGAAGAGTGGTGGTTATCAGAGGAGTTCATTGAAAGCGTTGTGGCATGATGTGGCTGAAGATATTATGAGGTATTTCACCTTGGAAGGTAGGTATACGATGATTAACACTTACCATTTCCTTTTGATAAACCATTTATGGCATAAGAAATGGGTTTCCTTTCCTTACTATTTGTTGATGTCACTTGACACAGGGATTAAGGAACATATGAAAAACCCCAAGAACCCTATCTTGAATGTGGGGTTAATTCTCTTGATCTATGAACATGTCAAAGTTCATGAGGTGCATAAAACTCTTCTGTCTCCGAAGGAAAATAATGCTAAACCTCGGGAGGGTTATGAGACGGATTCGAGAGAGGAAAGGGTTAGTAAAAAATGTAAGAAGAGGAGGCTTATTTTGAGCAAATAGTCTGAGTCTAATAGGGATGATGATGTTGACTATGTCTCGGATTTGTATACCTCTTTTGAGGAGGGCCCCTCTTCTCCTGTTCCGGGTAAAACTAGGAATAGGAAGCCGGATGATAAAGAGGGTTATATGACTTGTAGTGATGATGTGGTTACGAATGTTCATCCTAAGGGGGTTAGGGAAAAAATGAACTTTATGGGAAAGCTTACTCTCCTCCCCCAGTGACTAGACAAGTGCAGGAGACTGAGGAGGGGAGCCAGAAGAGAAGGGTGTTGAGAACTGATAGCCAAATCTTGGAGAAGGGTTTCCCTCTTTCCTTGGCTAGAGGTATCTTTGGTGAGGCCTCTCCAAGTGCTAACATTGGGATGAATCAAGCGAAGGAAAGGGTTTTGGGTGGTGGACATGCTGTGGGAACAAGAAAAGCGGATGGGGATAGGATGTTGAAAAGGAAGACTGTTGCGGAGGAACTTGCTTGCTCCATTTGAAAGATGAAGACTCTTGTCTCCACTAGCAAAGGTGAGCATATTTCTGTTGATAAGGTTCATGTTAGTTCTTCTGATGAGGATGTTGTTGTGGGGAAACATGTTGAAAACTTTGATAGGGAGGAGTTGTCTGATGTGTTGGGCTTCGTTCATGAGAGTGTTAATGTGCAGTTTAAACTTTTTAAGTGGTTCTTTCATGAGATTAATATGATTAATGTTAGAATTAGAGGTGTTGCTAGTAAGGCTGAGGACCCTGTTGTCCAAAGCTAAATTGATAATCTGATGGAGTCTCTTAATATTGTGGCTAATACTATGGTGGAGGAAACCATTAATTTGAAATATAATTTGGAAGGTAGAATCTTATCCCTTGAGGATAAATTTGATAAAATGTGGAAAGTCGTGATGAAGAGTGGAGATGTCTCTAAGGTTTTGGGCATTTTGGATTTTTCCAAGGTGATCTCCCCTATGATTACTGCGAAGAAGAGAAAAGAGACTGTGTCTATTGATGATATTGTTGTTGGGGGTAAGCTACTGGATGCGGGTTGTGCTGGTGAGAAGGAAGTTGTAAAAACTAGTGGGTCGGGGGTCAGAACTAGAAACATAATGAAAGCTCGGGCTGGGGCCTTTGGTATAGGGGTGTCTGATACTGTGGATAATGCATAGAAGATGGTTGCTACTGATATGAAAGTTGTAGAGATTATGAACAACATATAGTGCTATTGGTTGGTTACCTTATTTTTGGTTGTTGGTTCATTGTCATTGGGCTGATTGTTGCATAATGTTGTTTTCTTTTTTATCAGTTGCTTTATTTTGTAAAGGGTTTCAAGCCCCTTCAAAACCCATTTTTTACCTCTAATCAAAACTATAGAAATCTGTGCACATATGCACATAATTTAATTCTTACAAATAGAATATACTGTTACATATATTATTACAATATAACATTATATTAAATATGTACTTTAAATTATATACAACTTCAATTTAATTATAATAAATACTATAAAAATTATAAATACTATGTAAATGATACCATAAGATATCTTTGTGGAGCATATAATATAATATAATATTACAAGTACAATTTCCATGCCCAAAAATTTTCACCAGAAAACCTGACTTTTTTTTAAAAGGTAATCATTTTGTTAGCTAGGTGTCATGCCTGCGAACAAAGTTAAATCTAAACACAATGCCACAAATCTCAAAAGTGTTTGGCAGGTGCTTCACAATCGTATTTAATAACTTAGTTGATTATTTTAACATGATGTTATAAGTATAGGCAGGAGTTCAAACATTCCATTTACCTCTTCTAATTTCATTTGCATCGTTAGCTATCATTAACTAAGAGATCTTCATGTAGTTAGTTACATAATGATTGTTCACATATTGATATTAGTTTCAGCCTCGTGGTATTAAAATTTACTAATATAATCATTATCATCAATCTACGGTATTATCGTTAATTTAATCTCAAATGAGCAATGGTTACTTCCCATATGAGCCACGATAATTAAATCTTATCCAATATTACCAACATTACCCTCTACCATATTATCAATTATGACATATCTGAAATAATAATTCACTAGTCACGTAAATAATATTCTATGCTTAAAAATAAAATTCTATTATACCCTGCATAATAATATACTCCTATTCCATGCATTTGTATTACTAACTAACACATGATAAAAAATACTAGTATCTTCATGATACAATTATATATAATTTATAATCCTTTGCTTGTGTGTGTGTGTGTGTGTGTGTGTATGTACTAGATTTAGGATTTAACATGAGCATAAGCAGATAGTATTTATATGATCTGAAATGTATTGACATAGGGTTAACTTTCCTTCTTACCTACATTGACAACCCCCAATGAACAATAGTCGTAGGGGATATATATAACTCCCTAATAATATTAATAACAAGATTGACAATAATACACTATCATTATTTAATTGATAATATTAATTTTCCCACTAACAACATGTAATAACAATGGTAACTTTAATGATAATACATGTTACTTGGATTTATTCCCATTTTTTCCAATCATCAATCTTTATTTGAATATTATAAATTCACCAATGTTAACTACAATAAATAATGTCCCACTTAATACTCCCATCTAATCGGCATCACTATTGTTGTCTTTGTTATGGAACATTGGAGTCCCCTTTGACAACAAAAACATACTCTTAGTGAAATGCTTGTCAAGCAAATATAACCCTTCAACCACATTTATCATTAAAATAATATCAACACTATTAACATCCAATTTATCACTATAATTAGCTCAAACAATGGTATCATTCTTTAATTCCCTGCATATCCACATTATTATTACTTAAACAATTAAATTATATTAGTCCTCATACAAGGGTTATTATTCTTCTTCTAACTTGATCATCAATTTATTATCACCCTTATTATCTTCTTTTAACTTGATCATCAATTTATTGAGGATATTATGAGCTAATAGCCAAAGCTATAATTTTCTTCCATGACTTTCTTGCAAGGAATTCATATTTTTATACTAATTTACAACCCTAGAATAAAAGTCATTCATTCAATACTCCACCAACAATATTTTCTCATGTAACATCATTAAAACACTTTTTTTTTATTGAGGGAAGGAAACAATAGGGGCGTAGTAATTGCCAAACTAACTATTCCATCATTTAATATATCAAAGACAATGGAGGGAGTTGCAATTTCCATCAGAGTACTTTCCTTTGAAAATTTATACATTATCATTATCATTTCTCTTCCAGAGGGTTATTATCCGACTTCTCGATATTTAATTGGGTGGTTGAGTAGTAAATACAATGCTACAAGCGTGGCTATGTTGCTTAGACTGTATGCGGGGGCAATAAACACGACATGGGCAACTACTGCAACCAGTTGACTAAGCTGCAATTTGGTCTGCAAAGGGAGACGTCTAGAATACGTAACATGATCTTTCCATTAAATGACATGCTAGGGATATCAATAGATCCGATTTGATACTCAGTCGAAAGGCAAGCCAAATGGAAAGAGTTTGTAGGCTGAATTATTTAAGGCAAGAGTCTCATTGATACTACAATTACTTATGCTTTTTGGGTTTGAAAGGGAAATTGTTTTAGCACTTAACATGCCCAACGAACCAATCCTCCCATTCATGTGTGGGATGCCTAACTCATCTCCCACAATAAATGATGTGATTACTGTGTTTTCTCACTCAATCAAGGTAGTGCGTTGATTTCAGTTTTGCACCCAAGGAAGATTAGCTCGCTTTATTTTATTATTTGCTTGTTGGTATGTTTAATTATTTGATATCATGGGGGGAATATATGATAAGACTGAGGGTTTAAAACTATTCTTAAGTTTTAGAGACTTTCAACAATAGCATATGGTGGTGTACAACCAAATTCAACAACCTTTCCTAGCATCCTCCCCGCCTACTCCAAGGATGGGGCTCTGGAATAGGGTACGTCGTCCATCAAATCATAAAGGGATGTTTTTTTTATTGCACAGATAAGGCACACAAGCAGTTTGACAGGATACCTCAAGATATGTGATCTCATGGAGTACAAGATTATAGGATAAACATAAAAGTGGATTTGTTTAAAGGCTTTAGATACTTTCAAGCAGATGTGACTAACAAGTGTAAGCCAAATGTTTACAATGTTTTCCAATGACCACTGCATTTGTGCTAAAATGGGAGCTTGGAATAAGGTATGGACATCAATCGAAGCATAAAGGCTGGAAGGAAAATTGCTAGAAGTTGCACTGCCTTCATTGACATGTATGCTAAAATGCAAAAACATAGACAAGGCGTGTGGGCCATTTGACAAAGTGACTCAGGAGGCGTGGTTCAAGAAGGTGTAAACTTGCAGAATTGTATTGTGGTTGCATAAACATGATTGATAGTGGTATATATGGAATGGTTTAGATTAAGAAAATTATAATAAATATATATTTATTTCATTTTTTTATAATTTTTTTCAATTTTTACAAATATATTAAGTACCAAATGTATGTCTTTATATAATGTTTTTTATACTACTTAGTTCAATGAGGGTTCATGAGTGCATCCTGTTTGAAAATGTATTTTGGATGGTTTTAGAGTTTATCTATACCTCCTTTTAATCGTACTCATTATCTATTTTTTGTAGAATATCGGAAAACACAAATATAAAATCTGAAAAGCATTGTATGTATAAATATTTCCAGAAGTATTAAGTGAGAATATATACATGTAACTTCATGTAAATTACCTCGGTGTGTATAACTAAATACATTCCTTTTAGTCAAGCAGATTTACATCCATCTCTAATACAATGAATCTATATCTCTCTTTTTTAATACATCTCTAACAAACATCATGACATTTGCATCTATAATCACTTGCACAAACTGAAGATCATTGTTTATGGTTTTCTACCCTAAGTAGAGACCCTCAAATTTATCCATACATGAATAGATGTTTATTACAAACTATGCTAACCATCTTCTCTAGAGTTCTCCAAAAGGAGAAGTGGGTAACACCACTCATTCTTTTTCTCCTAAAATATATAGGAGTTTTCAACTTGCCACCCCTTGGATGGGAAGGTGTGGAGTGTACCTCCTTCCATTAATGAGGGTAATTTTTCTTATTCAAGAGGGTAACATGGATTTGGACAACCCCTCAATCTTTTCACCCCCATCCTCCATCAAAATTCGTCACTCTCTAATATAAGGACTTTTTGAGGGGTCATATCATGTCCTTGGAACACTATTGTGTGCCCACTTGGTCCCTACCACTATGGTATGCACCTTAGGGGGTTTATTTTTGTATCCCAACCAAGGAAATTGAACAACAACCCCCTTTTAAAGCCCACTTAAAATTCCATCCGAGTTTCACACTTGGACAAGGGTTCCTAATACTTAGACCCACTTACATTCACATAGCACATAATCAATTATCCCTTCAATAACATCCTCACCACCTTAACTTACCAACATATTATCTTTACTCAATTCTAAGCCCTAGAAAGGAGGTCAAATTCATGATCACAAGGAGATGTCTTTGGATCTACTCAATGATTTTCCCTTCTCGTACTAACACTTTGCTTTCCTGCACATTACCAATGTAATCGTAAGAACAATCATATATCACATGAATTTGATAGCTGAAATGAGATTTAATTGTAAATTCCATTTACAATTTTCAATTCATATTCCCAATTTACAAGTCCATACACCTTCACGACAATGACAATGAATCAACGTAAAATGAAATACAAGAATATGGTCACACAATCACCTTATTTATTGCTTACAATATAACTTACCATACATTTATGAAAACATATAACAAATTAGGTTTAGTATTAATCATATGCAAAGTGGGGTCTTACAACAATATACTATTAAATATAGTATTACAATATAACATTAAATGAAATATATTATATTTTATATAAAAAATAGCTTCATTATAACATAATACTATAATCAATATAACAATACATTACAATAATTTTGGTAGAAAAATAATATAAATAAAAAAAATAAAATTTATAAGTCAATAGTTAAATTTATTTCATATTGTTTTCTTTGTATTATTCCTTTCATACACATTAAATTTATAGGATCCAGTTCTATTTCTAGATATGGGATGTCCAAAGAAACAATTTGAATATGAGGAACAAAGAAAATAGTCTCAAAAAGGATACCAAAGAGAATATAGAAAACAATAATCGCAAAAAATGATTGATGCAGAAAGGGATGAACAAAGGAAAAAAGGGAATGAAATAGATAGAATAAGATACGCTAGGAAGAAATTACAATTAACTATACAACATTCACAAACACAAAATATAGTAGAAGGAGATATTAACAAGGATAGATTTGAACAAGAAAATGATTTCCATTCTGCTTCAACTTCAAATGTTCCAATCACAAAAAATCCAAATGGATTGCTTACAACTGAAATCAAACATATTGAAATGATATTCCGCAATAATTTAGATGCATACAAGTCCCCATCAGTCTGCCATACTTGTGAAGAATGTTACATTAGAATTAAAATATCTCAAACTACACAGGGTTCTATATGTAGTAGATGCAAACAAGAAAGAGGTGTGAACAGGTTTTCAGTTGCAAATAATATGAATCCAGGACACTAACCACATGAACTATCGAAACTCACACAAGTAGAAGAAATGTTAATCGCTCGTGTATGCCCTATACTGCAAGTTGCACATGCAAGAGGTGGTTAGTATAAATATAGAGGACACTCTATAAGATTTCCACAACATATTGAATACATAGCAAAAAAATCACCCTACTACATTACATATTAACCAATCATAATAGTTCAAAGGAAAAATCAACGTGGCACAAATTATCACTTCACAGTGAACAAAGATCATGTTTATAAAGCACTACAATACAAAATAAACTATGAATTTTTTTACTTTTATGTCACAATTGATACAAATGCTCTTGATAATTTATCTTCAAACTTTGATGAAAATATCTTTGATCAACTTCGAACAATGCATATTCAATTAGATGCAGATAAAAGGGAAACTTTGATCCTTGGACAAGTGATTGATAATGATGAAAATGATATAGTTGACCACACTATATCAATGGATTCTCAAACACTCAATGAACAAATAGAAATGGAGTTGATTAATGCATGGGCTAACAACCTAAATACAAATTGAATAACAATTATTGATTGGCCAACAATTGGTGGATCTCCAATAAATGAATCTGTAACATCATAATTACTTGATATGGCATTTCCAACCTTATTAATTGATGGTAGATGTGATTTGTTAGAGCCATGAATTAGACAAATACATCTCCATGAATATGTAAAGCACCTATTTCGATACAAAGACGGTTGCTTTGCAAAACATCCATGGTTCTGATATTACATGGAAAATATGATAATGAGACATCAAGTACAAACATCTATTGCAATTTTTATGAAAAGAAATATCTGTGACATGCTAATCACTATACACGAGCTACGTGAACATATGAGCAATATACCAAAAATAAATCTTGTAAATAGATTGATACAATATGAAACTTCCTTAAGAGACACAAGATCATATTGGACAAAATGTCATGCAAAATTTATAGACATGCTACATCAAATTGGTACACCTACAATATTCTTTACATTAAGTGCAACTAACCTGTATTGGCTAGATTTACATATGCTAATGCCAGGAACACCTCCAACAGATCCATGACATGCACAACTTTGGCGAAAACAAAATATTATCAACTATCCTCATATTGTAGCATAACACATGCACTTATGCCACTCTCAATTCAGAAAAGAAATCCTTCAAAAATGAATAAATGTTAAAGATTATTGGTCCAGATACAAGTGACAACATAAAAGATCAACACATATACATGAATTTTTGTGGCTACATGAAGCGCCAGACATGGACACTATAGATTGGTCCAACAATGAACAACGAAATGCAACGTAAAGATACTTCAAAAAAAATGTTCACACATGGAATTTGAGACATAATAAGCTGGACAAAATTCATAGGTACAATACCGATATACACAAAAATTAGATATTTAAATACATTTCTTATATCCCTTTAATACAAAAAATTAAATTATTAAACTTCCTATTACATGCATTCCAAAATATTGCTATACATCCATGTCTCAAAAATACAAGGCAACTTGTAGAAACAAATATAGAAAAGGACTATGAGGAGATAGCAAACACTGTACAAACACATACAATTTGTAGAAAAAGTGCATGTCTATGAAAGAAAATTGGAATTTTTTTTGCAAGTAAGCCTTGCAACAAATCTATATACACTATTCTCATAAATGTATTTTTTCAATTCATTAAATAAATCTAATAATGTTAATAATATGCCTTACAGGTACAATACTCCATGGCCACTAAATTTACAAGGACCAAAATTATATCAAAATTTAGAAACAGGAGAAAAATATTTAAACCTATGAGAAATGATGACAGGCTTAACTCACACAACTGCTACATTTTGCAACTATGGAGAGAAAATATAGATTGGCAACCAGTTCTTTCAAAACTTGCTATGGTTAAATACATTGCTGCAAAAGTAGAGAGAAGCTCAGAAATGTACCAACAAATGTTAGTATGTTTTGCAAATGTAGAAAATCCAGACGATCTTGCTGCAAAAGCTTATAAGAAGCTCATAATTGAAATGATAATAGAAAGGGATATTGGAGAACAAGAAACGAGCTATATGTTATTAGAACCCCCATTGGTGGAAAGCAATATAAAATTTATCAATCTAAATGTATCAACCGAGGTTTTCAAACGTGTGGTATTACATCAGGATAATAATAATGAAGAACAAGTACTATCTTACATTGATGCGTACAAAAAAAGACCTCTACACATGGAAGTAGTATCACTAATTAATTCAACAAAATCATGGATATATAATGTTAATCATAAAAATGAAAATAAATGGAATCCAAGAAAAACACTAGCTATTATACGAGTCTTTCCTAATTTTTCATCTATTCCTCAAAGGGAATCGAATAAATGGTTTGATTTTTGCTTCTCAGAATTGTTGCTCTACAAACGATTTCATGACATTAGCAAAGATATTGGTCATAACAATGATTCAATACTATCAAGTTGGGAAAACCATGACTATAATCAATGGCATGTTGAGCGGAGAACAATCACAAAAACTGTTGAAAACAATAGTGATTCTCAATCAGAAGACAACGACATTGTCTAAAATACCACTATAGAGCATGAATGGGAAATTATATCAAGACTACAACATGGTCAAACCATGCACATTTCAGAGAGATATGTTGGGAAGAAGATATTTAGACAAACAAATAGATTGGTCTACTAACTTCAAAAGTGAACAATATACAAATGAAGCTATCAATTTCATTACCACTATGAAAAGTATTGACTCTCTAATTCATCATAATGTGGCACAATCTATCAACTATGAAAATCTTAGCAATCAACAACATAAAATAGTTAATATTATCTCCTCACACTACAATGCAAATCAAAATAAATCTCCTCTGTTTATGATTATTCAAGGAACAACATGAACATGAAAGTCATATGTTATAGGTGTAATAAAAAAAACACTTCAGAAAGATTCAATGCCAAATCAATCTCCCCTTCTTCTATTCGCTCCAACTGGAGTAGGAACATTCAATAGCGGAGCATCGACTATTCATTCAAAATTGAAAATTCCAATAAGAAACTTCAAAGAACTTGAAGGGACAAGATTAACACATTTTCAATAGAAATTAGCACATATCGAATATATATTGATTGATGAAATGAGATTTCTAGGTGAAAAATTACTCAAAAACATAGACTGTCAAGTCTGCCAAGCTTTTCCACAAAATTCAGATCAAAATTTTGCAGGTATGTCTCTCACTCAAAATTCAAACACCATAGATTATTTCTCTTTAAAAAATTGGTTTTATATGTACTGCAATTGAATATTTATCACAAATAATTTTCAACACAATATTTATGAATTACTTTCAGGAATATCATTGATTTTTGTTGGAGACCTCAGATAGTTACCACCAGTTAATGACAGACCAGCATATAGCAGCAAAAGACGAGCTAGAATACTGTGGGAAGAATTTACAAATGTCATTAATTTAGACCACATTTTTAGACAAGATGGACTAAACAATGATCAACAAAGATTTCGCCAATTGCTAGCAAATATTAAAAATACAAACCCTACAATAGATGATTGGAAACTTCTAATGACAAGGTCTAATACAAGAGTTGATGCAATAACAAATGAAGATATTGAAAATAATGTTCATTTGTTTTCAACAAATGAAAATGTTCACATCCACAACAGGAAAAAATTATACTCATTGGCAAAACCACTTGCACACAACGTTCTAACAAAAAATGGCACAAGCAGTCTAGCAGAAGAAAATGCAGATGATGAACTAGATATTGAATTATTATTGAGTATAAATGCAAGAATTATGTTAACAACAAACTTGTGCATACAAGCAAGGCTGGTAAATGGAGCTCCTGGATTCGTTCAATAGATTGTATATAAACCAGGAACAACACCACCACAACCACCAACATATGTATTGGTCAAATTTGATAGTTACTTTGGAATACCTTTCGACAATCAACACCCATTTATCGTTCCAATCACACCAATCCAACGGGGAAGCTTGATACAAATACCGTTAAAATTAGCTTGGGCACTAACAATACACAAAACACAATGTTTAACTCTTCATAAAGCAACTATCGATACAGACCCATCTGAAAGAACATTTGTGAGAATTTCTTGTGTCAAGTCTATACAAGGACTCTGCATTATGCCTTCATTCACATTCGACCGATACGAAAAAATCAATTAAAACCTTAGAAATAAACTAATGTAAATGCAGCAATGGCGTTCGAAACAATGGTTTAAAATAAAATCTAGTTTAATTTGATGTTTGCTTTTGCTTGTATACTTTGTTCTTTGCAGTGTTGGAGGGTGAACAGGAAGGCAAATGCAGCAATGGCGTTCGAAACGACCTGCTTGGCAAGACAAGAAAACTTGTCAAGGGTTTCGCCATACCTACCCCACCTGGCTTAAAGCAATGGAAGAGTATTTCCTGCAGTCTTCTCCTATTTTTTAAAAAGTTAATATATTTTCGTTTAAAATTTATGGCATTGAGCATAAACACACGCTTAACCTGAGCCGACTGAATCGGATTTCCTGTATTTTTTGGCATTAGCGTTGTTATCTTAAATTCTAAAACAAAACAAAAAATCTCTGCTTCTTCCTTAGGAAATGCAAATTACGTGTGAAAGTCATGATATCTACTGTTTAAAGTTAATGCAGGGTTTAAGAAAGAACGTATGGCTCAATTTTCATGCGTTTAAGGATTCTGATTGCCAAGAATTTTGTGATTTTTTGTTTACAATGCAGGGTACCTCGTGAAGATAAATATATCAGAAAAATTTATAGCAAGCATCCAGGTTCTCTGACAGAAGAAGCTTTCTGGTATTCTCTGACCTCATTTTCTGTGTTCTCAACTATAATATAGTAGTGGTATTTTTAGTAGTACTTTTCTTTAATAGAAGGTTATGATAAAAATGTTATAAAAGATGAATATCGTTTCTATTACATCCTTTTTCACAATTTTTAGAATGAAAGAAATAACAAGAATATCTATAAATGATCACAGTAGTCAATGGGATAAAAAAACACAGCAAGTAGCAGTGAAGAAAAGAATTCCATTAACCAAAAAATATGTAAAGCCAAATCAGCAAAAATAGGTAGTAAAATAGGGGCAAATTCAAAATGGGTAAATCATAGTCAAGTCATTAAAGACAGCCATATGGTAAAACTAACCCTATTAAGGAAAGCTCCCAACCAACAGAAAGTGATCTGAGTAGACCAAAGCTCTAGTTAACATCATAATTTAAGACTGCAGGAGAAACATGCCGTTTTACCTGTTCCCAACATAGTTTCTTGACTTTCTTGAATAAAAGTCAAAATTTACAGTTTTACTAGTATTTAATTTCACTTGATCAGTGTGCCAGCTTATTTACTTAAACAATGGATATGCTCTGTAGGTATCTAGGAATGGAGAAATTCCTTTATTTTTCCACTATTGTAGATCTTCCAAAGCCTCTATTTATTATATCTGAAATAATTACAAGGCCTACAACTGCAAACACAAGGCACATGTATGCTGACAGAGAGGTTTCATTAACATTTGACATCCATGAGGTGGTAAAAGGATATGGGACCACCAGTAGTTATCTCACAAATTTCATCTCAAGTCAGGGTTCTCTGGTTGCTATGTTAAGCAAAGAAAAGTCAGGGTTGTAGCCATGTTGAAGATAGGGAATGTTTTCATTGTAAGTCTTTTGATGCTTGTGTTGTAGCCACACAGTATGTGAATAAGCCTTCAATTCATCACTCTTTATCTGAGGAATGAAACACTGCAGAATGCTTCACTTGGTATCAATCAAGCTTCAAAGCACAGCCTAAATACAAAGGAATCCACTCTCACAATTTGAAACAATATAGGCAGACCAAAATGCATCTACGTGTACTTCAAAAACATTCTCATAATTTCTTGTTTGCTTGTGGTCTTCATGCAGGGTATTAGTATAGCCAGCTTGCTAAACCAGTCAGCAAACTAAAAAAGGTATTTGTTTCTATGTTTTGTCATCGATAATCCTCCATTGAATTCCAGTAAAAGGCTCTCACATGGTTAGCTCTACACGGGAAAGAAAGCTTGTAGGTTCAAACAATGATTAGCAGGCTTAATATTACCACACAACAATCATCCATGAATAAATTTCTACACATCACAACTGTTTTGGCCAGATTTTTTAAGTGTTTTCTCATCTCATATGGCCTTTGTGACTTTTGCATTCCATACTTCTACCTACCTTGGGGAAAATTTTGCTTTCTTTTTTTGACTCCACATTTTTCTTTGCTTGCCAAATTTGTAAACATTTGCATGGGGGAATGCACTACCAAGCTTAGAAGAATATTTGACAGATGCCATGCTTTAGGGTACCATTCCATAAAGAATTCACCTGGGATGTGATTCAATCTCACCCAAATAGTCTACTTTGTAAAGTTTGCTTTCATTTTCTTAATTCATATTTTTCTTTTCTTGCCAAATTTGTAAACATTTGCATGGGGAATGCACTACCAAGCTTAGAAGAATATTTCACAGATGCCATGCTTTTGGGTACCATTCCATAAAGAATTCACCTGGGATGTGATCCACCCTCACCTAAGTAGCCTAGTTGAACCCAGCTCATCATCATGGCAATAACTCCAACTTAGCACTGGGCCATGGCTAGCTGGATTTTTTTGGGTCTTCGTAGCTACCATGGTTTTTAGGGTAATAGTAATACTCACATCCACCAAATTTACTGGCTTTGCTGCATGATCATGACAGATAGTCATATTATCATCACGATGACCTAGTCTAATGTCAAACCATTTACCTTACAGATCTGTTTGTTTTATTTTATTGGGACATGACAATAACCTTATTAACTGCATCTTTTAAAATTAGTTATTGGTCTGCTTTCTGGATTGCATATAAAGTTTCTTGGGTTGCAATCTTTTATTCTTCAAATTAAATATGTTCATTAATAGTATGATTGTTATCCTGCAAAACTCACAACTTTAAGAGCTAGCAAGGGGGCGTTAATTTATTAGGTGGTTTTACATCATGTATCGTTTGCTCCAATATTTTTTTCTTTCTTTACTTCTGCCAATCCTTTCCAGTTCCTTTTTAGTGTAGCAAATTTTTCTTCCTTATCTCTGTCAGAAGTTATGTCCTCTTGACATTGTTTCATCTTTTTCTGTCAATTCATCCTTTTAGTCCAAGGCTTCATTATATGTTGTTTGTGAGACCATCTTCCATTTCTTCATATAATGGTTAAGCATTTCTTCCATGAAACAAATCTTATGAGTTTCTAGCTTCAATGCGAATTTTGCTATGTACATATTGCCCAATTTTCCTTTCTTTTAATGTTTGAAATTGCAGCTTCTGTCAAGAATGTTATTGTTACTATAATAAAAGCTTGAGTTTTGATTCAAACCTCTTTCATCAAGTTAGTGAACATATAGACATATCCCCTATCCCCAAGGCTCTATTTGGGAGTACCTTGCAGTTTTGGATAGAAATGTGGATGAGACACCCCTCCTGCTGTTCTTGGCCACCCGGGAGGGTGCCCCAGCTGTCCCTGGGACATGTTGTCTTCTCTTGTATGCTGCTTGTTCCAAAAGGGCCCAAATTGTCTGGGTATTACTAGGTGTCCCTGAATGATGGAACAATAAGAAAAACAAATAGAAACATAAATGACAATTTTGTTTGATAATTGAGCCAGTTGCTTCATGCTTAGCATTTAATCATGACTCAGATATGATTCTTATATTTTGTCATTTTAAGACTTTGACATATGACAAAATTATAGTTATCATTATAATTTATGATAGTAGATGCTTTTATTTTCATTTTATCATGGATGAATAAGATTGGAAATTTTAATTTACCAGATGCTGTAGAGTCTAAACGGATCTTCCTTGCACTAGGTTGAAGTGATTAGATTCATTCTGTCACTCTGTGGGCTGTGACTTACCATTATGTTTTGTGCAATTGTCCTCCCTAACGAACATTGGTTAAGGATGAACTTGTTAAAGACATCTTAGTGCTTACCAGAACTCTTTAGACTCTAGTGTTCCCCTAATGTAGAATTTCTAGATTGGTGGTTGTAGTAATCCCTCAGTTGACATCTGCAGTATCCCCACAATTTTATAGCCAGTTTAGAACTGCTCTAGCACAACTTGTAATTTGTTAACTCATAGGGCATACATGATAATTGTAATTCATAATGTTCTCTTAATTTAGAATTTTCAATTTCTTGTTCGTGCTCTTGTTAGAACCCCTCAGGCAACCTCTGCAACACTCCCATAATGCTATAGCCTGTTGAGGTTTGCACTAGCACAACTTGTGAATTTCTGAGGTTTACATGATAGCTGTTATTTTCAAAATTCTGCAGTTCTTTCTCCAAGTACTAGTTTCCTACAATGGGAAACCTGTACGCATCAAAACAATCTATATATACTTGGGAGTGCAATCAATTTCCATGTCTTAATCTTATGCTGCTTCTATGGCTTTGTGGGAGTTATTCTCCCCTTTCTGTTTTAGTCTTTTAGAGTGCCAGTGTTTTCAGATGCATTTGCTAGATATGTCTATAAAGATTTGGTTTTCTGATGTTATCATTAAATCAACGGTGTGTCACCGGTACATTATTTGGGATTCTAGCTTAGGGCTTGTTGGTTGGGTGCATATTGAGATTGTGCACAGTGCAGATTATCTTGCTTCAGCACATGACAGTTGCAAACTAACATTCTCCCTCTGTATTGTGGGCATCTTTAGGATTGCTTTCTATCTCCATAGGCTTTGGTCCATGGTAGATCTTGCTTGAGATCGAGAGAGACATATATTTCTTTATAGTGGGCTGCTTCCTCAACTCTGACTAGATGACAACAATGTTGGCATTTGAAGACTAACAAGCTTGTCTAGCTGATTGTCATTTCAATTGTTTTCCTTCCTCCCTTCAAGTACTTTTGGATGCCCACTCCTCTCCTTCCAAAAGTAGGGGTGATCAATATAGTGGTCAAGAAGGCCATACACCATCAATGTATTAAGGCCACGTAGATCTCACCCCATGAACCTCTCAGCACAGGGAAGACATTTTTTGTAGATTGTGGATGGCATCATCATCCACCTAGAGTAGATTTAGTGTTATTGGACTCAGTTCTAGGATTCCTTTTGGTAAACCAAGTACCTGTTTTCAACAGTTGCAACTTGAGTCTGATTCAAACATTCCTCAAGTTGACATAGTATGTTGTATTCTCTCTTAGAAGGTGCAAACAATGTAGCACTTATTGTTAGGTGTTCCATCTACTGTGCGATTTGGGGGAAGATGCTATTGCTTGTATAAAGATTCGTGTGGGCCACTTGCCACCTTTTTTTGCTTTCGTTAGCTGATATGATTCACTTTGTTACCCCTAAGAAGTTTTGTCTTTTTCAAGCATTAGGTTTTGCAAGGGACCTTGAGGACCAATAGATGGATTGCCAGTATCTTTCAGCTTTTCTTGTTGGTTGGAGGTGCCAAGTACCCCTTAGATGCTATAACTACCACCATGGATAGTTATATATTTGTGAGGCTGCATCCTCCTCCATGTGCAACCATTGGGGGTGCCTTAATCCTTCTTTTCTCGGTCGACACATGGTAGATCATATGTTCTTTGGTCTAGAGGGATGGATACCACCTCTCATCTGCATTCTAGGAGATCCACCCAAGCATATACTGCTGGTTTCCTTTCTAGTTTGGAGAATCATCAACCTTGGACATTAGAAGAGTTTCTAGGAGACACTCTCTACCTTTCCCTACAATCACATAGCTAGGCCCTCCTTATTATGGCCATTCTCCTGTGGATATAATCAGGTCATGTATCGGCTCTTTCATAGTGATCAACAAAGATGGAGACAAGACACATGATTGAGATCATGTGCAGTTATTGTTTCCAATCTATCTTATATATATTGTTTGTAGTGTTTGTAAGAATGGCTTTATCTTCTGAAATTGTAGGGTTTACCTCCTTTGGGTTAACCTTCTATTTAGCAAGGCTCTTTTATTAGTGTACTTTTAGTGTATTTATAATGTGTAGCTTTATTGTGATCCTTAACATTCTTTCTGTTGGCTGTACTTTGGAGTCCCTTTGACCTGTTTTGGTCATCTATAGACTGATATATTTTTTTTGTTTGTTTCTGTTTTCTAAGCCCCATAAGGCAATCTCCTGTTCTTGCTGTTCCATTTTCTCTGTTTATTGTGTGGATATCTCTCATTTGTTTATTAAAAGAACTTCTTGTCTTCTTTCATCTTCTATTACAGTTGAGCTTAAAATTATACTCGTTTGTTTGGAAGACATATAGCATTTATCTTGTCTATGAATCCCTCTCCTTCCAAAAGTAGGGGTGATCAATATAGTGGTCAAGAAGGCCATACACCATCAATGTATTAAGGCCATGTAGATCTCACCCCATGAACCTCTCAGCACAGGGAAGACATTTTTTGTAGATTGTGGATGGCATCATCATACACCTAGAGTAGATCTAGTGCTATTGGACTCAGTTCTAGGATTCCTTTTGGTAAACCAAGTACCTGTTTTCAACAGTTGCAACTTGAGTCTGATTCAAACATTCCTCAAGTTGACATAGTATGTTGTATTCTCTCTTAGAAGGTGCAAACAATGTAGCACTTATTGTTAGGTGTTCCATCTACTATGCGATTTGGAGGAAGATGCTATTGCTTGTATAAAGATTCGAGTGGGCCACTTGCCACCTTTTTTTTCTTTCGTTAGTGGATATGATTCAATTTGTTACCTCTAAGAAGTTGTCTTTTTCAAGCATTAGGTTTTGCAAGGGACCTTGAGGACCAATAGATGGATTGCCAGTATCTTTCAGCTTTTCTTGTTGGTTGGAGGTGCCAAGTACCCCTTAGATGCTATAACTACCACCATGGATAGTTATATATTTGTGAGGGTGCATCCTCCTCCATGTGCAACCATTGGGGGGCCATAATCCTTCTTTTCTCGGTCGAGACATGGTAGATCATATGTTCTTTGGTCTAGAGGGATGGATACCACCTCTCATCTGCATTCTAGGAGATCCACCCAAGCATATACTGCTGGTTTCCTTTCTAGTTTGGAGAATCATCTTGGACATTAGAAGAGTTTCTAGGAGACACTCTCTACCTTTCCCTACAATCACATAGCTAGGCCCTCCTTATTATGGCCATTCTCCTGTGGATATAATCAGGTCATGTATCGGCTCTTTCATAGTGATCAACAAAGATGGAGCCAAGACACATGATTGAGATCATGTGCAGTTATTGTTTCCAATCTATCTTATATATATTGTTTGTAGTGTTTGTAAGAATGGCTTTATCTTCTGAAATTGTAGGGTTTACCTCCTTTGGGTTAACCTTCTATTTAGCAAGGCTCTTTTATTAGTGTACTTTTAGTGTATTTATAATGTGTAGCTTTATTGTGATCCTTAACATTCTTTCTGTTGGCTGTACTTTGGAGTCCCTTTGACCTGTTTTGGTCATCTATAGACTGATATATTTTTTTTGTTTGTTTCTGTTTTCTAAGCCCCATAAGGCAATCTCCTGTTCTTGCTGTTCCATTTTCTCTGTTTATTGTGTGGATATCTCTCATTTTTTTATTAAAAGAACTTCTTGTCTTCTTTCATCTTCTATTACAGTTGAGCTTAAAATTATATTTGTTTGTTTGGAAGACATATAGCAATTATCTTGTCTATGAATCCCTCTAGAGGCAACAAAAAATGAGAAGAACTGATACCTCAAGACTGCATAAAGTTATTTTGGGGCTCTGGAATAAAGTATGATAAAGAAGTAATTAATTGTTGGAAAAATCTTTAGAGGAAGAAGATCATGTAGTTTTGAGGTCATATAGCTCTCAAGTGCAATGTGACAACTTTGTGTTTGTGGCTAGGGTCAATGAGTTATTCAAATGTAGCTATGTTTCCTTAACCTTGGGTTTAGTTATCACTCTTTGGCCTGCAAACTGCTCAAGAAACTAATTCTTTTGTGAAACTTTTTGGTATATGCCAGTGGTTGTAAGGAAAAGTGGCAGTTTGGGAATCTCTAATCACTCAACAAACACCCCTGGACTTTTGATTGTAACTATCCTTATCCATCATGATAAATCAGTTTATTTCCATTGAAGTATTCTAAAGTCATAACTATTTGTTCTGCGTTCCCATTCCTTTCTGTTTGCAGAAAGGTCTTATCTTCCTCCATTGTTCTTGAGAAGATTATATATTTTTAAGATGAATCATGTTCTAGATTAATATGCTGAAGTGCCAGTTCCGTGAGTGGTCTTACTGGATCTTCTTTACCATTCCATTTGAAATGAGGGAGTTATTATCACCAAGACATGTAAAAATGTTACTGTTGGCAATGTGACTTAACAATCTACATTCTTTTAACAGGTTCAATGGGTATGATCCATCTCTGGCACATGTATTTGCCTAGCGGGTATTGGAATTAATGAATGATGGAGTTATTGAGGAAGAGGCAACCGCCATAGCAGATGTAAGCTATTTGGTTATTATTTTATTCTAAAATAGGTTAGACAAAGTGCTTTTATCTAAAGTGTAATGTCCCCAATTCAAAATTTTTATTAACTTTTTTGTATTTTCTGGTTTTATGCCCCCCTTTTGGCATTTTCTGATTACACAAATTGAAATATTTCATGGATATAGGACAGTGCAGATAAACAGCAATATGGACCAGATTTGTAGATTAGCTGTAGTCTGAAAATAAAGAATACTGTTGCAATAAATTGAATACTTTGCTTGATAGGCAAAGTGGCCTATGAATAATAACACATGGTTGTTAGAAGCATACGTTATCGACTTATGTTCATTCCAGCAGTCCTGAAACCTCAATAATAATATATCTTACAATCCTTCATACCTGGACCAATGATGAAGTTGTCACAATGATCAATGTTCTGGCAGTGACACTGACCTTAAAGGACTGTGCACCTGTTGATAAGCGGTTGACATTTGAAATTATATTTGACTCACCCAATGGAAAGTGGCAAAATCACTCCAACAGTTAGAGAGGTTGATTGTGAAACGGCAATCTTCCTCTGCATTTGAGTGGGGCAGCTCCCCCGTATGATCTTATTTGGATTTTTTAGTGGAAATTAAAGAAACTTAAACAACTTCATTACCAAGATCATAGACCATGCATACGAGCATCATACTGACTTTAGATTTTCAAAACGACAACACATTCAAATTGAGATACCAAGAAATGAACATGTTTAAAATGTGATTCATGAAAGATTGACCATTCACATTCACAAATAAAATTTAGGATCACAAAGGTTATCACCAACTTTACATATGAAAAGATTAATGGTAACACATAGAAAACACCATGAATGCACCTTCAAGAATGCTTTTTATTACTTTGTAGAATTGCACAATTGCAAAAATCCCCTCATGCAAACTTGTGAAAATGTTCAAAAGTCCCTTTACAATAACATAAGCCTTGTATATATAGGCTTTACCTGGTAACTAACTGATAACTACCCAGGTAACTAACTTATAACTTATAACTACCCAGGTAACTACCTTTTACAATATTTGAAATAAATAAAAATAACTTTATTAAGTTAGAAATCTCTCAACTTTCATGTGAAGAAGGCTTCTTTTCTAACCTTTAATAATTATGAGATACAAAAGTGACTTTTACAAAAATATAACATTAAAACATAATAAGTGACTTAACACTTAGAAAATTAATAAACACATGTACAATTGGAGTCATTGAGAATCTCCTTTTCTTCCATCCGCATCAGCTTTGACGCCTTTTGTAGAAGTCATGTGGGCTGCAAGTTGCTTCTGATGGGAAGACTTTCCTCTGAATATTCTGAAAAGCTTGACAGCTTGGGCTAGGAGCTTGTTCCTAGGAACAATCACATTGCTCATTCTCAATTTCCAGCTCTCATGACTTTTTTGAATCTCCTCTAAATTCTGACAATAATCGGGTGGGTGACCATCACACATATTGAGAGTGGCAGAAATGCTACTTAATCTCTTCATCGCCTCCACACCAAAGACTTGTCTGTTGAATAATTCAACATTGATCATATCTTCAAATTTATTCTTGATAATCTAAATATCTAGATCTTGAATTCCACTTTCTTCCATTGTATCAATGTTGAGTGATAGTAGGTCATTTTGAGTCTTTGTCTTTATTTGTTAACAAGTCACTAAAAGCTTCTTCTGCTCTGTTAGAATCTGACTGGTTGTTACTAGTTTCCATTTAATGCTCTGAAACCACATGTCAGATCTATTCTCCTCAATGTTTGAGAAATTCCTTTCAGTGATCAAGATATCAACCCTCATCTGATTCATCTCTTGGAGATCCTTTAGAATTCCCTGCCATATTGCCAGATCTGTCAAGCTTTTCAAAATATTCAGAGGAAAGTCTTCCCATCAGAAGCAACTTGCAGCCCGCATGACTTCTACAGAAGGCGTCAGAGCTGATGTGGATGGAAGAAAAGAAGTTTCTCAATGATTCCAATTGCACGTGGTTATTAATTTTCGAAGTGTTAAGTCACGTATTATGTTTTAATGTTATCTTTTTGTAAAAGTGACTTTTGTATCTCATAATTATGAAAGGTTAAAAAAGAAGCCTTCTTTGCGCAAAACTTGAAAGGTTTCTAACTTAATAAAGTTATTTTTATTTCTCAAATATTGTAAAAGGTAGTTACCCAGGTAGTTATAAGTTGGTTATGAGTTAGTTACCAAGTAAAACCTATATATAAAAGGCTTATGTTATTGTAAAGGGACTTTTTAACATTTTCACAAGTTTACATAAGGGGATTTTTTGGAATTGTGCAATTCTACAAAGTAATAGAATGCATTCTTGAAGGTGCATTCATGGTGTTTTCTAAGTGTTATCATTAATCTTTTCATGTGTTAAGTTGGTGATAACCTTTGTGATCCTAAATTTTATTTGTGAATGCGAATAGTCAATCTTTCATGAATCACATTTGAAACATGTTCATTTCTTGGTGTCTCGATTTGAATGTGTTGCCATTTTGAAAATCTAAAATCATTGTGAAGCTCGTATGTGTGGTCTATGACCTTGGTAATGAATTTGTTTTAATTTCCACTTAAAAATTCAATTAAGATCATACGAGGGAGTTGCCCCTCTCAAATGCAGAGGAAGATTGTCGTTTCACAAGCAATCTCTCCAACTGTTGGAGCGTTTTTGACACTTTCCATTGGGCAAGTCAAATATCATTCCAAGTGTCAATCTGTGTAATGTCCCCAAATTTTTGATAAAGTGATTTAATTAATTTATGTTGTCCAAAAATTAATATTATTTCAAAAGGATGACTTAATTAATTATTTTAATTAAAATAAAGTGGAAATAATTAAATATTAAAAAGGCCACTTTATTAAATAAAGTTTCTTCTAGAGGCTGGGGTTAGTTACAAGTTGGCTTCTTCTGGAAGATTCATTGGAGCTATTAAAAGGAGTTGATGTGCAAAGCATTTTGCATCCACTGTTGAGTTGATATTTCTCATGATTTATGCAGAGGGCTTGAATCTCAGATTTAGCTAAATCTCCAAGGACGAAAACCTTCAATAGATTTTGAAAAGGGGTTGGACAAAAACCTAAGTCTTTCTAAGAGTGGATTTGTGACGGAGTTCACATTGGGCAAAATTTGTAAGTCTTCTTTGAAGGCAAATTTATGGAGGTATTTGGCTATCTTCAGAATAAAGTTTATTATTTAGAAATTTAAGAGTATTTTCAATGATGTGGAGTGATTCTGAATAATGTTTTAATGGCAAAGTAACCCTTCAAATATTATTGGGAAAATTAGATATATGGTCAGAAATGAATATTATTTCTTTGATGCATTTAAAAGGAAAATAATAATTTTCTTTGTTGGGCGATTAAAAGGGATTCTGAATACTATATTGCCGCAATAACATATGAGATTTTGGTAATTGTTTTAATAGTGGGCAATGATATTAATATTACTAAGTTGTGAAAGGAAAGTGTTGAAGGGTTATGAGGGAGTATCGAGAACAACAAAGACCCATATAAGACAACGGGTTGACTAGAAGACAAACATCAGCAAGAAGCCATGAAGTACTTGGTGCCGGGAAATTTAGCCAATTAAGGCTATGACTTTGGTATCATGAGATTATAAAAAACGAAATGCACAACAAATAAGAAGGCAAATTCAATAGGTGGCAAACAAGTTGGCAGCTCCCGTTTTTCTTCTAGCGGCTAAATATGCTCTCCCTGGGGCCACCCCCTAGGTTTCTTTCACCTGGCTAAGACGGGGGACGGTACTGCTAGGAAACGTACCCTAGCAGTACCCTTTTGCCCTCCAAGTACCCGGTACTTCTAGGGGACGGTTTCCCAAAAAAAGGGGACTTGGGTACTTTTAGGGGACTTGGGTACCACTAGAAGTACCTGGTACTGCTTGGCCGTACCCTGACCGTACCGGGTACTTCTAGCAGTACCCTACGGCCCAGCCAAAAAAAAAAAGCTTTTTTTTTTAAAAGTAAGAGTTTTTTTATAAAAATAAAGCTATGGGTGGGCCCACAAGGGACGCCCCATCACACTTGACCTAATGTAAGTGACATTTAAACTCCAAAATGAGAAAAAAGTAACTCATTTTTACTTTTCCATTGTGAAGTGAAGGAAAGCAAAAGAGGAGCAGCTGAGTGAAGGAGAAAACAGCAGGTTAGAGAGGAGCTTAGGGCGTCATTTCATAGTTGAGACTTGGAGCCTTTGGGCATTTTGGTTATAATTATCAGACTCTTATATGATATGTATGCACATTGATAATGAAAAGCATTTGAATTCTGTTAATTTGTTTGTCGATTCTCATGTGAAATCTCAATTCAAGTCTAATGATATATAATAAGCTTATACAATGTCTAGAATGAATGCTTTATCAATGTTATGCTATGAACATTTGAAATTTCTCTATATTTTTAAAAATTTCCTATTTTTTTATCAGCCGTCCCCTGCCGTCCCCTAAAAAATGACCCAAAAGTACCCCCGTACCAGAAACTTCGCGTACCGGGTACTTGCCGTCCCCGAAACCCCGTGGAGCATAGGGCTAAAGTATTCCTTTTGATATCGCATCATTAAGATTATACGATCTCTTAATTATATTGGGCTTATTCCTTCCTAGTCGCTATATTAAGGGGAGTTGTCTTATTTTATTCTTCCTGGCATTTCATCGGAAGCCTTTGGAGGCCTTCTAAGTCGGCTAAACTACAACGACAAATATTAAATCGTGGGAGTATTTAATCAATCGCCATTTTATTCTAAGGTGTTGTGGAATGGAAGGGCAGTATCCTTTGTGAACATAATCTGCTACCAATAATTATTAGAGTGATCATCTAACATTTCCGAGCTTGGTCGAATATCCAAAAAGGGCGTGGTAATCTCAATCCAAGTCGTATTGAAGGAAGAAATGCTACCAATAATAAAGGGTTGCAATAGTCAAATCGTGGAGAACTATTATATGGGCGATAATTGATGTTGTCCATTCACAAGACATCGCAGGAAATATTGGAGCCGCTTATCTAAAGTCGAGGGTCTAGAAATCAAGTCGTGAGACTTTCTAGAAGGTCGTAGCTTGAAGAAAACTATATATGCTTCCCATTTGTTGCCGTGGAGACCTTGTAGGGCGGCGTGAGGGCTTGTAGGAGGCTGACACCTAAGTTTTAGACCTGTATGTAGCTTAATATTCATGGTGTGATCTTGTTGGTGCCTCATGTGGTGATTTTGGATTGGTTTATTTCTGACTGGCAAGTCGCGGCAGCCTGAGAGTGGTTTGTAGGCGATTAGAAGAGGTTCACGTGGGTTTTTGAGGAGTTCTACAATTTTCTGGAAGGGTCGTTGGTCTACATCAGCTCATAGAGGTATTCGCATTGCTCAGGTGTCTTCATAACCTTGCTGTGATACTTTCAAGAAGGCGTTACCAGGTTTGTTATACCTTTCTGTGCAAAGAAATACCTGCTATAAATAGCTAATATAATAGTTGTAGGTCTTTGTAACTATTGTTCATGCCTGGACCATATGCGTGCTTGTAACGAGTCTCAGTTTGAGCCATCTAAATCTAGAACTTGCCATTGTTTAGATGTTATCTTGCCAAGTCATAAATATAGAATATATCTCTCATTGTTTTAAGCTCAAATTGTATGAATCTGGAATATTTGTTGTTGTAATGATTTTTGAAGTATCATCATTGTAATATTGTTCAATACCAAGTTCAAAACTATATGTTTTGGTCTGAAACATAGCTCTATTCAATCTTGTATGGTGCAAACAGATAGAAGTTCTGAAATCAGTTATTAGATTGGCGCTTACTTTCCAGTTTGAAGTTCATTCTATGTGCATGGTAACCATTAGTTTGATAAAATGGGGCATCTATCGAACTAAAGTAATCGCAAAATTTATTCTCAAACGGGAAGGGTATTTTACAATCTGCTTCGAACAACACCATAATCCAGATTCAAATTTTTGTTACGATAGCAGTACAAGAGTTAGATATACCATATGGATTCACCATATATCTGAGTTATGTCCCAACTGTTTATATTTTGCCGACTACACCAACTTGCAGTGCTACCTTGGAAACAACGATGTAATTTATATATGTGGAACCATTGACTAGCTGTATGAAAACTTTCCATTGCTGCGCCTATGATGTAATGTACCAATAGCAACCAGCAATCATTTAAGGAAACCATTATCCTCCTCTAATGGCAGTGATTTATATGGCGGATGGTACCCAGCTGTTAGCACACTCCTTATTTGTGCAGATCACAACCACAAACTTGATATATTTCTGCCCAAAAAGAATGCAAATTTGCTCCAGCAGTCACAGTGCCCCTTCAACACAAGTGTATCAATCTGAAATTTCAACGGTTCTGCCCAATAGTGACTCTTGTATGAAATCACTCCAAGAAATTGTGGGTTTTTGTCCTCAGGTAATTGAACCATAGTCCAAAGATCCCAACAAGGAGTAGAAATCAGAAAAATAGAATGCTTGATCAATATGTCTCCTTCTCCTTGCTTGGTCTCTCTGAACTAGAATTTTCGTCAAAAAGACAATTCTTCGAATGCCCCTTGATTGATATTAAAAATAAATTTTTATTATAAAAATATTACTTAATATTGCATTTGCCACCCATATTGCTTACACCATATCATTATGATTCGGCCTTCGAAAGCTTGTGCTATCCTTTATTTATGCTACACCATCCTTTGTTATGATTGCACTATGTTTTAGAATGTTGTACAATGCTTTAAGAGGATCTTAAAATGTGCGGAATGCCCACAATGAATCCTTGTTGGCAGTTGTAGGCGGTTTCAAAGAGTTGACATTACATAAAGTTGATTTTTACTTTCATTTGGGCCATTATCATTGTCTTGTAAAAGTTAATTTCCATTCCTCTCATGCTTGAATCCTTTGGGAATGTTATTAATCTATGAACAATATTCTAATTTTTTTCAGTTTTTTTCTCTCCATGAAGTTACTTCAATGCAAATACAAAATTGATCTTGTTGCTAAGATTTAAAATTGTCTTCAGTCCTATTTAAAAAACTATATTAGGGATAACTGCTCTGGGCTTGACTAAGATCAAACAGAAAGTAGCTTATGTTCAGCTATAAGATCATAATAATATCATGATTTCAATATTATAATATCATTATTTCAATATCATAGGTTATTTTTGTACTTATTTCTTGAATTCCAACTTCATTATGCATGTATATTTTCCTATTCCTAAATTGCAATGCTTTGAAACATTCTGTTGGTTGGATGTGTTCAAATGCAATTTAAAATCTTCACTCTGGAAAGAGGTTCCCTTATTACTCAAGTTAGCTTTTATCCAGGTAATTTTTGACCGTTTTCAATTTTTTGCCAAGAGAATGAACATTTCCACATTAATGAAGGAAAAAAATTGCCAAAAAGTAAAGTGCAGTTGTAAGAGCCCAACGTATGTTATGTTCCAATATGCCCTAAATCCAGATCTAGGGTTTATGAAATAAATGCAGTTTGAGCAAGTAAATCATCCACACATCTTATGCACTGGTCAAGACTGGATGTGTTTTAGGTATGGCACCCAATTGTCAATAAACAAATTCTCCCTACAAGACAAACAATATATCAGAACCTGCAACTCTGTGAGACCTAAGGAAATTGAATAGAAATCAGAAAGGTAGGGTTTCGTCTACCTCTCCCACAAGTCACTAAGTTTTTTGTCCCAATGAACAACAGAAACCAATTACAAATTTTATCATCATCCAGTATGTTGAAGTCAGGCACCAAAACTAGTTAAATACGGATTTGCAAATATGTCCCTAGGCCCAGAAATTTAAATTTGAATTTATATTTTTTATTTTATTTTATAAAATTAATGTTATTATGAATAAACATAATATTTTATATATAACATATTATGATAACATTTAGGAATGCTATTATTATGAAAGGACCCCCATGACAGTGCATATCTCCTAGAACATTCTCTGCTTTACTGAACTCATCAGAGAAACAAAACATTACATCATTCATAAAGCATCAAACATGGCCAGTGGAAAATACTAAATGTTCTGAAGCATGCTACGAGTAATTCTCTAATTTCCATAAAATACGAGACCTTGATAAGAAATTTGGTAACCAATTGGACTATAGTGCATCCCCTTGCAACCCATCTATGTGCTGATAAATGCTGGAGATTTAACCCTCGAGACTTTCAAATTTTGGTGATGCACCTGTTACAGTCTTCTCTTTGGTAGAGTGTTGTGGCAATCATGAGTGTAAATTGCAAATTTTTTCTTCTATTGACACTAACATTTCTTTGAGTACTGGGCTACCTTTGGCGTCCTACCTGAATTCTTCATCAGCTGGCGTGGTGGGTGATGGGTTTTAAAATTGACAATCTACACTATTCTTTGATTTTCTTAAACAAGTTTAAAAATATTGCATGACTAGTCATAAATCATTAGTTCTTGAATATCTTGCATAGACTTGTGCTTAGGAAGGGGTTTGGAAATGGATGGTTCCAAGATCAACTATTAACACATTAAGTCATAAGTGAAAATATGGTTTGAAAGTACAAGTTACCCTGAATCCATACAATGAAAATGATGACACATTAATTTGGCTAGTGGGAAGTCCATTTGATAGAAGAAAACTGATGTATATTGATACTTAGCCAAAGGAAGTGCAATGATCTTGATATATGTCAGCCTTATAAGAGGAGAGAATAAGAGACAAAATGAGAAAGAATATAGATAGAAGTCCTAAAAGCACTACAAGAAGTCTTAAGAATCAAGAGAAGACATCCATTGAACTCCTTGTATAAAGTCAAGAAGGTAGGAGTTAACAATTCCATACAATATGCCAACTACTTATGTATGTAATGGCCATTTTAAAAAGTAGCTACAAACTCAAATAATTGCTTTATAAAAACTTTAAAAATTCGTTAAAATTCGACCAAAAAATTGTACGGAAAAAGATCTAGGTTTTTTTTCTTAAATATATATATTTTAAAAAACTTTGAATTAAGTTGTGGGATGTGGGAGGCAATTGTCGAAGACGTCAAATGTGTAACGACTGTGCAATTGGGGGGTTGGCTTTGCTTTGTTGGTTCAATTATGGAAACACCTCTAAGCGAGCTTGGCTCCGCACTTCATACCAGTATTGTTGATTACGATATGCAGTGAAATGGGGATTTGAATCACTCATTCCTTCCTCAACTGAAACCATTCGACACTCTTGTTTGTAGATCCAAATGGTTATAAGAATCCGAGTGGGAGGAACCGACCCCCTCTCATTCACTAGATTCCGAATCGTGGAGTGATTGACAATGGGGGACATGGTGTAGCAGACCAACGAATATAGTAGAATCGTTTTCACTTGACTAGGCCAAGTATCAAAGAGGATGACTATAATATGCAATGAGATGGAGGCAGCCCACCCATTCCTTGTTTCATTTCTTTAGGTTTTATTTTGTAGATTTAGGTTTTGTTTTTTTTTTTTTTTGTTTCAATGTTTTTTAAAATTTAATAATTGTTTTTAAATATTATCATATCAACATTTAATAAATTGAAAAATATATGTTTTTTAAATATTAAAAAAATAATTTAGATTTTTAATTTTAATTATTAATATATCTAATAATAGGTGCTACATGGTGAGGTTTATCTTATTTTGCAACTTTATTTTCATTTTATTTGGTCAAGCTACAAGAGGTGTTGATTACAAATTGATTAATGCTGATATGGCATGGATGTGGTAGCCCACCATGGCCATTAATAGAGCATTAGTGTCCAAAAATAGGACAAACATTCTTGGTCTATATTTTAAAGATTTTGGCTGTATGGAAACCTTTGTTAGTTTTATATGATCAGATTAGAATACAAAAAATTAATTCAAAATCAGAACAATGACACAGCCAATACCTTGGGAAAACCCTCCAACCCGAGGGAGAAAAACCTAGCAAATATATCTCTTATATGTTAAATGAATAGGAGCAGAAATCTGCTTACAACTCAGGCACAACACAATGCCTAAATGATACAATGAATAACAACACCTCTCCTAGATGCAAAGATGAAAGATCCTTTCCTCAATCTGATCTGATTTTTTTGAGTTTGTCTCTTCAAGAAGACTTTGACCAACGTGTAGAATAGTTTTTGTTTTGTTTGTGTTTTGTGTGTTTTCTGATTTTTTTGTGTTTTTCCGAGTTTATATGAAAAGCATGACATGTACAATGCTGATAAAGGAAATAACCAAACATACAATGATTTTATTCACTAAAAGACTGAAATTACATAGATAAGTTCCAACTGCAACATACCCATTCTTCCAAAGGTCATAAAAAGGTTTTCTTTTACAAGGCTACAAAATATCAGGTCTGATGTAACCCTATAACAGCAGTTTCAACTTACCCGGTTCTAAAAATGACTAACCAATTTGTTTCCAAGTGTGAGAGGAGTTGAGCCACTGCTGTATGTAAATTCTCAGCTTCAAATCTTCAAAATCTTCACTTAACACTTAGGGTTTGAAGCCCAAATGCCAAACAAAGGTGCGGCTGCCTGAGCAACTACTGGAAGATGGTAGAAATGTCCTCTAAAAGGACTGATCTGCAATCTGATGTGAATTTCTGTTCCCCCAAATAGACTGATCTGCAATTATAACCTCAAATAAAGCTGCCAACTCCACACTGAAGCTGGATAATGTTGAATCCTGTCACCAGGAGAAATGGGTTTTTGTCCAAATCTCCAAATTCTTCCAGAAGTTTGCGTTCCTGGAAGCTCCAAGCTCTTCAAACCCTCAAGGCTGCTGCTGCTCTCAAATTGAAGTCATAAGAATGAAGCCAAAATAGGCTAAAATGCCTTTTTATCTTCTCCAAGAGGGTCGACCCTTTTTTAGGGTTACTATTTGGCCTAAAAATTCATAAAATAACATTGAGGGTCAATTTTACATTGTGAACTTGGCCCCCCTTTTAAAACAACTTAAGTTCTAGGATGGGGGTGCACTTTTCACTATTCACTTTTCTAATTTTCAGTTACTATTCACCCCCTTCACTATTCACTTAAAGACATCTTGAATATTTCCCAAATAACCTTGAATTCAACTTCTGAAACTCAAACTGAAGGCTTGGAAAGCTCACGACAAGGTTCCACCATGCTGAAATGGGTTCCCTATCCATATTGCTGACCTACGGAAACCCTAGTAATAGGTCAACCTCTGCTCTGATTTGATACGCCTAGGGAAGGAACATTACAGTCCTCCCTTCCCAGGATTGCTTGCCCCCAAGCAACTGCAAAGATGGATGCTGAAGTATTATCTCTCCTTCCCACGTGGCATCCTCCAACGGCAAATCCTTCCATCGCACCAAATATTCCCTGATAACTCTGTTCCTCAACCTCCTCTCCCTCATATCAAGAATCTCTACAGGTATCAGTAACAATCGACCCTCCTCATCTAGGGGAGGCAAATCTGGTGATGGAGTAACATGCTGCCCCAAAGCCTTCTTCAAACAAGACACGTGAAAAACATTATGTATCTTGCTCTCTGAGGGTAACTCAAGCTCGTAAGCAACCTCCCCAATCCTCCGGAGAACTCTGTATGGTCCATAAAATCTCGGCTTGAGCTTTTCAGCCCCACTCCTCTTGAGTGTACTCTGCCTGTAGGGCTGTAGACGCAGAAAAACCATATCACCAACCTCAAAGGTTCTCTCAGTCCTGTGCCGATCGGCATAAAGTTTCTGCTGATTTTGTGCCTGCTGAATGTTATCCTTAAGTGCCTTAAGTATATCCTGACTGTCCTGAAGCCACTCCCGAGCCCTAGGCGCTCTGCTATCACCTAGCGCCAAATCCACAAACGATAAAGCATCATAGCTGTATAAAGCCCGAAAGGGAGTCATGCCAATAGACATATGATGCGTAGTATTATAACAATACTCGCTCAAATATAACCAACACACCCATGCTCTCTGCTGACCCGAAACATAATTACGCAGATATCCCTCCACCCACTTGTTGACAATCTCTGTCTGTCCATCAGTTTGAGGGTGGTAACTGGTGCTGGGGGTCAACTCTGTACCTGTAAGTCGAAATAGCTCCTGCCAAAATATACTCATGAATCTACTATCCCGATCACTGACAATGGTCCTGGGGAGTCCATGGAGTCGGAATACCTCACGGAAGAATAATTCCGCCACCTGTGAAGCTGTGAAATCGGCTGCAATAGAAAAGAAGTGTGCATACTTTGTCAACCTATCAACAACTACATATATGCAGTCCTTCCCCTGAACTCTCGGAAGACCAGTAATGAAATCCATCGATATACCTTCCCACTTCTGCTCTGGAATAGGCAATGGCTGTAGAAGTCCAGCTGGGAAAGTATGCTCTGTCTTGTTCTGCTGACAAGTCACACACTCACGAACATAGCGTAGGACATCATCTTTGAGGCCCTTCCATGAGAATCTCTCACGCACTTGTCTGTATGTCTTGAAGTACCCAGGATGTCCTGCTAGCGGTGTATCATGGATGGCACGTAGAATTTTTTCCTTAAGCTTCGACCCAGGGACTAAATAGATCCTATCCTTGTAGTGTATCACATCGTCAATCATAGTGTACCTGTCATCTTGGACCCGCCCATCCAAAACCTCACATGCGAACTGATTTTTGGAATACTCAACCAAAAGTTGAGACTTCCAATCAGCTGAAATCTCGCTCATGGAACAAAGGGCAGCAACTGAAGGTCTCCGGGAAAGTGCATCGGCGACTACATTTTTCTTCCCCTTGACAAACTCGATGTCAAAATCATATGCCTGAATCTTGCTAACCCACTTCTGTTGGCGTTCATTAAGTTCTTTTTGTTCCAAGAAGTATTTTAGACTATTGTGGTCAGTTCTTACCACAAATTTTCCTCCCACCAAATACTGCCGAAACTTTGCCAAGGCATGCATAATGGCGAGCATCTCCTTGTCGTAGGTGGAGTACAATCTCTCATTATCCCTCAATTTCCTGCTCTCATATGCTATGGGATGGCGGTTTTGCATGAGTACCGCTCCTATGCCCCCTCCTGATGCATCACACTCTAGAACAAAGGGCTGAGAAAAATCTGGAAGAGCTAAAACTGGGCATGTGCTCATAGCCTGCTTGAGCCTGTCAAATGTTCTATGTGCCTCGTTTGTCCATATAAAAGCTCCCTTTCGTGTAAGATCTGTCAAAGGAGCTGCTAGTTGTGAATACCCCTTAACAAATCTCCTATAATAAGCACATAGCCCTAGGAAACCACGCAACTCTGAAACATTCCTAGGTGGCGGCCAATCTAGCATTGCCTGTATCTTATCCTGGTGAACCTTCACTCCATCCGCACAAATCACATGTCCCAAGTATAATATCTCTGTAAGTCCAAATTCACATTTGGACATTTTGGCAAACAGAGACTGAGCCTCCATAATACCAAGAATCTCATCCAAGTGCCTCAGGTGTTCCTCCCAGGTTCTACTGTATATCAGAATGTCATCGAAGAATACAAGCACATACTTACGCAACTGCTTGTTGAACACATGATTCATGCATGACTGAAACGTAGCAGGTGCGTTAGTGAGACCAAATGGCATCACTAAAAACTCATAGTGTCCGTAGTGGCATCTGAATGCTGTCTTATGGATATCCTCCTCACGAACACGGATCTGATGGTATCCTGATCGAAGATCAACTTTTGAAAAATACACTGCCCCGTGGAGTTCATCTAGTAACTCATCTATGCGCGGAATCAGATACCTGTTCTTAATTGTTTTCTTATTGAGTGCACGGTAGTCAATGCACATGCGCATAGTGCCATCCTTCTTCTTCACCAACACCACGGAAGAAGCGAAGGGGCTAGAACTAGGCCTGATGAATCCCGTGTCCAATAATTCTCGGATGGTCTTCTCTATCTCTTCCTTATGCGCCTTAGGATGACGATAAGGGGTAGTAATCACGGGCTTGGCGCCCTCCTCCAGCTCTATCACATGCTCAAACCCACGGTCAGGAGGTCTACCGGAAGGAAGATCTCCAAACACCACGCTGTGCCCATCCAACACTGTTTGGATATCTACATGAAATGTTGGTTTATCATCTGAAGAAGGTGTCTTGGACGAAATGTAACACTGTGTCGCCCAAGCAAAATCCCCATGCCTGAAAATAGACTCCATCCTACGTGCTGAAACTACCATGGGTCCACCCTCTGAGAGTGCCTTCAACACCACCTTCTTGCCACCAACTGTAAACTCTAGCTCCATCCTCTTAAAATCTTGTATGTACCTGCCGAGTGACTGTAACCATTGGATGCCTAACACCGCATCAATGTCACCTAGACCCACCACATAAAAATCATCGGTCAAGGTGTACTCTCCCAACTGTATACTAAGCTGCGGAACTACCCTGGTGCACCTCATAGAAAATCCATCGGCTACTGTCACACTAAAACCAGGAAATTCCTCCGCCTGCAATCCTCGCTTAGCAACCAGTCCCTCATCAATAAAATTGTGTGTGGCACCACTATCAACAAGGCAAGTCGCCCGTTGTCCATTAATCACTCCCTTCAAACGAAAGGGATGGTATCTAGGGACTCCTGATAGAGTAGCAATGATAGGCTTAGGTACATCCAATGCGTCACCTACTCCAAGCTCCACCTGTGGGGCCTCCCGTAGGTCCTCACCATCGCTGCCCTCTGAATCTGTATCCTGTATATGCTCATCATCCATATCAGACACAACCTCAATGAGATGCGCCCTGCCTTTCCCAAGGCATCGGTGTCCAGGCTCCCAAGGCTCTTTACATGTGAAGCATAGCTTCTTCCTTCTCAACTCATTACGTGTCTCCTGATCCACCCTAGGAGGAGGTGGTGTACTCCTGTTCTGTGTCGAAGATCTTTGGAAGGGCTTGGAGCCCTTGGAAAACTTCTTATTCTGCTGATAAGAAGTGGGAGGTGGTGACGTATCAAGGTCTAGAGCAATTTGAATAGCCTCATGTAGAGTCCTAGGCTTAAGAGCCTTGACCAAACCCCGTAACCTGTCATGTAAACCCTCTATGAAAAGCATCACCATGCGTTTATCTGGCATCTCGGGAACCATAACAGCAACGCATTAAAACTCATTAATGTAAGCTTCAACATGTCCCGTTTGACGGAGTAGGGCTAAATCCCTATAGTACAACTCAACATCCTTGCGGTCAAATCTGGCAATCAACCGCTCAGTGAATTCCCTGTAAGAATGAATAAGCCTATGGTTTTGGGTAACCAAACCATGATGCCACCAATCATAAGCCACATCTTCTAAGTGAAGTACTGCAAACTGGATGGCCTCGTCCTTAGGCATCGGCTTAAGTGAAAGGTAGATGTCAAGCTTGTGCACCCAAGCTCGAGCAGTGATCTTCTCGCTACCATCAAAGGGAGAGATAGTGAGCTTGCTAGTAGCTCGATGGAGGTCACCATTATGCTGTTGTCTAGGCCCCCTATCACCACAGTTCCTCATGCTATCTCTACGCTGCGAACAATACTGAGGTAGAGGAAAGGCATCCCTAACATGCTTTGGAAGACATGCCCACTCATCACTCGCTGCCATAACAGTCTCCTGAAACTCCACTCCCTCAAGCGGTTCAACTGGTGGTGGCTCAACTCTAGGAGGAAAATGGGGCTGCATGGGCCTATTTGTTGTGCGTGTATGAGTCCTGTCACGCCTAGGAGAACCAAGAGTACTATCCCTCGACGAGGGAGCCCTGCTGCTCCTACGGCTGCCTGTAACTGTAACAGACCTATCTGCTCTCTCATGTTTGTCATGTCTGCCACGCCTGTCCCTAGTTCAACCCAAATCCATCCTATCCAAAGTATTCTGAAGTCTGTCTAAAGCTTGAACAATCATTGGTTGTGTATTAACAAGAGTCCTGAATAACTCACAATCAGGATCTTCTTGAGGATTTGGTCTCTCCCCTTGGTGGGGACTTCTATTGCCATCATGGGTATCTCCCATAGCTGCTCACGAAATGCTAGTGTCAACCCCAAATTGTCTATGTGCTCTCCTGCGGGAGTAATATCTGTGAGGCCCGACCTCTCTAGGATGCATAGGACTGAACAGAGTGCCCACAGGCTGGCAAGATCATGGCTCTGATACCACTGAAAGATCCCTTCCTCAATCTGATCTGATTTTTCTGAGTTTGTCTCTTCAAGAAGACTTTGACCAGCGTGTAGAATAGTTTTTGTTTTGTTTGTGTTTTGTGTGTTTTCTGATTTTTTTGTGTTTTCTCGAGTTTATATGAAAAGCATGACATGTACAATGCTGATAAAGGAAATAACCAAACATACAATGATTTTATTCACTAAAAGACTGAAATTACATAGATAAGTTCCAACTGCAACATACCCATTCTTCCAAAGGTCATAAAAAGGTTTTCTTTTACAAGGCTACAAAATATCAAGTCTGATATAACCCTATAACAGCAGTTTCAACTTACCCGGTTCTAAAAATGACTAACCAATTCGTTTCCAAGTGTGAGAGGAGTTGAGCCACTGCTGTATGTAAATTCTCAGCTTCAAATCTTCAAAATCTTCACTTAACACTTAGGGTTTGAAGCCCAAATGCCAAACAAAGGTGCGGCTGCCTGAGCAACTACTGGAAGATGGTAGAAATGTCCTCTAAAAGGACTGATCTGCAATCTGATGCGAATTTCTGTTCCCCCAAATAGACTGATCTGCAATTATAACCTCAAATAAAGCTGCCAACTCCACACTGAAGCTGGATAATGTTGAATCCTGTCACCAGGAGAAATGGGTTTTCGTCCAAATCTCCAAATTCTTCCAGAAGTTTGCGTTCCTGGAAGCTCCAAGCTCTTCAAACCCTCAAGGCTGCTGCTGCTCTCAAATTGAAGTCATAAGAATGAAGCCAAAATAGGCTAAAATGCCTTTTTATCTTCTCCAAGAGGGTCGACCCTTTTTTAGGGTTACTATTTGGCCTAAAAATTCATAAAATAACATTGAGGGTCAATTTTACATTGTGAACTTGGCCCCCCTTTTAAAACAACTTAAGTTCTAGGATGGGGGTGCACTTTTCACTATTCACTTTTCTAATTTTCAGTTACTATTCACCCCCTTCACTATTCACTTAAAGACATCTTGAATATTTCCCAAATAACCTTGAATTCAACTTCTGAAACTCAAACTAAAGGCTTGGAAAGCTCACGACAAGGTTCCACCATGCTGAAATGGGTTCCCTATCCATATTGCTGACCTACGGAAACCCTAGTAATAGGTCAACCTCTGCTCTGATCTGATACGCCTAGGGAAGGAACATTACATATCTCTTATATGTTAAATGAATAGGAGCAGAAATCTGCTTACAACTCAGGCACAACACAATGCCTAAATGATACAATGAATAACAACACCTCTCCTAGATGCAAAGATACAAATGATATGATTTTCCTTAAGCTCGACCTGCTACTACAAATGAATGATCTGCTGCTCAAATCGCACTACTTCTCTTTATATGAATATGCTTAACTTGATTGTACAATTCAAATGAGGAGCATCATATATATAGACATCCAATAGGTATCGCACCCCTTCACCAAGAGAGGTCGGCCTCTAGACAAAAGACGTTTTAGGGAAGAGGCGCGATTTTCTAGATAAGATCGGCTTTCTTAAATAAATAATAAATATTAATTAAGCTTTTATTAATTTATCATTTGATCATGAATGAAGGCGCCTCTTCATTTAATATTCATTATATAAATTTAAATAGCTTATAGCTACATTTAAATTTATCTCAAAAATTGTGCCTGGAAGTATCATCCTGCAGCTGCAATCTTCAACACTCCCTCTCAGCTAGGGAGGAATACTTCCAGCTGTACAAGACATGTCACCTCATCGTGATGTCGATCAACATGGCTACATCCATGTGAGAAAAGAGCTTATCACCTCATCGTGAAAGCATATCAGCTCATCGTGATATCAACCATCATGGCTACCTCCATAGATGGTATGTACAAGTGCTCATCACTCAAAGTGATGTTGTCACCTCACTGTGACATTCACCATGGCTCTCCTAGAGGGTGAAACACAAGTACAAATGAATCATCATGGACTTCCTCTCGTGATGTTGTCATGGAGTCACACACATGACATCCACCATGGCTCTCCCAGAGGGTGGAAACAAGGGCTTTCACCTCAAATTTCTCTCAATAGAGAAATGCATTATCAAGGGCTTGCACCTCAAAGCTCTCTCAATAGAGAAATGCATTAACAGAGGATCACTGATACTGAGACTCTTTCTCAGCTAGGGCTTGATTCTCCACCATACCAAGCTTATCTCGAAAGTACACAAACTTTATCGGAGAGAGGCTTGGTGAGAATGTCTGACGTCTGCTCATCAATGTTGATGTACCTCAACAAAATTGCTTTCCTCAATACCATATCTCTGATATAATGGTATTTGATCTCAACATGTTTAGTTCTGTCATGAAACACAGGATTGACAGAAAGCTTCACATATCTCTGGTTATCACAATGAATGATAGTAGGCTCCATTGATTGTCCAAACAATCTTGCAAGGAACTTTCGAAGCCACACTACTTCACAAGCTCCCACACAAGTTGCAATGTACTCGGCCTCTGTTGTACTTAATGCCACTGAAGACTGCTTCTTGCTGCACCAGGATATCATAGCAGATCCCAAACTGAAGCAACAACCAGAGGTGCTCTTCCGATCAGTAACACACCCTATCCAATCAGAATCAGTAAAACCATGCAGCTCCAAATCCACACCTGAAGAATATCTCAACCCATATCCAACTGTGCCACGCAAGTATCTCAGGATATGTTTTGCTGCAACAAGATGTATCTGTCTTGGTTCACACATGAACTGACTAAGTGTACTCACTGCATAGAAGATATCCGGTCTAGTGTTAACTAGATACATCATCAATGAACCAATTAATTGCTTGTACATTGTGGGATCCACTAGTTCTGAGCTAGCTGCAACCTCCTTTAACTTATGCAAGTTGGTTTCCATAGGTGTAGACATGGGTTTGCAATCAATCATGCCAAACCTTTTCAGAATGTCAATGGTATACTTCCCTTGACTTAGAATCATCTCATCTGGCTTTTGCGAAACTTCTAAGCCAAGAAAGTAATGCATGAGACCAAGATTCTTCATTTCAAACTTAGAAGTTAGCTCCTTCTTACATTTGAGAATGAGGTGTTCTTCTCCAGTGATAATCAGATCATCAACATACAAAACCAAAATCAATGCTTCACCATTAATTACCTTGAAGTAGAGGTTTGAATCTGCATCATTCTTTGAGAAACCCAAGCTTAACAGGTAACAATCAATCCTTTCGTACCAAGCACGAGGAGCCTTCTTAAGACCATACAAGGCCTTCTTCAGCCTGCAAACATGAGACTCCTTCCCATGTACCTTAAATCCATCAGGTTGCTCATTATATACCTCTTCCTCTATTACACCATTCAGAAAGGCTGTCTTCACATCCATTTGGTGAATCTTCCATCCTCTAGTTGTAGCAATAGCAATGATGGTCCTAACTGAAGTATAACGAGCCATTGGAGCAAAGGTTTCTTCATAGTCAACTCCCTCCTTTTGTGAAAACCCTCTAGCCATCAATCTAGCCTTGTACTTCTCAATGCTCCCATCAGTCGTATGCTTGATCTTGAAAAGCCATTTAGAAGATACCACAGATTTTCAGGTCTAGGAACGATGTCCCAAACATCATTCTTAAGTATGGACTGATACTCTTCAGACATAGCATCTTTCCAAACCTGTTGACTAGAAGCTTCCTCAACACTGGAAGGCTCAGACTCAATAATCTGATTCATCAAGGCCACATAACTAGAGAACTTGTTAGGTTTACTTTCTCTGAAAGTTCCTCTTGGGGCTGCAAAACTTTCTACCTCCTGCATTATTTTCCTGGCCCAAAGAGGTCTTTTCCTTCCAATCACAATATCTGTAGGCCCGTCAGTAGGTTCCAAGGGCTCGACTGGTTCATCATCTCCTTTAGGTTCTGGAGCCTCCCTCTGATTCTCAGGAACATGGTCAACTTCCATATCCTGAGGAGGCTCTTCATCATCGATCTCCATATGAGTGCCCTTGGATCTTCTAAATGCAACATCTTCCTCAAATGTGACATCTCTACTGATCTCAATTGTCTTCTGACCCGGAATGTAGATTCTGTAGGCTTTTTATGTCTCACTATAGCCTACCAAAATTCCCTTCTTGCCATAAGGTTCCAACTTTGTCCTCTTTTCCTTGGGTACATGAACATACACCGGACATCCAAAGATCCTCAAATGACTTAGTTCAGGCTTCACCCCTAAGAATGCTTCTTTTGAAGTTGTATTCTCCAAGATTCTGTGAGGACTTCAATTCTGAACATAGACAACTGTTCTGGATGCTTCAGCCCAAAGGGAGGATTGCAGGTCTTGGTCATGAATCATGGCTTTGACTGCTTCCACAATAGATCTGTTCTTTCTCTCCACAACACCGTTCTGTTGAGGATTATAAGGAATGCTGAACTCCCTCTTAATCCTTGTTTCAATGCAAAAGTTATGGAAGATAACATAAGTGTACTCTCCTCCGTTATTGGATCTCAAGACCTTGATCCTCTTTCCGGACAAATTCTCCACTTGAGCTTTGAATTCTTTGAATCTCTCTAATATCTCCTCAGATTCTTTAGATTTCAAGAAATAAATCCAAGTCTTTCTAGAGTAGTCATCAATAAAAATAATGTAATACAAGAAACCACTCGAAGAAGCAACAAACATTGAACCACATAAATCAGAATGAATGAGATCTAAATACATTTGGATCTATTTTCACTACTATGGAATGGACCTTTTGTATTCTTACCCAAAGTGTAGCCCTTGTAGGTTCCTTCATGCTTCTGGTTGAATTTTGGAAGATCAGTGACCATCTTCTCCATAATAGGTAGAGCTTGAAAGTGAAGGTGAGCCAATCTTCGATGCCAAAGATCACACAAACTTGAAGAATCATGTAGAGACACCCATGTCTAACTCCAATCACCTGAGCAGGCTTGATGTTGGAGTTCTTAGCCATATAAGAACTTTACCTTCTGAAAATGCAACTTGGTAACCCTTGTCTTCCAAGGCTGAGATGGAAACAAGGTTTCTCTTGATGCCTGGAACAAATAACACATCATCCAATTGCAAGGAAGCGTCGGAATCCAAGTGAAGAGATGAGGTCCCAACTCCTAAGTAACTAGCATCATCTCCAATAATGACTTGTTCGCTAGAATCTTTCTCCACCAAATCTGATAGATGCTCCCTAAATCCAGTGATGTGGCGAGAGGCACCACTATCAATCAGCCAAGTGTTGTTGTCGGTAGTTACATTGCGTGACAAGGCTGAATAGAATAAGTATTCACTTGAATCCTTCTGCAAAGAGACTTCATCAACCTTTGCAATTGCAGCTTGCTGCCTAGGTCTGGTAGGACATTCCTTTGCAAAGTGACCATACTTGTCACATCGAAAACATTGGACCTTGGAGAGGTCCCTCTTCTTCTTAAATGCGGGGCCACCATCAGCTCCTTTATCTCTATTTCTCTTGAAATAACCTTTCTTCCCATCTTTCCCTTTCTTCTTTGAGGATTGAGTGGCAAGAACATGAATGTCTTCATTAATGGAGCTTTGCCTAATACCTCTTGCAGCCAACCTAGACTTTTCTTGAATACAATCCGCCCTCAATCGATCAAACTTGGGAAGTTTCGATCTTGCACTGATTCCTTGAATGTAAGACTCCCAAGATGAAGGAAGACCATTAAGAGCCAGCATGGTCAAGTCCTTGCTATCAACAACATGCCCAATAGACGAGAGTTGATCTCTCAACTCAGTTATTCTCATGAAGTAGGCAATAACAGTTTCTCCTTTCGCCATCTTCAAATGATGTAGTTGTTGCTTCAATGCAAGTGCCCGACTTGTGTTATTGATTTCGTACATCTCCTCCAAGGTTTTGAACATCTCTCTTGCCGTCTTTAACTTGGAGACAATAAGAACAATATGATCCTTTACGGAATCAACTAACATCTTTTTCGCCTTAATATCTTTCTTCTTCCATAGGGCCTTCTCTTCCTCATTCGTAGGCTCGGGAGCTGAGCTTTCCACAAATTCTACCAATTCGCTTTCCTCCAAGGTAAGCATGATCCTGAATCTCCACGAAGTGAAATTTGATGCTCCTTCAAGCCTATCCTCAATCTTAAGACCATTCACCATCTTGACGAAGAGATAGAGGTAAACAAAGATGAGGAATAAAATAAAGAGTATCGCTGCAATGCACAAATCTGGTCAAGATCTTCAAACCCGCTCTGATACCATGTTAGTTTTATATGATCAGATTAGAATACAGAAATTTAATTCAAAATCAGAACAATGACACAGCCAATACCTTGGGAAAGCCCTCCAACTCGAGGGAGAAAAACCCATCAAATATATCTCTTATATATTAAATGAATAGGAGCAGAAATCTGCTTACAATTCAGGCACAACACAAAGCCTAAATGATACAATGAATAACAACACCTCTCCTAGATGCAAAGATACAAATGATATGATTTTCCTTAAGCTCGACTTGCTGCTACAAATGAATGATCTGCTGCTCAGATCGCACTACTTCTCTTTATATGAATATGCTTAACTTGATTGTACAACTCAAATGAGGAGAATCATATATATAGACATCCAATAGGTATCGCACCCCTTCACCAAGAGAGGTCGGCCTCTAGACAAAAGACATTTTAGGGAAGAGGTGCGATTTTCTAGACAAGGTCGGCTTTCTTAAATAAATAATAAATATTAATTAAGCCTTTATTAATTTATCATTTGATCATGAATGAAGGCGCCTCTTCATTTAATATTCATTATATAAATTTAAATAGGTTATAGCTACATTTAAATTTATCGCAAAAATCGTGCCTGGAAGTATCATCCTGCGGCTGCGATCTTCAACAACCTCCAAGTAGCCTCCCCTATATTATTGGACTTTTTGGCCTGTTTGCAGCTGTATGGCTATCGTGGTGCTTTTTTTTTGTCTCTACAGTCAAGATGGTCGTGCCACAAAGAATGCATAGTGTAATTAACCATTTTGCAGGCATATTAGTCCTTTATGCTGGTGTTCTTGTGCATATTATGATATTATCAAATCATGGCTTGGATTTTAGGGGTATTCTTTAAGATTATGCATGTTATGATATTCTGGACACCATACCTTTATTCTTAGTCTAAATGGTAGAGTTGTTGAAGTGAAAGTTGTTTTTATTTTTATTTCTCAGCAGCTGTGCAGTAAACTTTTACTTCAATGCTGGATACTTCATGTTTCAACTTCGAAGAGGGAATGAAATCAGATCTGCCATTGGATTATACAAAACATTGTTTAAGATGCATATTTTATGCTGTTCTGAATGCCATATATTCATTTGAAAAGCACTCAACTCTTGATTTTGGACCTTGTAAAGTGTTTTTAACATCTTTATAAAGCTCGCCCTTGCCATGGCTCTTCTTAAACTGATTTTCACCTTGTTTTGTAGCCTGCACTACTTGCAGGTTACATGGATATGGTGCCTGCATCGATATTCTCTTTTATTTTTCAGCTGCCTACTTCAATTAATGATATGGTGGATTACCATGCTGCTGATTTGTGTTGAACTTTAGCGATTTGATGCATGAAGACAGAAGGAAGACACCCTGCAGGCCTGCAAAATGATATAAAATTGCTGGTTTGAAGGGTTTTATGAAATGTTCTCCTTGTATATTTTCTGTTCTGAGGTTGATTTCATCCACATGATCTTTTTTGCACATGTCTAAAATATGTGAAATGGGGTCCTGAGTAAGCATGATTAAAGGTAGATTTGATTGTAAAACAAGAAGACACAGACCCCTATACTGCAGAACAGGGCTAAAATGAGTATATATGCAGATTTATTGTAAGTGAAGGGGGTGGTTGTTTGTCTAAGAGGTAAGCAAAAAGACCTTTTTTGTAGACCTGAGAAGCTTTGATTTCCAATGCTAATATACAACAGAGGGCAGATTTTGATGAATGCCAATTTTCTTGATGGAAATATATGCAATTAATCACTGAAATCTGTTTTGAATATGAATGTCATGTCCCCTTTTCAGAATTAGAGACATGGGAAAGACCTCTAGTCTATCCTCATTTCCCATAGGCTAAAGGATAAAATAAGGGAAATGATTAATAATATTATTTTAAGTTGGGCCTAGTAATTTATATTTTTAAAAGACTTCTTGATAATGTTATTATAATTAATTAAAAAATTATTTTTAAATACTTAATATGAAAAAGTACTTTAAATACTTTTGGAGGAAAATTAAAATGATGGCCCAAATTGGAAAATTTCAAAATTATTTAAAAGGGGTGTTGGATTCATTGAGCATTGTGTTTTCACTTTGCATTTCAATACGTGAGCTTCATGTTCAATATCCACATTTAAGAATGAAACCATTTGGTTTTTTGAAGATCTTGGAGGATAAAAACTCTCTTGGATTTCAATTATCGGGTTTGGGGACAAAAAAATTCATCTCCGTCCAGGACATCTCCACATAGGGGTTTTGGAGCTGATTTTGGCAAGTTATCTTCAAGTTTTAGATTCACAAGCAAATATCATGTTCACAATTTGGAGAGCTTCATTGCTTTTTTTAGAGTTAGTTGTTGTTGTTCACTACCTTTTATTGCTGTTGTGTTATCACAAAGAGTTCTATACCATTTGGGGGTGATCTTGGGCAACATTTATTGCTGTAATCAGCATATCCATTCATCATTTGGGGTTTGCCAACATTGGAGAAGGTACCCCGCTAGTGGGGTTTGTGGTGGGCGAAGCCTTGGGTGGGAGGCCCCTACCTACCCTGCTCATCGGGACCGACTTGAGGTGAATGGGTCGGTCTTGAAGGGCTGGGCGGTCGTGAAGCGTTGGGTGGAATAGAAAGTTGGTGGGAGGATATAGACCAACCCCACCACCCAGGGCAACTCAATCATCACTAACGGAATGTTGTTTCAATTGTTTCTAGCTGCCAAACCATAGTTTACATACTCGGACTCGGAGAGTACTCGGCAAGCCCAAAATTTTTGACTCGGCAAATACTCGGCAAATACTCAACAACTTAAAAAGTAGCAAAATTTCTCATGAAAACACTTTTTTTTGCAAAATTCAATTACAAAATGCATCAAATGAGTCTAAAAACCATGAGGGAGTGTTTTATATTAAATTTCATAGTTCAATACATATGGATTACAAAATGGCATCATTATACGAAGCCACATAGTGAAACTGGTAATAACTATAATGAATTTATGATGATTGTATTTGAAAATCATCATCATAAATTTCATATCTAGGCAATTACAATTTCCTCTTCCCCAACCTAGTGAAAAATTGGGAGGTAGAGGGTATGGTCCTTGCACTCGATTCTGGCTCCCTGCTTGCCGTAGAAGATTGTGGCAGTGGCTCCACCATGCTGGTAGGTGGCAGTGGCTCCTCCTCCACCACATCAATGTCATCCAATCCAATCTCCCCTACTTCTACTGCAGGCAAATCCTCCATAGCTTGCCTCTCGAAATCAGCAATCTCATCCTCTGTAAACAAGGAGGCCTCATCATCCTGTACGGTCCAATCACTGTATGGATCAATGTCATCCAAATCAATGAGCTCATCTGAAAAGTCCTGCACCTTTCTTGTGCGAAGCCGAAGATTATATTGCACAAAAACAAGATCATTGAGGCGTTGTTGAGTCAACTTGTTACGCTTCTTCGTGTGAATGGAATCAAACAAACTCCAGTTTCGTTCACAGCCAGAAGCACTACAAGGTTGAGACAAAATTCGGAGGGCTAGCCTTTGCAAATTTGGAGTTCTTCCACCCCAATCATCCCACCAAGAACCTACAAATAAGATATTCAAGTTTTTGTAAATATTGATAAACAATATTGTAATAAGTTAATAACTAATAAGTAATAATAATTGTAATTCATAACTTGCAAGATAAAGGCTTCACTTTTTCTTACTTGGTGTTTGGATCTCTCTTCCTCGTTCACATAATGTGGAAGAAAACAAAGGCCCCCTAGCTGCCTTATATTGTTGCAACTCTATAAGGATGAGGTCTTTCACTTCAGGTAAAGGTGTCATCCTGTCAATACATGTGAATAGGCCCTCCATAACCTCTCCATTAGCATCCGTGAAGCCATCAGAGAAGTAGAATTTGGGGTTGAGAAAGTACCCCGCTGCATGAATGGGTTGGTGGAGTTGATTGTTCCACCTTCGATCAATGATCTCCCAAATAGGGGTAAATCTATTTGCATCCCCCATGTAATAGTGTTGGATGGCCTCTTTGGCCCTATCCATTGCTTCATAAAGATATCCCATCACATTTTTCTCACCATCCACCAAGCGCAAAACCCTCACCAATGGCTCAGTCACCTATAAAGTACAAAGTAGAACTAAATTTAAATTACACCTTACAAGGAAACAAAATACTTATAGAATTTTAAATTAAGAATAAAGGATTAAATCTGAAAATTCATTAGAGTTTAAGTTACCTTGACAATCTCTAATGCTCTAGTTGCAAATTGACCATCAAAGATTATTGCTACAATCTTTTCTCCATCAGCCTTCTTTGAGTAAGTTGAGTCTACCCATGGTTGACTCACAAACATCTGCTTCAAGGAAGTCAATAAACTAGTGATACTTTGCAACGTTAGAAAATTAGTTGCAAACCTTGTAGCACCCGATCGCACAAGCTCTTTCCCCTTGGTGTGATCTCTCATCAATTGAAGAACCCATGGGTGATTATATATATATTTTGTTATGTCTCTTGCTTGTTCTACAATTGGTTTCACCCAATCAATTTTTCCTATGTCCTCCAAAAGAAGGTCAAGGCAATGAGCTCCACAAGGGGTCCAAAAAAGTGTTGGATGCCTTGCTTGAAGCAATCTACCAGCTGCCACATATGCCGCCGCATTGTCAGTAACAACTTGGACAACATTTTCTATGCCCACCTCTAAAACAACCCGCTCCAACATCAAACTCAAATTTTCTGCATTCTTTATTATGTTGGAGGCATCAATTGACTTTAGAAAAACCAACGCACCATTTGAAGCCACTATAAAATTGATAAGAGTGCGGTTTCTTCCATCTGTCCAGCCATCTGAAAGAATTGAGCATCCATACTTTTGCCATTTCTTCTTTTCAGCTTCCACAATTCCATTTGCATCTACAATAGCATCTTCAAGTAACCTGCCACTTAAATCTCTTGGACTAGGGGCCTTGTACCCTTTCCCTGCAACTGTCAATGCTGTCACCAAACACTCCCAATATGGACTCCTTGCCACATTGAAGGGAAGGTTATTATAAAACCAAAAATTTGCACAAGCCTTGTCTGCTTCTTTGTGCACCTCCCTATTCCACCCAGTACCTTCCAATGAAGGTTGTGATCCTTGAACATTTCTAGGGACAAAAAACTGGAATTTATTTGAAGTGGATGGGGTACGTATACGTGGACCGCGACTAGAGCCCACAATGCCTTGCATATTCACCTCAGAATCTTCAGTCAAATTAGGAGCAATGGCTTCTTGTATGGCTGCTTTTGTCTTTGCCCTCTCCAATTTTTTTTCATCAAGTGCTGCAAGAAGAGCTGCCATCTCTCGTTTCACCTCTTCAGGGGCTTCTTTACATGCCTTTGCATCACGGCAAGGAATACTAGCAAGATGGTATTTGAGGCGATTGATGCCTCCACTAATCTTCTTCTTGCACCAAGTACAAATAACACTCCCTGGTACTGGCCCATAATAGCCATGTTTCCAAGCGGGATCACGGCTACCAGGGGGTCTCCTTTCAATGGCCTGGCTTGAGGCAGCTGTGTCTGAACCAGATGCAGAGGCAGATGCCATTGTGATTAAATATTAACCTGCAATATTAGAAGTTGAATAATAAATATATTAGAAGATGCAACAGATCCAATACAAAGTGAAAGGAACAATCAACTAATTGTTTAACTTTATAATTTCCGTCATTATCAAACAATAAAGTTGTAAACTATCAAAGTGAGACATTTCATTTAGTATGCTATCTGTTCTAATTTCAGTTTTTTTATTCTTATATTTTTATTTTTTGTTGGATGCACATTGATTTAATTTACTTGTATGCAAATTGGCATTGCAGTCCTAACTCCTAACTCCTAACCTTGTTGGTTGTTGCAAATTTGCAGGTGGGAGCAGCAGGTTATCTGTTATCGTACTGTATTTAATAATTTATTGCAGATATTCCACTATAAAAGTACTTTGAGACTTTTGATCATAGTTTGCAGATGGGCGAGTAATCTCTTATTCTATGTAGATGAACAAAATTTGTGTGTATGTGTGTGGATTGTCATTGTGCAGCTACATCAACATATGGATATGAGTTTTTCAATTTTCACTTTAAACTTTTACAGTTTTACTCATATCCATATGCTGATGCAGCTGCACAATGACAATCCACACACATCAGAAAAACTGTAAACATGCTGGTGTTGTCTATATCAGATTTAATATTAAAATTTAAAACTTCATTCTTAATAATTTATTGCAGATATTCCACTATAAAAGTACTTTGAAGTTTGAGACTTTCGATCATAGTTTGCAAATGGGCGAGTAATCTCTTATTCTATGTAGATGAACAAAATTTGTGTGTATGTGTGTGGATTGTCATTGTGCAGCTACATCAGCATATGGATATGAGTTTTTCACTTTAAACTTTTACAGTTTTACTCATATCCATATGCTGATGCAGCTGCACAATGACAATCCAGATTCCACACACATCAGAAAAACTGTAAACATGCTGGTGTTGTCTATATCAGATTTAATATTTATTATTATTTTAATTTTTAAATGTAAAATTTCATATATTATTCTATTATTATAAATTAATAATACCATGGGAAAATTGTAAATAATAATATCATTTTTGACATCAAATTTATGATTTATTGTAATTTGTTATTTTAAAACTAAAATTTCATATATTATTTTATTATAAATTATAATAATATCATGGCAAATAATAATATAAAAAGATATTATTATTTGTCATGATATTATAATTTATAATAAAATAATATATGGAATTTTAATTTTAAAATAATAATAAATTATTAAATATGATGTACAAAAGTGAATATTTTATCATTATGAATATTAAAAATTAAGACTCCCATGATATTATTATAAATTTATAATAAAATAATATATGAAATTTTGAAATTTTAATTTTAGAATAATAATAAATATTAAATTGATGTAGAAAAATAAAAAAATTTAATATTTTTATTATTTTATACATAAACGTTTGGAAGCATATATATAAAATAATAAAAATATTAAATCATTTCCAGGCATATGTTCATTTAATATTATCATTTTTTCAAACATATACTATGAAGTATGAAGTATGAAGTATGAAGTTTTAAATTTTAATATTCAGGCATATGTTCATTTAATATTAGCATATGTTTGAAAAAATGATAATAGTAAATACCCACGACCTGGCACAGGCGCCGCACAGCCAATGCGAACAGGAACTAACCTGGAAATCGCGCAGACTCCAAGTCGCGCAGCCACCACTGCAAATCGTGGAAATAAATCACGCAGCCAACACTGCAAATCGTGGAAAATGAAAAGGGTAAATGTAAACTGCAAATCGTGGAAATAAATCACGCAGCCGACATTGCAAATCGCGGAAAATGAAATGAACGCATCCAAAACGCGGAAAAAATGTGTAAAAAATCCCGCGAAAAGGTAAAAACGACTTGAAAAACGTGTCAAAAACGTGTTACGTTTTCTGTGCCGATTATTTTGCGAGCAAACAGAGATTAATCGGCGAGCAAAAAAAACAGTAAAAAAACTCGGCTAGGGTTTCCTGCGAGTAAAAGTCAAGATTACTCGCCCAACCAAAAAACATACGCGACATTACTCTCGGCGATTAATCGCCGAGTATGTATACGAAAATAAACAACCTCCAAACCCTATTGCAGTTGTACAATTTCCTACTACAGTCGTCTCACTCCAGCAACCTTCTATATCGGAATTTCAGGGTTCAATCACCCGAACCTTCAACATGTTCAGTCATATTGTCATTCGGAATCTAAAATTTGTTGAATGATCTCTTGTAAGTAGAATTGATTATTATTGTAATTCTAAAAATTGTTTCTGGTTTAGCATATCAATGTTTCTAGTTGCTACAATTGAATAAAAAATGGAGTTGGGGTATCTGTATTGGTGCTCCATGTATGTTGTTGTTGTCATAATTCATCCAAAATTATATTGTTTAGTTCTACTTATAAGGGTTGAAAACTTAATTTCTAGCCACTTGTTGCAATCAGCATTTTGTTTAGTTTTTAGTTTGCTGTTTAAGTTTCATTTTGTTTCCAGCATTTAGAAAAATACAAAAAAATTAAATATCTCATAAAAATTCAGTTTGGGGACATTACAGTAGTATTGAATCTGTGATTTTGCCAGCTTGCATGGAAAGAGCTAATTTTTAGATGCAGATTTGATGCACAATAGTTCAAGAGAATTTAGATATTATTAGAGGGAATAAAGAAAGGAAGAAGTTATGGATGTGTTATGTGAAAAAGGGATCTAGGGTCTAAATCACACCTTTCCCGACGTTAGATTAGAGAGGAACCAAAATTGATCACACAAGACCACTTGGCTACTATCCTCAATGGAAGAGCTAGAATGGTAGATTAGGGTTTTGGTCCTCTTTTGTGTTTTTTAGGTTGATTAAGAATTAAATTGATTTGATTATGCAAATGTAAAACTAGGTCAACTATGAATCTACAACAAATTGATGTGATTTCAAAAAAGTGCAGAATTGCAACACAAAAATGATGACATAAAGCAGAGTGCAGAGTTTGAGGAACTTGGCATGCAAATTGGGACTGAAATTGTTTGGTCTAGAGTGGTGGTGCCCAAGATTTGACATTGCTGCTTTCTGAAATCCGTGAATAGGTCTCAGTAGGTTCTTCCTTCCTGGACTCGTTTTTGGAACTTCGTTTGTTGATGAATAATTCTTCTTGCCCTAGTTTGACGAAATAGGCGGCTTGAATGCTTCATCTCGCAATTAGGTCTTCAATATTCTTCCAAATCTACTTCAAAGCTGCCACTTGCACACAAGAGAGGGGAGAAAGGGTTGTGCCATATAGGGGCTTGGCTAAGTCAAACCTTGTTTTGGTGTTTCCTCCGCCACAATGGCCATGATGATGTAAAGAGTGCTTATCCTTAGTTGGACATAGACAAATGGATAAAAATAAGTGATAAATAACAAGTGCTGCAACTTACCACTTATATCTGATCTCCTTGATTGACTGAAGTCATGATGATGCACATTTCATGCAAGGAAGATTTGCTTGTTGATAAGAAGTTTTGCAAGTGTTAGTACCCACAAAACAAAGGAACATAAAACACAAACAATCTTACTTATAAACTTATGCTTTGCTAACATGAATCTTGACTGATGAAAAATGTTGCTAATTCTGCTCTGCTAATTCTGCTCTACTACTTTTTAGGATGCTTGCTTTCTCGAAATTTCATTAGCTATTTAAATGGTGAAAAAGACTTGTATTTATAGGCATTTCTTTGTTTCCTGCAAAGTTAATTATAAAAAAACTGACAAATGAATTTGAATTTGCAAACATAAAAATGCCGACAATAACATTTAAAATTAGGGCAAAATAGTTTGGTCAAGAGCGGTGGCGCCTTAGACCAAACCTATTTTGGGGCGTTTGTTACTGTTAAATAAATAATTAATATTAATTTCCAATAATATCTTGATTTTTTGAAAACACTAATAAAACAGATAAATTATGAGCATAATTAGGTCCAAGCACATAAGGGGGAGCTAAACCTAGTGTGAAATTGTCAGGGTCGACAATTTACGACGCTACATTTAGCCCCCACTTTAGTGAGTGTGGACATACGCTCATGGTCACACTAAGGTAAGGATAAGCCAACAAGGGTTCTTTTATCAAAACATTGTAGAAGTAAGATGACACTGAATCTAGGGATTGTAGCCAATAGGCTCTATCTTCTTGGCCATTTGCTGTCCAAATCATTTCACAAGTCATGCAATGTCATGCGGGGTCCTCCGACCCATTGCTTGTGAATTTAGGCAACTTTTTCCTTTCAATATTGAGACTTGATGGGGGAGTAACCATCCTTTTTTGGTGCAACATCAATGGTTGGAATTGACTTATCAAGGGGTTTTGATTCAAACCCCCAGGTGCTTCACTCGCACTCTTGGTTGCATGAGAATCCTTGACTCCTCCTTCCTAAGTGTTCTATATAGAGTTGCCTTAAGTTTCTTTATATGTTTTTTGGCCTAGGAGTTTTAGGTTCACATCCTTCAACTACTTCTTTGATCACCAATTGTTCATTGCCTCCAATGTTATTATCGGGTATTGAGTCTCCAAACTCTATTTCCCATCCTTCATTTGTTGGCTTATGTACTTGGTCAGAGAGATTGGTCCACACTTTGTTGGGTAAGGGTAAATGTCTTGCTATCTCCCGACATTCCTTAATTGTATGATTTCTTGTGGAGGAATTGTTTTTATTTTTCAAATTGAGGTTCTGACTTCAGCTTACACTTTGACTTCAACTGTGTTTGCCATCTAGGATTTACAAAAAAATATGAAAGTGGTGTTTGCCATGAAGGTTTGTGTGGTTTTGAAGTTGTTAATCTGGGCTTGATGGCAGGGGCTCTGCCCCTTGACCTTGCCTTGTATTGTGACAAGGCACACACGCACAAAAAACTTACAACCTTTCAATGCTTGTTTGGTTTATGACATGCCCATCTAGGATTTACAAAAAAATATGAAAGTGGTGTTTTCCATGAAGGTTTGTGTGGTTTTGAAGGTGTTAATCTGGGCTTGATGGCGGGGGCTTTACTTTTTCCATTATCGAATACGTCAATAATCGAAGAGAAAGTCGATCGAAACGTAGGAATACGTAGACCATGAACAAAAAGAAATGGATCTCATTCTTTTTTCTTACTCTAAATTAAATAAATAATATTGAACTTCGGAATATTTTTTTTATGATCAAAAATTTGTCCGTTCGCCCCTCTTTGATTGCTAGAGAACAAAAAGGATCCGTGGAATCTCAAGTATGTTAAATAACCAGTCGAATTAAAAGACTTACTGAACATTTGGACTTGCACGGAAGAGACTACTCGTCCCAAAGAGGTTTGTGGAAAATTGTGGGTAAACGTAAACGACTTCTGATTTATCTGTTCAAGAAAGATAGACTTCGTTATAAAAATTTAATCGGTCAATTAAATATTCGTGGGCCGCGTTAATTTCGAACGAAATTGTCAGATCCAATTGTGGTTTTTTAAATTCCGGATCCTAATGAGTCATTCTTTCTTTTGTTCTCATTGATTTTTGAAAAAACCGGGGAAGAGTTATGATTATGGTTGCTACGGAGAAGGACCTTATGATGGTAAGTATGGGTCCTCATCATCCATCAATGCATGGTGTTCTTCGACTTATTGTTACTCTAGATGGTGAAGATGTTATTGACTGTGAACCTATATTAGGTTATTTACATAGAGGGATGGAAAAAATTGCCGAGAACCGAACAATTGTTCAATATCTCCCCTATGTAACACGATGGGATTATTTAGCTACTATGTTCACAGAGGCGATAACGGTTAATGCGCCAGAAAAATTGGAAAATATTCAAATACCTAAAAGGGCTAGCTATATCAGAGTGATTATGCTAGAGTTAAGTCGTATAGCTTCTCATTTGTTATGGCTTGGACCTTTCATGGCTGATATTGGTGCGCAGACTCCTTTCTTTTATATTTTAAGAGAGAGGGAAATGATATATGATTTATTTGAAGCTGTCACGGGCATGCGAATGATGCATAATTATTTCCGTATTGGAGGAGTAGCTGTAGATTTACCCTACAGTTGGATAGATAAATGCTTAGATTTTTGCTATTATTTCTTTCCAAAAGTGACAGAATATGAAAGGCTTATTACATGCAATCCTATCTTTTTGAAACGAGTGGAGGGAGTAGGCATTATTAGTAGAGATATAAGGTTTTCATGAGGCTGATCCTGAGCCGCCATCCAAGCACGAATCTCCTGGGAAACAAAAATATGAGTCAAGTCAATATTTTGACCATTGTTAGTATTGATTCTTCCAAAAAATAGAATGAAAACCTCTCTATAAGACCTAATATAGACCAGCGTACCAAAAGTTCAAAAGACGTTCAAACAAACCGATAATGGTTCGTCATTCTAGAGTGTAGCATGATCATGACCATTTTGGCAACTCCAATTTGAAAAAATGAATGGAATTATCCCTCGTAATAGGACAACATTATATAAGATGATTCTATTTTTCTATCATAACAACATTTATCTACATTAATTTATTTTTCTATCATAACAACATTTATATAGATGACTTTTTTTTTCTATCATAAAAACATTTATCTTTTCTATCATAACAACATTTATATAGATGACTCGTTTTTTCTATCATAAAAACATTTATCTTTTCTATCATAACAACATTTATCTACATTAATGTATTTTTCTATCATAACAATATTTATATAGATGACTCTTTTTTTTATCATAAAAACATTTATCTTTTCTATCATAACAACATTTATATAGATGACTCGTTTTTTCTATCATAACAACATTATATAAGATGACTCTTTTTTTCTATCATAACAATATTTATATAGATGACTCATTTTTTCTATCATAACAACATTATATAAGATGACTCTTTTTTTCTATCATAACAACATTATATAAGATGACTCTTTTTTTCTATCATAAATAGTTTTTTCGCAAAGATCATTTACTTCTGTTAATTCAGACAATTTTCATTTTCTTGATTATCGAATCCCTGAATTCCTTCCCAGGCTAGTTATTTCTACCATTAAATGAAATTGTTTACTTGTTTAAAGAACGAGTAAGAATGAAAATTTGTATATGCATTCCAAATTTTCTTCTATTTTAGACAATTTATAGACTTATTTCTATAAATTGTTTGAAAAGATGATAAATAAATTTGTTGATTGTGATAATCCTAAACTTGTTTAGGATAGTTTAACTAGTACTCGAGTTCCTATTTATCCTGTTCAACCCCGAGCAAAGAAGAAAAAAAAACAGATTCAAAATGGAATTTATTCTGTTTCTCTTTTCTTCTTTGTTGGGGATTGAAGTACCAATATATGATACAAAAATTGATGATCTATTCCGTTGTAATTCTAATAAGAATCCCGAAGATTACATAATGCTTACTCTTAAGCTATTTGTTTACACAGTAGTTATTTTTTTTGTTTCTTTCTTTATCTTTGGATTCCTATTGAACGATCCAGGACGAAATCCTGGGCATAAAGAATAGGGATGAAAAAAGATTAGAAAGAGGTTTTGTAAAAGGGTCTATTTCTATAGGTTTTGAGGAGTCATCTCAAGTGACTAAACGGAGAGAGAGGGATTCGAACCCTCGGTACAAATAGTTTGTACAATGGATTAGCAATCCACCGCTTTAGTCCGCTCAGCCATCTCTCCTAGATGGGAGATCTAAAATGAATATAGCATTTGACTAAATAAAGACCAACATTTGTGAGAATCCAATTGTATTTCTTTATTCCGTTCGAAACGATTTTTCGCTTTCTCTAGCCCGGCCAGTATCTGGCCAGGCCATTATCTTTCCTAGATAAGAATAATTGACGAAATTATGAAGAATATAGTGCTCTACCTAATCTGAAAGCTAAAATAATTGTTATAAAAACAGTAAAAAGGGCTATCAAAATTTGACCCTCTGATATCATTTCTTTATTTCCTCTCCAATCACTTTTTTATTATATAGATAAGAGATAACCACCTCTATATTTTTTTTTATTTTAATAATTCCAGCTGTTTCAGGCTATAATCTGAATAAAATGTTATAGATTGAAAATGGATAGATCATATTGGAGGGGTAAAAAAGAGGTTTCAAAAACTAAGAGTGGATCAAAATGATGAAAATGATCATAATTTTCATTTTCTATATCTTTCATAAAGAAAAACTATGGCAAAATCACTTGAACCATTCTAAGGAATGTGTTAATAATCATAACAACTATTAGAAATGATTACTCTAATATTACTTAAGTAATAGGGTATTACTTTATTGATTAAGGAGTGTTCTTACAAAAGTAAAAACTCTTAAGTTCAGGGGGGGGGATTTGAAAGGAACCATCTCCTATGGAGATGAATTTTCGGGAATAGGGAAATATGATGATAGGAACTTGCATTAAATTCTTATTAAAATCTAATAATTACTTTTTTCCCTATTGGACAAAAGATCGATCTGTATGATATAATGAAATTGTGGCGGGTATAGTTTAGTGGTAAAAGTGTGATTCGTTCTATCATTATATTGACAGAGTTGAAGGCTCTCGTCTCTATTTTGAAAAAATTCTATTTCTATAGAGGTTCCAACCCTCTCCTATGAATACCCTGGTTCAGGAAAGGAATTGTACACATTCTCGTAATTTGGATCTGGAATGATAAAAGGACCATATTTTCCATTCCATCCAAGATAGCGAAACAGAATGTAGAATGTTTTCAAGGATTAGACCGATCTATCTAATCGAATCAATCAAAGATCCATGGATATCAAAAGATTCTTTTTCATCGTAACTAAATGTTCGACTGCTAGAACAGCAAAAGTTGGAGTAAAATAGCTAGAAAACAGTGACTTTGGTTTACTTGAGTCACCGTTATTTTGTTTGAGCTCGGTGGAATTTGATTTCCTCTAGGATCCCAATCAGTAGAAATAGGGAACGAAGTAATTAGAAAGATTATATAGTTATTCCAATATTCATATTTTTGAATCTGATCTTTCTATAGGGATCATCTATCAAGTGAATAGGTATTCTATATTGAAGGTTGTTCACCTGAAGTAAAGAGGGAAGAAAGAACTACAAATAAACTAACATAGATGTTATGGAGCAGAGCAAAATCCTCTTTCTTTTTTTATTCACAAAGAAGATTTATTTTATGTGAATAATCATTTTTCAACGACCTCCCTTTCTATCTCTCTCCCATGGAGGAGCCGAATGAAATGAAATTTTCATGTTCGGTTCTGAATTAGAGGCGTTAATCAACGTCGACTATAACCCCTAGCCTTCCAAGCTAACGATGTGTGTTCGATTCCTGCTACCCGCACATTTTCATTCGCCCCATGGTTGGGAACTGATCATCAATTTAATCTTCGAAAATTATGGATTTGCCCATAACAAATGAATAATATCTGTTCTTGTTTCAACTTTTCCGGTCATCTTAGACACAATTTTCAAATATTGGATCTTCCGTCGTTTGAATCGTATATCTCCTTCACTTGTAGTAATTTATCACTCAATGAGTGAATAACAAATGGTCCCCACCTTTTTTACTTTTTTTAGGGCGATACTTCTTATTTTTTAGCTTTAGGTTTAATATAGTAGCAGAATTGCAGGGAGGTAACTATGATAGTTACCTACTACTATTCAATGAACTTTATCAAACAGTTATCTGTCGAAATAATAATCTTTCACACTTCATAGAAAACACTCATCCATTTCTAATGCCGGATTTATTAGGTGATCAAAAGAGATTAGTCCAACGAGCCATAGATGCACTTCTTGATAACAGTATAGGCGCACAACCGGTGAAAGATAGTCACGACAGACCTTATAAATCGTTCTCAAATTTCATCCAAGGTAAAGAAGGAAGATTTCGTGAAAATTTACTTGGAAAACGGGTGGATTATTCAGGTCGTTCTGTTATTGTCGTAGGTCCCCTTCTCTCGTTGTATCAATGTGGATTGCCCCGAGAAATTGCAATAGAACTTTTTCAAACATTTTTAATTCGTGGGCTGGTTGAACAACAGATTGCTCCCAATTTAAGAGCTGCTAAATTTTTAATTCAAGACAGGGGACCTATTATATGGAACGTACTTAAACAGATTATGCAAAAACATCCCATATTGTTAAATCGAGCACCCACCTTACACAGATTAGGAATACAAGCGTTTATACCTATTTTAATAGAAGAACGTGCCATTCGGTTGCACCCATTGGTTTGTGCAGGATTTAATGCGGACTTTGATGGAGATCAGATGGCTGTCCACGTACCTTTATCTATGGAAGCTCAAGTAGAAGCTCGTTTACTTATGTTTTCTCATCTCAATCTTATCTCTCCGACTATAGGAGATCCTATTTGTGTACCGACTCAAGATATGCTTCTAGGACTTTATAGATCAACTCTTCAAAAAAACCAGGGTATTTATGAAAATAGGTACCACCCAAATAACTCAAAAAAGAAGATCGTTTCGCCTTCGTTTTATAGCTATGATGATGCACTTAAAGCTTATGAACAAAAACAAATTGATTTAGACAGTCCTTTATGGCTCCGATGGGGGAGAGAGATAGATACCTCTATTATTAATTCAGTAAACCGAGAACTTCCTATCGAAGTTCAGTATGAATATTTAGGTACCTTCTACGAAATCTATGATCATTTTCGAATAAGAAAAGGTAGAGTGGGGGAAATAGTGAATAAATACATTCGAACAACCATTGGTCGTATTCGTTTTAATCGAGAAATAGAAGAAGCTATAAAAGGCTTGTGGACTTATGATATCCGACAAGAAATGTTACTATTCAGAATTTAACATTATTAATCTTATGATCCTTTCATTCATGCAGAGATAAAGATCAAGGGAGCCACAAACTTTGAGTTTGTGGGTGGAATCCTCCGAGAAGAGTTAGAATAGCAGTTCCCGACCCTTGAGAGGTACCAAATAAATGACTACTGGAATCAGGATTTAGAAATCGGATTTGGCTCAGGATTGCCCATTCAAAATATCCCAGGGTTCCTTGGATTTGGATGCTATCACTTGGTAAGTTTCCATACCAAGGCTCAAAAAATTTAAGTCCGTAGCTTCTACCGATTCCGCCATATCCCCTTCTTGTAGAACGAAATAATCAAATAATAATTGCATCCCATCAATTATTTTATTTGCATTAGCATTATATTCTTTCTGCATTTTTTATGCAATGTTCTTATCTGTATTCCCATCCTACACCACAAAATATCCCTTTCTCTATTTAGATCTTATTGAAATCATATTTCCGTTCTATAAGTATAGTCTACGAAAGGATGAGAAATCAAAAAGAATTTTTTTCCGATTTTTCGGAAGAATACTGTTCCACCTGGGACGGAAGGATTCGAACCTTCGCAATAACAGGACCAAAACCTGCTGCCTTACCGCTTGGCCACGCCCCATTGGTGTTGTTTTATTTTAATCAATTAATAGAAATTGAAGCAATGTTTCATTGTAATTCATTAGAGATTCATTCTTATCTGGTGCTATGCAATTATGCATAAACCGGAGGGGCATAGATTCTTGAGTGAATAAAATAGATATTATCTATAGAGGAACCTAAAAAGAAACAAGAATATACATTCATTGGTCATTCTCTATCAGAATGGTTAAAATATTATATGAAGAAATGATCCCTTCCAACTCGAAGACTAAAAGTCTAATCTTGGCGAAGAAATTCGATTGATTGGCCAAAAACTTTTGGGTCTTTACATCATTTTATTCATCGGAGAATCAAAATGCCAGTTATCCTCAACCTCCCTATTTGTCTAGACGATGCCGCTTTTCTTTTGAATAATCCCTTTTTTGCCAAATTGCCCGAAGCTTATGCGATTTTCGATCCAATTGTTAATGTAATGCCAATTATCCCTCTGTTCTTTTTTTTATTAGCCTTTGCTTGGCAAGCTGCCGTAAGTTTTTGATAACGATAATTTGAAAAAAAGTTTTGATTCATTTTTGTATTCACTTGATACGAAAAAAATGGATTGTTTCAATAGTTACATTCTAACTATTTAGATTGGATCACTTTCATTAATCAAAGTGATGTAACACTCTTTTTACTTGCTTTGATGCTTATTTTGCGGTACATCAATTATTCTCAACAGATCAAAATACCTCGGATAAGTCAATATCAACTCCATCATAGTTGGAGTTCGGGCTATTAGGTATTGATTAAAATATGTTATTTCTATTTAGAGAGAACATATCTTTGATATTTATTTAAAGATTGACCCTCCAATCCAGTTCCAACATAGCTCTTGATTATAAGGATTGGGTATTGGATCTTTTTCCTTTGAGTATGTTTTTTATTGTAGGGTGGATCTGTAAAGGTATCTTGCAAAATCCGGACCGATCGAATTTGAACAAATAATAGCAATCTATAGGAGTAAGTGACAGATTTTTTCTTCGAAATAAATAGTGTAAGAGGAAAGTATACTATACTAGTATAACCCAAATAAAATAAATAAAGAGTAAACATAGTAGAAAAAGGAAGGAGAAGTGGAGTAAAAAAGGAAGGATCAATCCTTAAAATCGCTTTGATCTGGACTCATTTTCTATTTATTGTTTTCTTTTTTAACTCTTGACCCGAAGATAGCTAAAAGAACCCGTGCAGTTCGACAGACTTCACGTTGGTTCCTGTTGTAATGTGTGAACCAACATGGTTTGATATAAGGGAATTTTCTCTATTGAAATAAGGGGTCTTTCAGGGTCGTTGTTTCTAACGATGTGAGATGTGCTAGCAAGTTAAACTTTATCTATTTGTTCAATATTACATATTGAATATTAATATAAAAATATAGTTGAGAAACTCAGAGAACCTCGAATTAATATATTATTCAAATACTTGAAAAAAATTGAAAAAAAAAGGTTGACAAACTTGGATAATATCCATTATAGACCTATCAATCAAAATATTTAATATTACGTGAATAAAACATAGTAAGTATTGGAAATAAGGGAAATTCCTTGATTTGAAATAAAAATCAATAATTTGAATGCGTGTTGATGCATCAGTTTATTATACGAATAGCATGGCATTCATATAATGCATACGAACGATGCAGTGATGCTTTTCTAGCAGTCTAATTCGAATCGAAGACTGAAGGTTGCTCAGTTGTCATGTTATTATTTATTGAAATTAAATAAGTTTCATTTTGAAGGAAAAAGTGGAATAGAATAACTTGGTTTTAGTGTAATAATCATACGTTTATAATGCATTCTATGTTTCATTATTTGTTTTCTATTTCCTCTTTTTTCTTTCTTTTGCGGAGGTCGATAACTATTGACTCCTACTACTTTAACATTGAAGAAAAGTTCAATCCAATTTTTGATCTTTGTTTTATTCGATCCCGAATCGACATTTAAAATATATTGATTTTTTTCAAATAGACTAACACTTTTTTCTGTAAGTACTAAATCTAGATATTGAACTTCATACATAAATATTTCTCCTTTACTATCATTTACAAATAAAATACAAATGTCTATATCCACCTTTATTATAGTTCAATAAATAGAATTAAACTATATTTATATATGATACAATAGGATTACATAGGAAATCATGTTTTTAACATATTCTGATTTGGGTAACCGTCTTCTATTGAATTGAAAAAGAAAAAATGTTTGATCATACATCTATTAGATCAATTAATGCCAATTGTCTGATAATAAAAATGTATTGATATGTCTTATATCTATAAGATATAAATCGATATGAATAATATAGATATATTCTATCCTTTTGATCCACTTTCTCTTCCACTATTGGACTATATAACGATATGTGATTATAATATTATATTGTGAAATATTTTCTCCATCAAATAGAATTAGCTTCTTGGATGCCTTGATGGTGAAATGGTAGACACGCGACACTCAAAATGTCATGCTAAACAGTATGGAGGTTCGAGTCCTCTTCAAGGCATAGATATTGTAATGTTTATTGAATGAGCAATTGAAATAATATCAATTCGATTTGTTGATATTATTTCAATTAGATTGAATTTTTTGATACAAAATCAATAGGCTAAAATACCTGAATATTGTTTTCAAGGTCTTGCAAAATCCGGACCGATCGAATTTGAACAAATAATAGCAATCTATAGGAGTAAGTGAAAGATTTTTTCTTCGAAATAAAAAGTGTAAGAGGAAAGTATACTATACTAGTATAACCCAAATAAAATAAATAAAGAGTAAACATAGTAGAAAAAGGAAGGAGAAGTGGAGTAAAAAAGGAAGGATCAGTCCCTAAAATCGCTTTGATCTGGACTCATTTTCTATTTATTGTTTTCTTTTTTAACTCTTGACCCGAAGATAGCTAAAAGAACCCGTGCAGTTCGACAGACTTCACGTTGGTTCCTGTTGTAATGTGTGAACCAACATGGTTTGATATAAGGGAATTTTCTCTATTGAAATAAGGGGTCTTTCAGGGTCGTCTTTTACAAGGAATGTGCTAGGGGTGCTGTCCCTTGACCTTGCTCGAGGCACTGCACCTAGACGCCATTGGGGGCATTGCCCTCAAATCCTCATCAAACTATAAGTCTAGCCAAGCAATAGACCAATGATGAATGATGATCACAAAATCTGCAAAATACATATCCCCTATTGCAAATCTCTACATCTTCACAATCAAATCTACAATCAAGGATTATCTTGTTTAATGCATTGTACAACTTGTTTAGTAAACAAGGACCACCATAGACAAAATCGGTATGCTATAGTCATTCTACTGCTGAATATGAGTTAAGTCATAGCTGGCAGGAAATGCCATTTTAATAATGCAAAAATGTATGCACAAACAACTCATGGAACAATCCCATCTATTAATATCCCAACTAAGGTAAAATTGGAACATAACTAGTAATGTTTTTTCTTAATTGTTCCTTTTTGTTAATGACTTTGACAACAAAACATGCAGTCTTGAAGGCTTTAGGAAAAATTCAATAATAAATCTGTCACTTGAATATATACACAAGTCAGGCATGCCTTTATTAACTAATGCTCATATGTATATATAAAGAACATCATAATTTTTATTCAATTACCAATGCTCACAAAGGTTGTATAATGTTTATGATGAATGCTTTATCAATGTCATCATATGAATATTTGAAATTTACTTTTTTTTTTAATAGCTGTCCTTGCCCTTCCCTAAAAAATGGCAAAAAAGTACCCCCCCATATTGGAAACACATCCCGCTGTCCCTCCAGGAAACTTGGGGGAGTATATAACCAATGGAGAGCCTGAAACTTAAAATACTTGACAATGCTAGTTTAAAAAACCTGCAAGTTACTTGCAGACTTTTGAATACTCATGGGCCAAAAGAGCCTGGTAAGTTCCTCGCCTCAAATTCACCTGCTGAGCTGATTCTTTGCAGAGTTTTTGCCAGGTCTCTCTAGAAACTGTACAGTTAGCAAAACAAATTTCCAATTTTTTTTTCAAATATTTTTCCATTGTTTCAGACTTGAAGAATTTTCACAGCAATTCAAGAATTAAATTTTTCTTATACATTTTAATTCATTAATTAATGTATTTTTTTTAATATGCTGAGTTTTAGACAGGTCAGAGTTTTTGAACTATGGTGACAAGTACAGCAACAATTGTAGTTCGTTATTGTAAATATTATGCTTTTTAGGGTTAAGAGTTTGTGTATATTTCCCTTAAAGTAAATATATTTAATCCCTAGGATTAGTCTATATGGTTGGATATAAAAATTCAGCTGAGATGGTAAAAGGGGGTTTTGAGTATTGATTTAAAAGTTGAAGCATCCAAATCCTATAGGCTTATAATTTATCAAATGTTAATCTGCATACAAATCTCAGACTTTTGGATGCTGCAGATTTCCTTCCCTTCGTTTTTCAGGAATATCAATACGTATCTGTAACCCACTTTATATGTATATGCTGAATGTTACTGTATCTGTAATCCACTTTATATATATATGCTGAACTTTACTGTATCTGTAATCCACTTTTAGTATTTGTAAAATAAATAAAATACTATTTTTTTGAGGACAATATCTCATGATATGATATGCTTAACAATCATCTCTTTCTCATTATCCTTTCTTGATAAATGGCAACTTAAATCAGTGTCATACTCTTCTTCATGCTTATTGTACTCTTTGCAGATGGAATACAAAGCTGAAAAACAAGCAAAACGGAAGGCTTATGTCAGGCTTAAGGAAATTGCTCGGCTTGAAGGGAAGAAAGTCCCTCCAAACCCGTATCCAAGTGCAATTAAGGAGATTCAAGCAGAGGAAAAGAAATACATAAACGAACGCTTTACCAGCCCAAATATCTTGAGTCTTTGTGGAAAAGATGAAACAACAAATGCAAGTGAATATGGAGCAAAGAGAAAAGATGAGAAGAAGATAATCTACAATTAGTCCTTCAGTGCATAAATTTGTTTGTTATTACATTAATGCTTAGTGTAACTTGGTGTACTTGTTCCTAGGAGACTAATAGTCAGATCAATTTTGTCAAATTTGCTTATGTAGCTTTCATGATTCTGTGATGATGATTGTGATCCAAGCAATCAGTATATACCAGTCAGATGCTGTCAAGGCCTAGGTTCTTGACAGGGGCATGAATAAAAATGGACTATTGAATTAGACAGAAACTTACCAAATAGTTGGGGCATAACAAATAACTACTATGATCGGTCCTTCAGTGCATAAATTTATTCATTATTACATTAATACTTTAGTGTAACTTGGTGAACTTGTTCCAAGGAGATCTAAGAGTCAGATCAATTTTGTCAAATTGCTTCCGTAGCTTTCATGATTTGCTAATGTTCATTTTAACAAGTTGATATTTAAATGGGTTGGTTGAATTAACGTATCATCTTTTAGTTCAAGAATGAAAATTTGAAGACAACTAATTAGGCGATCTTTGCTTGATTGTCTTTAGTTTTACTATGTTAAGTGTAAGCAGTTTACCAAGATTTAGCATGTTGAAAGTCGAATGGTAATTAGGTATGGTTTTTGTTTCATGGTGAACGGGCATTACTTGTTCACACTATAATATAGTTAAGCATATAATCTTATATAGACCAAGTCATGCCTAATCTTTTTAGAGTCCCTATGTAAATAAAAATATTAGATATATAGGTTGAATTGGTGTCCACTCCTTTTACATACCATACAATTTATGATATTGACAGCTATACTACTTTAACACAAATGCTAGGAAGAGTGCCTATGTTATGTTGGTTAATGGTCATAAGTTAAGAGACTTTAGAAGTGTATAAATGCAAGATTAAAATAGAATAGTTCGATGATGGTGATATAATTTCATCAAATAATTTATCAAAACTAGGAAACACAAATTTATTTGTTATTCTTGATCTAATAAGTAAAACATTGTCTTAGAAGTGAGTTTAATTGTGTATCTATAAATTAACATACAAACAAGTTATATAGAATGACTACAACAATTTTGTTACCCCTTGTTTATTGTCTAGCTTCTTTTGTACAGTAATTGAATTCTTGGTGAACTATATATACAATCCTATGCTCAAACCTTTGAACCTTGTTAATCACTTTCATGCCTCTAATTAATGTGTTGTAAGCCTTTCTTGTGCACACGAACCCTCCATTTATGATTTAGGTTAACAACATGCATGATTGTTTGTTTCTTGTGATTGTTCCCTACATTGTGATTAAACCACTATTTTCCTTGTTCGGGTAGTTATGTAACTAAAAACTGCATTGGTGGTTATGTATTTGCCACAATGGTCATGGAGTGATGGTTTTTGTGGAGTCAATGCTTTTGCAATTGTTGTTTGTACATGATTGACAATTTCAATTGACAAAACGAGTTGGAAAATACCCCTTTTCATATATAAGCTTTTGGTCCCACAAAAGCTTAATGAGACATTAAGTGAAAACAATTCCCTCTCTTTGGAGTACAATCAAGCTTAATTAACCATTTGTCTGTTGAGTTTCACTTGCCAAGACTTTTGGACTCTCTAGTCTCTTCTTTCACTACAAAACATCATTTGAAAGAATTGTTGGTCATGGACCAAATCATCTAATGAGGGTAGTACTAGATCTTCTTTTCCATTAAACATGGAGGGTGTTCGGTTGTAAAACAACACTCTTGAATCCTATAACTTTTCTCCACCTTCAAGGCTAGGGTTTTGTCACCAAGAAGGAAAAAAGAGAATTATCAAATGACTTGGAATGGTTGAAGATTAACTTTGAAAGTGGATTATCTCTCTTGAGCTTTGAGCTCAACTTAGACCTAGGAGATAATTCCTAGGGGTATACCTTAATAGGTATTGAGATCAAACAAAATGGACACCCAAAAATAATAACTAAACACAATTGCACAATTGACCCCAAATTCTATCACTAGGTCAAGTAAGACTAGTTGTATTAATCCCTTATATAGTTGATTAAAAAGTGTAAACACAATCCTCATGAAATAAGTTCTTTCAATGTTCTGATTAAATACTTCCTTAGTTAAACTATAGGATCACGAGTGCACAAAATTGACTTTTGTTTCTAAACTACTTGTAAATGATTTTAGGCACTTAGTTTAAAAAGATATGGAAGGTTTGAGTTCTCAAGCCCAATGCCTTATTTGGTAACAAAGTCAACTACAATCATCAAAACATGACACAAGAAGATTTAGCAAGGATATTATATTATGAAAGAATATATTTTTAATAATCCTTAATGAAATGTACACTCCCTTATAACATAGAAATGACCAATATAAAGTCAACTTGAATTGACTTAATATGCCATGACATTTATCAAATCTTTGTTACATATACACCATCAAATATGGTAAAGAAAAACTTGAAATGGTAAGAAACATATCATATTTTTCTATTTAAAATCTTTCAAAATGTTTACAACCAAATAAGCAGTCATACAATTACAGACATTTGCTCGTACAATTGTCATTTTGCATGTTTTGAGTGAAACCTTAATGATGGATTGACTAACAACTATAGAAACCTTAGAAAGATTTGCACTTTTTTTGGGTGAAAACACAAAATGATCAACCCTCTAAATCATTGAGGAACATGAATATATAGGTTTCTAAAATTAGTCATGAGTTATGAAGAAGGAAACATAGAAATCTAGAGCCATGTGATTATAACTTTTACTAGTCGTGTCCAAATCCACAAGCAACACAACTGAAAAATTTATAAAATTTGTTGAAAAACTATTTGCAACGGTGCTAAAATCATCATTCTTATAAATATGATTCATTGCATTAAATTTGGCATGGTCATGGCATCATTTTGGAATAAACTCATGCACTCCAAGTGAAAATAAGTTATTTTGGTAAGCACAATGTTAAAATGAGCTAAAATGGAAACCCTAACCACTTTTATGTAAACCGCTATTGAAAACACTTGAATCACATGCCAAAACCATGCTCAAAAGTCCTTAGGTGATGAAGAATATGGCATTGTCCATTTTCAATACTTTTTTTGTCATCTTAGGTTTTTTCTAGGGGCCATCCAAGCTATTTTGGTGAGTCAAGGAAAATTGATGAAAAATGGTTGGACTTGTTGGACCTCAAAGTTCAAGAGGAACTTTTGCAAAAAGTTTGTGGTTGGAAATGTCAAACTTTAGAGGTTGGGGGTGACAAATGCTTCATACCATTGGGGGATAGAATAGGAGGGAGGTCCAAACAAGAGAGTTTCCCTATTTATAGTTGATCTCACCGTAATCATATTCTTGCTAGTCCCAAAGCCTAAAACTTAGTGTAGGTTGATGTTTAATCCCACTTTACTCCAATTTTCACTCATTAGGCATTAGGAAATTAGATATCATTTTGAAAACTTAGTTCCTATCTCGTCCCAAAGAAAACTTTGTTCTTCTCTCCACTCCAAAAGGAAAATAGGAGGTACATTGTCTAGGTGAGAAAGTAGCAAAGTTATCATTACAAATCTAAAGCTATGGAGTCTCCCTTGTTTCAATGAGTTATGTTATCATCACGATTTTCTTTCCCTATCTCCATTGCCACATCCTATCCCTCTCAACCCCCTTACCCCAATCCATAGAAACCCTTATCAAACCATCCAAATCTAAAAGCCTCGATCATTGAAATCCTTGTTAAATATGAAGTCTACCACTTTCTTTCTTGTCCTTTGTGACCACCATTTTTATCTTTTTATCCTCCATTAAAGTCACACAACACTTCATCTTAAATATTTCCCTTAATGTTTATTGTTTCCACATCTTTGCACACATCACATTCACCTTTAGGGTAGTATATGGAAATAAGACAAAATGGAGTCAAAAGTGGCCACCTTTTCTTTGTTAAATCAACTAAAACTAATCTTTGAGGAGTAATTCACAATACTCATGCTCAAAATTTTAATCTTATAAGAACAAGATTACTAGTGCTCAAAATCTAGTTTCTAGAAACTACTATTTAAAAAAATATGGTGGAGGTTAAGAGAGTCAAATAGGGCGAGCATAAAAAGTGCTCTTAATTTTTTAGAAAAATATAACATAACATCAAGTATGCTCCACTTAAAATGTTATTTTTTAAGTATTTCATAAATTTCTTCAATGAATAACTAGTTGACATTACATAATTTAGCTAATATTTCACATAAAAAAATTGACCCCTTCCCCATTCTCAAACCTCCCCTACCATGGTTTGCATATAAGATATGATAAAAAATGAATTCTTTTTTTTTTAATCTTATTTGGGGTTTGTTCTACAAATTTAAATTTTTATGTCTTTCTCTTTCTAATTTACATAATTGGGTTTAAGAATCTTGGAATCCTCTCATTGCTAGTACGATCAAGTTATATCCTTGCGCTATGGATTTATTCATAGCAACTTTTGATTCTTTAAAGGATCGGGATTTGGTGCTTGACAATATTATATGGATGTGGAGAGAGCACTCCCTCTTAATCAAGCCTTGGTCTTTCTCCTTCAACCCCCTCTTGAAACCTCTCAATTTTATACCAATTCAGGTTGGGATACCGAATCTTCCTCTCTACTTCTAGGAACACTCCTACTATGAGGCCATTAACAATGCAATTGGTCACCCCTTGGAGGTTGAATCTACTATTTCCTTCATGGGTCACTCTATATAAGCCCATATTTTGGTGGACATTGATATCTTATACAAGGCATTTCATGGGGATATTATTTTGATTGTGGGGGCTAGGCCTTAACCTCAATTTATTTATTATGGGGGTCTTCCCTTTAGATGTATATGATATTTTACCATCAATCACTTGGCCTTTAATTGTCCACTCTCTCAACACAAGGGTACATCTATGTGGTGAAATAATTCTCACAATGATCACTTGACTATTAATGCTTTTGACTCTTTAGTTGATGGGTCCTCTAAGAATGGCGAATCTTCTCAAGTTGTTGGGCTATCTCTTCCCATTCTCCTTGCAAATCTTGAGGGGGTTTCTTAGGTGGTTAGCATGACTTTGGACAGTCTTGCTCCTTTGAATCTTATTGGTGAGTCCCACCAAACTCCTGTTCTTATTGTTTGGTTGTTGGCCTCTCCTACAAGACATTCCCCTATTCACGTTGCACCCATGGATGGGCCCTCTAAGGAGACATCCCCCTCTCTAAGGTTGTGAACTTAGAAGATAACAAAAACTATTTATAAGAGGATGAAAGGTCTTCCCAAATCTATCTCTTAATCACACACTATAGTTAAGAGTGTGAGTTTGAATAGAATTGGATATGGAATTGCTTAGGCTGGATCCTTGGATACTATCTTGTGCTTGGCAACTTGGTTGTAGTTTTTTTTCTTTTCTTGACAACTTAGTTGTAGTTGTGTTATATATAGGGTTTATTGTCCCTTCAAAACCAACCTATCTTAATAAAAATATTACATTACTTTGTTTTTGTTTTTAATGATTATAGTATTTTTTACTAGTTGTCAAAGTAGTCACATATTGAACAAATAAAACATTGAGCATGCTTCGCCTTAAATTTTGAGAGAACTAATTAAAATATTTTTTCGAATGTGTATATAATTGAGTCTAGAATATAAAATTGTTATTTATTTCAAATATCGACAAGAAGATAAAATGACACCAAAAAGGTATGGATAATTTTTTGGTGAAAATTGAAGACACTTGAAAAGGTAATTGAAGAACAAAACCTTAATGTATTTGAACTATATAAAAAATTACATTATTAGAAAGATAGAAAAGAGCTAGATGTATGGGATTTTTTCAAACAATATCTTAAAATGTGCAAACTTGATGGAGAGTGTGCTCAATATTTGGTTGGTTTTAATATTTTATGAAAAACACATATTTGGGCACCTTACATGTAGGTCCAACCTTTTGGCTTGAATATCCAACACAAGACCAAGCCTAAGGTTGCAATTCTAAAAGCAACTTCAAATGAAATATATGTGCATTATAACATGCATGCGTTATAATAACATATAGGTGAATAAAGGAAATATATCACATTCTCACTAAGATGATGTTGGTTTAATATCAAAGGACTTAACACCAAAGGAAATCAGGGAAATGGAAGAACTATAGGTTGTTGATGAACGATATGTTAATAAACTACAAGTGAATGAAGGAAATGTGTCACATTCCCCCTAGGATGATATTGATTTAACATAAAAGGAGGATTTAATCAAAGAGATACAATTGAGTCCTCTAGCTCAAGAAGAAAGGATAAGAAAAGAAGGATCAATGGAAGAAAATAATGAGATTAATTTTGAGGGCTCGAATAAGGAATAACCTTTATTCAATAAAGATAAAACAATTAATAAGAAGAAAACCCACCTTGCTTCCCCCTCGGAGGGGATAAAGAGTTAGAAGAGGAAGTATACATTGAATAACTGGAAGGATTCCAATGTTCAAATAAATTGTACTTTTTGTACATACTAAATAAGGCTCTTTATGGACTCAAAAAAAATCCTAGAGCATGGTATTACATATTAGATAGATATTTGCAACAATAAAGTTTTAGGAGAGGAAGTGTAGACAACAACTTATACATAAAAATAAAAGGTGATCAACTACTGATTGTTGTTTATGTTGATGACATTATCTTTGGAGGTAGTAGTGATGCTATGTACAAAGGGTTCTAGGATGCTATGCATAAAGAATTTGAAATGTCCATGTTTGGTGTGTTGTCCATTTTTTGGTTTACAAATCTCTCAATCAGATAAAGGTATATTCATTTCTTAGAACAATTACATAAAAGAGATGTTGAGAAAGTATTGAGAGTGAAAGAATAGAAAAGAAAAATGAAAGCAAACAATTGAACCAAGGAAAGAAGGAATTTAAAAAATGAGAGGAAAATTAAAAACACTAGAGAAACCAAATAAAAAAGAGATGAAAAAATAGAAAGATAGTTAGATGGAGAAAGACATAAAAACACAAAGAAAGAGGGAAAAACAATACAAAGAAAGAAATTACAAATAATTATAATTTATTTATATTATATAGATGATAATATATTACATTACATTATATATATTTATATTATAATATATAAAATAATTTTGTACATAATATTATATTATATTATGATATAAATCTATCTATATATAATTTATTAATTAAATATATAAATTTTTGTTAATTATATTTATATATTTATATCATTTTATATTATATATTATCAACCCAACCCAATGTCTAACTTGCCTTACCTTGGTCTTACATTTTGCCAAGTTGACGTTAGGAATGGGTGTCATGTTGGGGTGAGACACACACAAACCCCTTTCAAAGACGATAAAAAGGTATAGATTTCTCTTCCTTTTTTTGTTGACTCAGAGGTATCCTTGTGACCCAACCCAACGCTTAACCCGCCTTACCTTGGTCTTACATTTTTCCAAGTTGGTGTTGGAAATAGGTGTCATGTTGAGGTGGGAGACACACAAACCCTTTTTCAAGGACGATAAAAATGTATGGACTTCTTTCTTCTTTTTGTTGACTCAAGGGCATCTCTATGACCCAACCCAACACCTAACCCGCCTTACCTTGGTCTTACATTTTGCCAAGTTGGGGTCGGGAATGGGTGTCATGTTGGGGTCAGAAACACATAAAAAAAGAGACACACAAACCCCTTTCAAAGACAATAAAAATGTATGAACTTTTTTTTTTGTTGACATTGTGGTATCCCTATGACCCAATCAAACGCCTAACTCGCCTTACCTTGGTCTTACATTTTGCCAAGTTGGGGTTGAAAATGGGTGTCATGCTAGGGTGAGAGACACACAAACCCCTTTCAAAAATGATAAAAATGTATGGACTTTTCTTTCTTATTTTTTTATTGACTCAAGGGTATCATTGCGACCCAACCCAACACCTAACCCACCTTACCTTGGTCTTACATTTTGCCAAGTTGGGGTTGGAAATAGGTGTTGTGTTGAGTAAAACACACAAAAAAAGAAACTCACAAACCACTTTCAAAGACGATAAAAGGTGCAAACTTCTCTTTCTTCTTTTGTTTTGCTGACTTAGGAGTATCCCTACAACCCAACCCAACACCTAATCCGCCTTACCTTGGTCTTACATTTTGCCAAGTTGGGGTTGGGAATGGGTGTCATGATGGGGTTCATCCACAAGTTTAAGGTAAAGGGTAAATAGTAATATTTATTGGTCTAGGGTCCACAAGTACAAGGCATAGCCTCTAAGGTTCAGGGTTCAAAAATTAATGGTTTAGGATCTAAATGTTTAGGCTATAGGATAAATGTTTATCAATCTAAGGTCCATGATCCATGAGGCTCAGGTGTAGATCAAGGTCTATGGGTCAAAAACTTAAATTCTAGGGTCTAAGGTCCAACCCATATAGAATGAGAAAAATAGATGAAAATAAGAAACAAAGAAATATAAATAACAATGTAGAGAAACATTAAAAAATAATAAAAATATTTAGGCAATGAGAGATAACTAGAATAGAAGAAAATTAAAAGGAAAAAGGATATTCCAAAGGAGAAAGAAAAAAGGTATAAAGGTAGATGCGAGTGAGAAATATAGTATACAAAAAAAAACGAAAAGAAAAATATAAGATAAATAAAAGAAAAAATATATAAACATAAAAAAAAATAAAGAAAATTTTGATAAATATGAAATATAGGAAAAAAAGAAATAATGAAATTAAGTAAGAAGAGAGAAGAGTAAAAACAAAAGGAAAGAGCCAATATATTGGATACAAAGAAAGAAAGAAAGAAAGGTAAGAAAGAGAGAGATTGAGATAAAATAGAAAGAATGACATGAGGGAAAAAAAGTGAGAAAAAAAAAAGAGAGAGAAAATAAAGAGAAAAGATAAAAATGCAAAAAACAAAAGATCTAAGAAATAGAAATAGATATAAAAATATAAAGATAAATAAATAAATAATGTGAAAATAATACAAAATCTATTAAAGAAAAAATAAATATAAAAAGAGAAAAATAAATGATGAAACATGGAGGAGAGATAGACACATACAAGGAGATAGAGAAATAACAAAGATTGAAAAATATAGAAAATTAATATAAATAAAAAGGTTTGAGAGAGAATGGACAACATAGAGATAAATATTTTCAAAAAAGGAGAAAAGTGACAAAGCAAGGAACACAAAACAAATATTGATGAAGAAACATAGAGATGGAGTGAATAAATACGAGAGAAAAAGTGAGAATCAACTAGAAAAACACTAAGAAAAAGGTCACATAGAAAGAAAGAGATAAGCATAGAAAAAGATATAATATGAGAAAATAAGTAAACTCAAGCAAATGAAAAATAGATAAAGAATTTGAGAGACAAAAAAATAAAAAATAAAAAATAAAATAATTTAACACAAAAAAGAATGAAAAAAGTAACAGAGAAAAATGCAAAGATAAATAGAGAACAAAGAGAGGTAATATTAAAAGAGTGATAATGAAAAAAAGAGGTACATAGACAACGAATGAAGCAAGAATGGCATGAGAAACATCCTGGAAAAGTTAAAGGATTATAATTAAACATTCTATACTCATGTCTACAAAACACATAAATGTTGAAATAGTGAGAAAGATTATGTTGAACTTAAATTTGAATTTGAAATTTACACATTCTATACTCATGTCCACAAAGTACATAATTCACTTGAGTTAATTTACAAATCATATATTCATGTCTACAAAGTACATAATTCATTTGGATCAATCTTACCAATCATGGATTTAAATTTGAAAGAATGAAAAGAATCAAGAATCAAAACTAATAGTTGGAAAAAATGCATATTGCATCAAGTAAGAATTTGATTACATGCTAGTTGTTAGTAAAAATTTCATGACTTACAGTTATCCTTACGTAGAAAATAAACAAATCAGATTAATTCAAAACAAGGTATATAATTTTCACCATTACACAAATATATGATTCCAAAAAATTGGTCCAATGAATTCCTATATTTAGTGTTTAGAGCTTAAAAAATACATACAATTGGCTTAATTGTACATAGATTAATGAGCAATTAAAAAATGTAAAGGAAGTAACAAGGTAGAATTTTGAAATAAAGTAATTTGACCAATTCAAATTCTCTTGGGGATTGGGAATTATATGCTTGTAATCAAGGTTTAAAGGAAACCACGTTGATGAGAATTGAGTGTACAAAGAAAGTCAAAGATTTATTAATTTTTTGTAATTTTGGACTATTTGCTTGGAAGGAAACTTCCTTTTTCTCTATCATAAGTAGATCACTCTATCTATAAGTTCTCCACAAAAATTAAATTGGTCAATCAACTTTCCTTTCGGAGTGACACATTCTAGATTAGTTTTTTATTTATTTTGAATGGTATATTCCACTTCTCACTGAACAAAAGACAATGACTACATTTATCCTTTGATTGAAATCTTTTAAAAAGAAATTGGTCTAGGAAATACTATAATGATTACTTTGGTTTAAAGTTCAAAGTCCTTTTGACCATGCTTTTCAAACTTTGTTTCTTGGCAAAAGAAAAATGGTAATCCAAGGGGTTTGGCTATTAGAGAAATGAAGAAACTAAAATGAGATCTAGGTTTATAATCCTCTAACTGAGAAAGGAATATGTTTTTTCACCCTTACAAAAAATGCTATTTTCATGGGGAGTGGGTCAATATCAAGCCACTCCACCTAACCTTATTTGACCCTAGTTTGCAAATCATATACGGACTTGTACGTACTTAGGAGTTTTACTAGAAAGAAATTATGTCATATTTTGATTATTTTTTCTTACTATTCCACTCAAATTTGTTTCACATTTTTCTTGTGTTCTATTTTTTACAAAAATGATTAGTGTATTTTTTATTAAGCGTTTCTTATAATAAAGAATCAAAGAAAACCCTTAACAATCCAAAATATATGTAGATATGCAATTACACATTACCATCTTATTAGTTTTCGTTTAGTCTACATTATCAAGTATTGGATGTTTTCTTGTTAAAACAACACAATACTGCAAATGCATCTCCAATTTTGAAAACACTACAAAAATAAAATAGAAAGCACCAATTTGGACTGTCTATAAGTTATTGGAATCTCCATATCAAACTGGTAAGCATGTTTCCAACTAAGAAAGCATGCAACATCTTCCCAAAACATCTCTAGCCAAAGATGCTTTGTTACTCTAACAAACCCTAAAGGCTAAATGCACATGACAAGACCTTCTTGTTATAGAAAGAAAATATATTTAACTTTAGTAGAATATCAAAATTCTAATTTCTCCTCTTTTAGCCAAAAAAAAAATGTAAGCAAGGACCAAAAGGCAACATCTAAAACTAAAATTTTAATATCAATGCTTGCATAGAATTACTACTTCAAAAAAACGTGTTCTTATTAGGTTTATACTGATCTCATTTAAGATATTTTTACTGATGGAATCTATGGTTTTTAGGTAAATCAGAGAAAGTAAAAATTGATCCTCCAGTAGGAGAGAGATGCCTCGTCTCAGGTTTGGATGAGGGCAAGAGTAGTTAGCTCGGAATAGCAAGCAAAGTGACTGGCTGTGGGGTGTTCCAGAAAACCGTTATGTACAGGATTGGGTAAGCTGGGTATGAGGATTTGGGTAGATAAGGGGACTGCAAGCAAAGTGACTGGCTGTGGGGTAAGCTGGGTATGAGGATTTGGGTAGATAAGGGGACTGCAAGAAACTTTTGGATCATATCTAACAATTTGGTTCAAGAGAATATCAAGCAAAATCAAAATTTACGACAACAATTCTACAATTGCAATGCCAAATGGCAAGAAAGTGTTGTACGTTTGTCTTGTCTATCGTTTTATTAGATCTAATAATACCTAGATGCTTAAATTCAGTCACAAACCCCTATCTATTTTACGAAAAGGAAATTACAGAGTTGATGGCACTTACGTCTTTTCCCTGCTGCGTTTCCCTTGGACCTTAGCTTCTCGAGCTCTATTCTCTTTCCATGTCAACAGCGGCGGTCCACAGAAAAAAGAAAAAAGATGAAGAAAGTAGAAAGTAGGTTTAAAGATTTCAGCATCGAAAGGGAAATCATCACCAGCCGACTCAGCTTCTTCACATCGCTAGGCTTCAAGCCATTGTCGCTCCCATTAGCAGTCTAAGGATAATGGAGAAGAAAAAGGCTGAAGTATGTAATATTCTTAACTCATCAATCAATGTACAGAGAGTAATTGATCTGCTTGGTTGGCCTTTAAGATGTCATGATCTATTGAAATTCCCATTATTAACCTGTGTTTACAAGATTGTCGAATAAGATGAGATCAAAAAGTGGTAGATGCATTATGGTGATCTCTATTTCTTTAAAATTCTTGCAGGAGGATTGACCTGTGACCTCAAGCAGTCTAAGGATATTGATGGACTGCCTTTCTCTCTGCATATAAACTTAAATGGGATTCCAGATTGCATGGATTTCCATTCTATGCTTCTCAATCCATGGAGCTAAGTGCTAATCTGAATACAGATTTGTTCTATAGAATCAATCAACAGTAGAAGCAACATAATGAATTTGGTCTTTCTGTACGAATCTGATTTATGGGAATTCAATTTTGATTCAATCTGCATATGCTGAATTTTGTCGCCAAACTTTGTTGCTCAGGAACAGAGGATTGCCCAAACTTACAACAATATCTCATCAAAACGCACCTCCACCGACTTCACAAGTTTGAATCTAAAACGGTCATTTACCAACCGCTCTGCTTTTATTTCAAACGGCCATTTTTCAATTCCAGATTACCATACTAATCTAATTACCTCCTTTTTAAGTAGTGGATTATAATAATTTAACTTGTTCCAAAGTCATACATAGATGGAACCTTGTTTTTATGATTTTTTTTTTTGAGGATGGTATGTATGATCTTCACCAATTTAATTGAAACATTTAAATTATAACTTTTATATAAAAGTTATGTAGAGTTTTAATAAAATAATTTTTCATTTGATTTTGGTAAGTATAATTTTAAGGGTTAGAAATTTGATATTTAGTAAATATTTTTCATTTAATTATATAGTGATATGTTAAATACATTTGTATAAGTTTGATTATTTTCTTAATCTTTGCCCATCTGCATTTACTCTTTGTATAGATTACCTTCTCGTATACATGATCTATCTACCTTTACTCTCACATATTCTAATTTATTCATTGGTCCAATTTTTAAGCATTCGTCTCTAATCTCCATAATATGTAAGAGGGACCACATGATGGTGATTTGACCTAAAATTATTTTAATTTTATCTTAATTGTCAAACCCCATTTCTTTCACTAGCCATTGGGAATCGAATTGGTAGGCATTTGTGTGATAAATTGTTATGCCCTAATATTTGAAGACATTTTTTAACATCCAATCATCCTACAATCATTCAAACTCCTAGAGCATTCATTATAGGAATCTTTTAATTTAAAAAACCTAAAATGAATGTAATTTGCATAATTGTTTTTACAAATTCTACATTGCTTGAGATTGCTATGTTTCATCATTTTTTCGTAATCGTAAAGTTGGTCTAACTAAGGGAATTGACCTAGGAATACTTGGCCCTTGTGATCGAATACATTTTCTTTCAATAATTTAAAATAATTGTTGGCAAAAATATTGATTGTAGATGAAAGTTTGGAGGCCAAGAGTCTTATGTGTTGTATTTATACCCCAATGACTATAGTAAAAAAATGATCAAAGGGTTTATGGTATGCCATATTAGCATGTGACACTTTCACGAAGTTAAGAATGCATCACATAGAATAAAAACATTTACAACAAGATTCATAACCATACATTTCCTTATGTAAATAATTCGACTACATATAGTAATAGGTATCATATATTATTTTCTTGTATTCCTTTCTTACTTCTTGTAGTGTAATACCCCTCCGTTTTGCTCTTTTGTGCGAACAATGTTGTTTCCTCTTTTATGCTTTAGTATTGTGTTGTACTTTGACTTTGTACTTGGTTACAGTTGATCACTGTTTTATCGTGATGTATTTTGTTGTTATGATACTATATTTGGATGTGATTATTATGGCATGTTTGGAGTTAGCATATGTGGATATTTAAATTTATGATGTTTCATGCTTTGATTATGCTGCTATGTTAGATGTGTCAGTTAGTACTACTGTCTTGGTGAAGAGGACGGTATCGCATCACTCGCTTGCAAGTGCCTTACGATTTTGTGATTCCTCTTCACGGTGTGCCTTATTTATGACATATTATTGCATGTGGATATATTCTTTGTTCACAAGTTGACAGGTACAAGACATCGACTCCACCTGGTTTCACAGGTTCGAGCGTGTCTAAGGCCCAACGACATTCGATTGGGAGATAGTAGCTAAGATTTCCGTGCCAAGTCATCACCTTGGTCATAGTGTGTCATCGGTCCTAGTGTGGTCTAGTTGTTCTATTTTGTTCAATTTGTCTGGTTTCAATTTATTTAGGAAGTTAGAATAATGTTAGAATTGTGATTTAAACTAGTGAGTAATTTAATTTAATTAATAAATAATTTAATCTTGTAGTAGATTTATTTTATTAATTGATTAATTTATTTGTGTTGAAATGAATTACATTATTCATTTTGGAAATTCATGCATATTTAAGTTGGGATTGAAAATTAAGAAAATGATTAAAAAGTCAATTTAGAAATTTGAAAATTCAAAAATTCAAAAATTCAAAAAATGAGATATTTCCTATTCTGTTTTCTGGAATTTATGAGGGTGGTTGTAGGATTTTTGGGGAAAAATTGCATTATTTTGAATTTTCTTCACAAGTTTTGTTAATGGAGTTTTTGGAGAAAAATTGAGAAGAGAAGAGGAAGGATTGCTCAATTTTGTGGGTTTGGATAAAAAACTCAAAGAATATGTGGAGCTTAAAAGGGTTTCAAAGCACCATCAGGATCTTCAGCATATTTCAAAAAAACCAGGTTCTCATCTTGTATTAATTGATTTTTTTGATTCAAAGGCATTGTGTTGATGGGAAACTACTTGCAATCTTTTGTTTGTATGCAAAACAGATCTGTGTGAAATATTGCTTTCAAAAAATTTGAATAAGTTTGTTCAAAGTTGGAAATAAACTCTTGTTACAATTTTTTTTTCATTTTGTTTGGTTCTCAAATTGTTCTTCAAATTGTTGAGTTTCAATCTTGATTGAATGGAAATTATGTGTATATGTATATACATAGCCTTATATATATGTGCATATACTTATATTTATATATATTTGTTCTAAATTATATTTTGTAAAGTTATGCTGGCAAAATTTTATAAATTTTGCTAGGTTTGAAATTATATTGAAGTTTGTATTATTTTTTTCTAAGTTCTGGTTTTTCTTTTAAAATAAAACAAAAATGATAGTCATGTTTTCTATTAATAATTTAAAAAAAAAAAATTGTGGGGGGTGGGGGCTCACCCCACCGCCGCCCCCATGGGAAGCAGCATGGGGGAGCGTACCCAACTTCCCCCAGCCCACAGCCCACACAAACTGTGCAGCCCGCGCCACCACTGTGGGTGGCCGATGCTACTAGCGCTACCCGCACCCGTTGCCGCCACTGTTCCTCTGCCCGCACTCAACGTGGCTCCTCTGCCTGCATCTCCCACTTTCTAGCGGCATCGCCTCTTGCAGCCACCTGTGTAAACCGCGCCGTCGCGCCAGCGCCTCCCTCCGTCGCCTGTAGCGGTCGGTTCCGCCAGCGCCACCTCCTGCGGCCGCCCCAGCTAAAAACGTCACCGCCTGGGTAAAATCCGTGGTTGGCAATCTCCTCCTTAGCCTCATCCAGTGCACGCAAACCGAGGTCACATGACTCAACCCTAAGGGTTGGCACGTGAACCGAGGTAATTCTTTTTGGCTCTTTCGAAAATTAAAAAAAAATAATAATAAAATTTTATTTTATTTTAATATTATAATTTTCATAATATTTTAATATTATCATTATTATAATATTTTAATATCAAAATTTATTATTATAGTGTATATTATAAGTTATTAGAATATTAAAAGGCATTTAATAGAATAATATTATTATTTCTTTATAATATTATGAGAGATTTAAATAATATCATAATCTTAATGTTTTAATATTAACATTTAGAAGGAGAATTTCATGTCATTATTATATTGTTTAAATAGGGAATTTTTTTTTTTAAAATGAGTTTTATTGAATATGGAACAAATATTTTATTTAAAAGGGGATTTTGCTTTCATCTGAATTGATTGAGATACGGCTTAATGTTTCATGTATTTAAATGCTACGTGGAAATAAAATGATTTTTAAATGGCGTATTTAATTTAGTTCATTTAATGCATTGATTACTGAATGCTAGTGAGGAAATAGGTTTAGTGAACCCAAAGTAGATTTGATTCTTCCTTGTTTTTGAGTTGTTCGTATGGCTATTTGGGAAATGTGGGTCTTAGCATTTGACAAGTCTTCTAGTTGAGTTTCCAAGTTTGGGCGTTGTCGTATTGTGTAGTCAACCTTTAGATGGCCTTGGGTAGTGCGTAACCAGTTTGTTTCTCGGTTATCACGAACGAGAGTGTGTGGACTGTATGTCATGGTTAGGGATGTGGTACCCTTATTTCGCACTTGTGTACCCTTGGGTTGTGGAGTTGTTCCACGTGTCATCTTAGAGGAGTGGCTTGTAATGAGGGCCGACACACGAAGTGGTGCCAAGATAACTCATTGTAAGTTAGTTAATCTAGTGATAACTTAATTAATTGATTAGAGTATCACATAGTATCAAACACTTAATAAGATAATTATGCCTCACTCATGAACACAAGGGCTTGTAAATACTTGGGTTGAGACGAGAAGGCCTAGAATGGCAAGATTGTTATCTTGTCTCTACGAAAGATAACTGATTCCGCATTAGATTACATGAGGGGCCAAAAGTCGTTAGAGGTTACCAAGATAACCCGAGATGGGGGTCGGGGCCTAGGAAGATTCACCAGGATAACCCATGTAACATTGTGATGACACTTCTCCTAGGTCGACAGTATGTTCGCATCAGTGATGCAATTGATTATGTTAAATTCTGGAAGCATTGTAACCTTGTGTCAGTGATGTCATTATATTTATTTCAGTATGGTTGTGTTAGCCTATGTCTAGAGGTAGATGTTCTTGGTTAGAAATCCTTGTTACTATCTCCTAGCACGGGGGGTGGACCTTTGGGTTCCACTTGGTTGGGTGGAACGTGCACCTTTATCCGTTGGGCTTCCTTCATATTCATATGGATGAGACTTCCAATTGGAGAGCTCGTATGATCCAATTTCATTTCATCCCTTGTTATTCAGTTGTTCTTGAGATGTATTACCCCTCATTGTGATCAAGGTGGAAGTTGTAATTGTAACCTTATTTATTGAACTTGCCTCATTCGAGGAATGAGTGTTGTAACCTTATTGTTAATGAATGGATTAATGCATTTGAAAGTTATCTATTATGCTTGTTGTAAAATCATCTTACTTGGAATGTATGTGTTATTTTGTTAATTAAATAATTGACATGGTTTATATTCATGTTTTCCGTTGAGGTTCTATATAACCTCTGTCTTGTAACCTTAGAGGTTGTTGGCATTAATTAGTGAACTTACTTATTAGTTGTAGTTAAACAAAAAAAAATTAGTCTGTTTAAGTAGTTCTTTGCAACTTCCTCTAGGGTTGCGTGACGGGGCGTTACATGTAGTACATTTTTATTAAAGAAGCTCGAGGCTAAAAAGGTCTTGTGATAAATCACCATTGCTGCAATATGCTATTCGATATCTAAAACACATGAATAGTGATAATACAGTTCATGTTGAGGCTTCATTAACTCCTCATCAATTATTCGATGTTTTCATATCTAGACCTATTAATGAAGAGTCACATATCAAAGTCTATTTGAAAGAGTTTTTTATTCAAAACTGAAAACCATCTTTCAAAAATCCCATTTTGAGTTTGATGCAATCAATGTCCTAGAAACAATGGATGTTTATAGTAGTGTTGAGAGGACTAAAAGAACAAAAGGTGAGCTACATGAAAGAGATGATGGTGAGCTAGAAATAATTGGGCAACCATTATTCATTTATGAACCTTATCATGAACAAGGTGCTTAGCCCTTTCTACATCATCGCACACTTTAAAGAGGAATAGGTTTGAGTACAAAAGGCCGATAGCCATGAGTTTTTGAGTTCTTCCATAAGACTTGAGTGTATAGATGTAGCTCTTGATGCAAAAATAGAATAAGGGTTGCCTCATGATGTAAACAACAAGACAATTGATTGACATCTCGATTCATCTAATTCAATGCCTAAATTTGACAGGGTTGAAGTTAAGATGCTTCCAACTATAGTTCTTGGTGAAACTATATACAATCCTATGCTCAAACATTTGAACCTTGTTAATCACTTTCATGCCTCTAATTAATGTGTTGTAAGCCTTTCTTGTCCATAGGAAGCCTCCATTTATGATTTAGAATGACAAAAGGTATTATTGTTTGTTTCTCGTGATTGTTCCCTACATTGTGATGAAACCATTGCTTTCCTTGTTTGGGAATTTATGCAATTACAAACTATATTGGTGGTTATGTGTTTGTCACAATGGGTTATAGTCACTATTTTTGTAACGCCCCACCATGCAACCCTAGAGGAAGTTGCGAACAACTACTTGAACAGGCTAATTTTTTTTTGTTTAAGTATAATGAACATGCAAGTTCACTACCCATTGCAAACAACCTCTAAGGTTACGAGACTGAGATTACTTATAACCCACAACAACAACATGAATATAAACCATGTCAATTATTTAGACAATAATTAAACACATACATTCCCAATTAAGATAATTTACATCAAGCATAAAGATAACTGTCCAATCCATTTATCCATAATTAAATATTACAATTACAACTCTCATTCCCCGAATGAGGCAAGTCCCATAAATAAGGTTACAGTTACAACTTCCACCTCGATAACAAATGAGGGGTAAAATAATACAAGAGCAACTAAAATGAAATAAAGCAAGAACTGATACAGAATCCAACGAGCTCTCCAACTGGAAGTCTTGTCCACACGAACATGAAGAAAAAACCCAACGGATTTAGGTGCACACCACCCAACCAAGTGGAACCCAAGGGCCCACCCCCCGTGCTAGAAGATAGTAACAAGGAATTCGAGCCAAGACCAACACCACTAGACACAAGCTAAATCATCACTGAACCAAACTGACACATCCAATCACATGTACCAGACAAGCACATCACAAGTACAACATAAGTACAACTCAACTTGGTTACATTGCTTTCAGAAATAAAGTAGATCAAGTATGTTAAAAGAACCATACACATAATAATCGAATACCAACTATGGTCACATCAGGTATGTTTAAGGAAACCATACCCACCAAATCAAATACCAACTGTTGTCCTAGACAGAGTGTCATCACACAACTCGTCATGGGTTATCCTTTGGGATTCTTCCTAGGCTCCGACCCCCACTATGGGTTATCCTGGTGGCCTCTACTGAATTCCTGGCCCCCATACTCACTCATGCGGAATCAAATACCTTTCGTACAGACAAGATAGATGACCTTGCCATTCCAGGCCTTCCCACTCATCCCAAGTCTAAACGAGCCCTTGTGTCTATGAGTGAGGCATAATTATCTTGATTAGTGAGAAGTACCACCTAATCTTCTAAGTTTTGTTTTAGTTATCACTTGATTAAACCACCTCCATAGGTTACCCAGTTTACCTCTTCTGGGCTCTGGCCCCTACGTAAGCCACTCTTCTACTTGACAACACACATACAATCCAAACACCAAGGGTACCAAAGTGCAACAAACAAGATAACACATCCACTCCTTTCTCAAGAGGCGACATAAGATAAATCCATCTCCAACCACTGGAGGTAACAATCAATAACAAAACCACTCCTTACAAGGAGGCACAATTACATAAACCACTCCTTACATAGGAGGTACAAAACATCCTCGTTCATGGAAACCGGGTAATAACAATGACATAATCTCATGCACTACCCAAGGAAATTCATAATAGGTAAACATCACAAAACGAAAACCCCCAACCTCTAGGGTCCTCTGAAAGACTTACAATTAAAAGACACTTAACCCATTTCTCAAACAAGAATACGAAGAGAATATTCACTGAAGGCACATGAAATAAACTACCTTTGGATATTCTAAATCCAATTCAGACGCTAACATTTAGTACCTATTGCCTTAAGATAAATTGAATTAAATATCGACTCTTTCAATCAAAGAATGGAATTCAAATCAAAATTTCAATTTCACTAATTGTTTCACTGGTAACAAGTAATCATGTATCTTTCTACGTTTCAGAATATAACGTTAGAAATTACAATAAGTTTATTGTGAAATAATTTATTAAATAATTTCAATGCTAAGCACATTTCTTGTCAATTCTAAGTTTAGCCTTTCAAAAATGCATTTAAAATTTCAACTGATAAATGGATTAAAACTACATAATTTAATTCTCACATGTACATTTAAAATATAATTCATCGTTTTAAATCAATATTTTTACAATATGCCATAGTGGAAAATATTTAAAATTATAAAAATCCATTTACCAAAATAAACCTTTCATATATGTGTATATCAAAAATACACATATTTACTTATTTAATTAATAATACTCTAATATTATAAAGTATAATAATACACATTAATATATTTATATTATACTAACATTATAATATTAAATATTAAATATTATAAATATATAATACTAAATATTAAATAAAATATTAAAACAATAAAAAACAAAATTAAAAAAAACACTCACCACTTACCTCGGTCCGTGCACCAGTTTCAATGGGCAGCCATCTTGGTTCGTGGGCCGCGCACCACATAGGGTTGGTTGACTGTGTGTAACATTAATGGAGGCAACGACTGTGTGTAAACACAGTCGTCCCCTCCGTGGGCGACGACAACAGGTAAGGGGTGTGGGGAGTGGGGAGGGGCGTGCTGGGCGCGGCTCCCTCCACCTGCCTCCCATGGGGAGCGTGGTGGGGGCGAGCCCCCAACAACCTCCCCAAAAATTTTTAACATAAAACCCTCAACAAAAAAAACGGAAAAACATTTTTTTTTTAACTGCGGATTTTAAAAAAGAAAAAAATGCCCATTTCTAATTTCGGATTCTTTCAATAATAACATTTTTTAACCAGCATGAATATATGCATATATATATATATATGCATTTTTGGTTTATAGGACAAAACAAATTGAGAAAACTAGAATAATATGTATATAAGAACAATCATTTACACTCAAAAACATCATTTTTTTTTAAGCAAATTAATTTTAAAGAGGGTATTCTTGCTAATTTGGAGAACAAATTTCCAACTTTGCTTCATTTGCATTCAAACAACAGAATTCAAAACTCTTTCCACAAGATCTTTAACCATTAATATTTAAAATTCAAAACTCAAAAGCAACCATTTAAAAGATTGAACCTGATTTTTGAAGATGATAGGAGATCCTGATGGTGTCTCGATTCCCTCTTCAGATCCACAGGTTCTTCAAGCTTTTTCCAAAAACCCACAAAATTTTAACAATTTCTTCCTTCTCTTTCTAATTTAATCCTTTTTTTTTTTCAAAATTCCATGATCCTCCAAATTGTGAAGCCAAATTCAAACATAAGGAAAAAGACCTAAAATCCTATAACCACCCTCATCAATTCTCCAAAACAAAAAATGCAAAATATCTCATTTTTCAATTCCAAATTTCTTAAATTGACTTTTAATTATTTTCTTTTATTTTCAATCTCATCTTTTCAGTATTCTCAATTTCACACAAAATTCTATTAACTCCAAAATGGAAAACTTAATTTATTTCCAATCAATTAATTTAATTATCAATAAACTAAATCTAATCAAAGATTAAATTTATTTATTAATAAATTAAATTAGTTAATAAATTAAATTACATTTCAACATAAACTAGATAAAGTTAAATGGCAATTTAACTACCAAGCAAATATTTTAAACTTTTTCCAACTTCTAATTTAAACTGAAACCAGACATATTGAACAAAGTAAAACAACTGGACCACACTAAGATCGATGCCACACTATGACTAGGGTGGCGACTTGGCACATAATTCTAGCTACTATCTCCCAATCGATTACCATTGGGCAATGGACATGCTCGAACCTGTGAAACCAGGTGGAGTCGATGTCCTGTACCTGTTAACCTGTGAACACAGAGTATATCCACATGCATATATATGTCAAAGTTAAAACACACCATGAAGAGGGAATCACAAAATCGTAGGGCACTCGCAAGCAAGTGATGCGACCTGTCCCCTTCACCAATACAATATTACTAACTGACGAATCTAACATTATTAATATGATCAAAACATAAATATCATTAATTCAATTATCCACTATGCTAATCCAAAGTATGCCATAATGATAACATCAACAAAATACACCATCACACCAAAATATCACATTCACATTGCTTTACAGATAGCGATCTAACAGTAGCCGAGTACCACAGTCAAGATACTAACATAAATTAAGACATAACCAATAAAACACTATTCGATCAAAAGAGCAAAACGGAGGGGTCTTACAATTTTTGTGAAGTCAATGATTTTGCAACTATTGTTTATACATGATTAACAATTTCAGTTGTGACAAAATGAGTTGGAAAACCTTCAATTATCATTTTAGGCAACCTCTTGGATCCTTATGGATAATACGCCCTTCCATATAAAAGATTTTGGCCCCACAAAAACTTAATGAGGCATTAAGTGAAAAAAATCCCCTCTTTGGAGTACAATCAAGCTTAATTAACCATTTGTCCTTTGAGCTTCACTTGTCAAGACTTTTGGACTCTCTAGTCTCTTATTTCACTACAACACATGATTTGAAATAATTTATTGTCATGGAACAAGTCATCTAATGAGGGTAGTTCTATATCTTTTTCATTAAACATGGAGGGAGTTTGGTTTTAAAACAACACTCTTGAATCCTATAACTTTTCTCCACCTTCAAGGCTAGGGTTTTGTCATCAAGAAGGAAAAAAAAGGATCATCAATTGACTTGGAATGGTTGAAAATTAACTTTGAAAGTGAATTATCTCTCTTAAGTCTTGAGCTCAACTTAGACCTAGGAGATACTTCCTAGGGGTATACCTTAATAGGTATTGAGATTAAACAAAATGGACACCCAAAAATAATAACTAAACCCAATTGCACACTTGACCCCAAATTTTATCACTAGGTCAAGGAAGACTAGTTGTGTTAATCCCTTATATAGTTGATTAAAAGTGTAGACACAATCCTCATGAAATAAGTTATTGCAATATTTTGATTAAATACTTCCCTGATTAAATTACAGGATCATGAGTGCACAACATTGACTTTTATTTCTAAACTACTTGTAAATGATTTTAGGCTTTTACAAAGATAGGGAAGGTTTGAGTTCTCAATCCCAGTGCCTTATTTGGTAACAAAGTCAACTACAATCATAAAAACATGACACAAGAAGATTTAGCAAGGATATTATAATATGCAAGTATATATTTTTAATAATCCTTAATCAAACATAGACTCCCTTATAACATATAAATGACCAATATAAAGTCAACTTGCATTGACTTAATATGCTATGATGTTTATCAAATCTTTGTTATATATACACCATCAACTATGGCAAAGAAAAACTTAAAATGACCTAAGAAACCTATCATTTTTTTATATAAAAAATCTTTCAATTTTTTAAAAACCAATTAGGGAGATATACAATTATAGACATTTGTTGCTACAATTATCATTTTGCATGTTTTGAGTGAAACCCTAATGATGGATTGACTAACAACTGTAGAAACCTTAGAAAGATTTACACTTGTTTGGGTGAAAAAAAATGATCAACCCTCTAAATCATTGAGGAACATGAATCTATAGGTTTCTAAAATTAGTCATGAGTTATGAAGAAGGAAACATAAAAATTTGGAACGATAGAGATATGTCATGTCTTAGCCAACATGTTCATCAATTCCTTGTATATAAATTACATTTCAAGATTTGTCAAGCCTAGAGAAAGCAAGGGAATCATTTAGCACATTAATAACTTACTAGTTTGGAGTCTTTGAATGAGATAAATAACTACAAAATTTGTTGAAATGACCATGGATATAACATAGAAGCTAAGGTTCAACAACTTTAACCATCATAATAAACTTTTCCAACACATAGAACCATACTTTACAATGATGAACACAAAAATTGAGGTTCAAAAAAAAGTAAATCACCACAAGGACATTGACATAAAAATATGTGATTATAACTTTTACCAATTGTGTCCAAATCAACATGCAATACAATTGAAAAATTTATAAAATTTATTGAAAAAATATTTGCAATGATGCTAAAATCATCATTCTAATAAATATGATTCATTGCATTAAATTTGGCATGGTCCTGGTACCATTTTGGAATAAACCCATGCACTCCAAGTGAAAATAAGTTATTTTGGTAAGCACATGGTTAAAACGAGCTAAAATAGAAACCCTAACCACTTTTATGTAAACTTCTATTGAAACCACTTGAATCACGTGCCAAAACCATGCTCAAATTTCCTTAGGTGATGAAGAATAGGAAATTGTCCATTTTAAATACTTTTTTTTGTCTTCTCAAGTTTTTCTAGGGACCAAATGGCCATCCGAGTTATTTTGGTGAGTCAAGGAAAATTGAAGAAAAATGGTTGGACTCATTTGGACCTCGAAGTTCAAGAGGAACTTCTAGTAAAATATTGTGGTTGAAAATGTCAAACTTTAGAGGTTGGGGGTGAAAAATGCCTCATACCATTGGGATAGAATAGGAAGGAGGTCCAAACAAGGGAGTTTCCATATTAATATTTGATCTCACCCTAATATATTTTTGTTAGTCCCAAAGCCTAAAACTTAGTGTAGGTTGATATTTAATCCCACTTTACTCCAATTTTCACCGTTAGGCATTAGTAATTTACATATCATTGTGAAAACTTAGTTCCTATCTCCACCCAAAGAAAAATTTATTCTTCTCTCCACTCCAAAAGGAAAATAGGAGGTACATTGTCTAGGTGAGAAAGTAGCAAAGTTAGCATTACAAATCTAAAGCTATGGAGTCTCCCTTGTTCCATTGATTTGTGTTATCATCATGATTTTCCTTCACTATCTCCATTGTCATATCCTATCCCTCTCAACTCCCTTATCCCAATCCATAGAAACCCTTATCAAACCATCCAAATCTAAAAACCTCGATCATTGAAATCCTTGTTAAATATGAAGTCTACCACCTTCTTTCTTATCCTTTCTGACCACCAATTTTATATTTTTTATCCTCCATTAAAGTCACACAACACTTCATCTTACATATTTCCCTTAATGATTATTTTTTACACATCTTTGCACACATCACATTCACCTTTAGGGCAAGTATATAGAAATGAGACAAAATGGAGTCAAAAGTGGCCACCTTTTCTTTGTGAAATCAACTAAAACTAATCTTTCAGGAGTAATTCACAATAATCATGCCCAAAATTTAAATATTATAAGAAAATGATTACTAGTGCTCAAAATCTTGTTTCTAAACTAATATTTTAAAAAATATGGTGGAGGTTAAGAGGGTCAAATAGGGGGAGCGTGTACAAAGTGGTATTATTTTTTTAGAAAAATATAACATAACTTCAAGTGTGCTCCCCTTAAAATGTTAATTTTTAAGTATATCAAAAATTTCTTCAATGAATAGTTAGCTAGCATTACATAATTTGGCTAAGATTTCAAACAAAAAATTGGCCCCTTCCCTACTCTCAAACCTCCCCTGTCATGGTTTGCATATAAGATATGATAAAAAAATGAACTTTTTTAGCTTTTTTGGGGTTTGTTCTACAAATTTAAAAATTTATGTATTTATCTTTCTAATTTACATAATTGGGTTCAAGAATCTTGGAATCCTCTCATTGCTAGTAAGATTGAGTTATATCCTTGTGCTATGGATTTATTCATAGCAACTTTTGACTCTTTAAAGGATATGGATTTGACGCTTGACAATAGGATATGGATGTGGAGAGAGCACTCCCTCTTCATCAATCCTTTGTTTCTATCCTTCAACCCCCTCTTGAAACCTCTCAATATTAGACCAATTTAGGTTGGGCTACTAAATATTCCTCTCTAGTTCTAGGAAAATTAATACTTCTTTCATAGGTCACTCTATATAAGACCATATTTTGGTGGACATTGATATATTCAAGGCACTTCATGGGGGTATTATTTCGATTGTGTGGGATAGGTCTTAAGCTCAATTTCTTGATTACGAGGGCCTTCCCTTTAGATGCATATGATATTTTACCATCAATCACTTGGATTTTGATTGTCCACTCTCTCAACACAAGGGTGCATCTATGTGGAGAAATAATTCTCACAATTATCACTTGATTATTAACAAGTTTTTCTCTTTAGTTGATGGGTCCTCTAAGAATGAAAAATCTTATCAAGATGTTGGGCTATCACTTCTCGTTCCCCTCGCAACTCTTGAGGGGTTTTCTTAGGTGGTTAGCATGACTTTGGACAATCTCGGTCCTTTGAATCTTATTGGTGAGTCCCACCAAGCTTCTATTCTTGTTGTTTAGTAGTTGGAATCTCCTAGGAAGAACTGGGTAACCATTATTCATTTATGAACCTTATCATGGACAAGGTGCTTAGCCCTTTCTACATTATAGTGCAGTTTACAAAGGAATAGGTTTGAGCACAAAAGGTCGATAGCTAGGAGTTTTATAGTTCTTCCATAAGACCCGAGTGTACAAGTGTAGCTCTTTATGCAAAAATAGAAGAAGGGGATGCCTCATGGTGTAAAAAAAAAGATAGTTGATTAACATCTCAATTCATTTGATTCAATGCCTAAATTTGACAAGGTTGAAGTTAAGATGCTTCCAACCATAGTTCTCATTCAAAGGCCAAATGTAGGGAAATTAACTTTATTTAACAGGTCTTGAGATGACAACAACTTCAAGAAGTGTTCTTTCAAGAACTTCAAGATTGACAACAAATGTACTTGGAAGTTCTCACATGGCTATATTTATTTTTCATGGAAGACATGGACTTCATCCGCTAAACGTGGAGGTTGTGATATAGTTTAAACATGCATCAAACTTACATGTTATTTTAGCAATAAATAAAGTTGAAGCAATTTATGATAATACCAACAAATGTTAAGGGAAGTATTGCAATTTAAATGCAAAAAACATAGTCATTACTATGAGAAACAATCAATGAAGGGATTGTGCAATAATTTCATTGAGGGGATTGTGTAATACTAAGAAATAACATCTTAAGGGCGTGTTGTCTTAAAAATAAGTTATATAGAATGACTACAATAGTTTTGTTACCCCTTGCTAATTGTCTAGCTTCTTTTATACAATAATTGAGTTCTTGGTGAGACTATATACAATCCTATGTTGAAACCTGTGAACCTTGTTCATAACTTTCATGCCTCTAATTAATATGTTGTAATCCTTTCTTGTCCACAAGAAATCTTTGTTTATGATTTAGAATGACAAAAGGCATTATTGTTTGTTTCTTGTGATTGTTCCCTACATTGTGATGAAACCATTGTTTTTCTTGTTTGGCTATTTATGCAATTAAAAATTGTATTGGTGGTTATGTGTTTGTCACAATGGGTTATACAGTCACTATTTTTGTGAATTCAATGATTTTGCAACTCTTGTTTATACATGATTAACAATTTCATTTGTGACAAAATGAGTTGGAAAACCTTCAATTATCATTTTAGGCAACCTCTTGGATCCTTATGGATAATACCCCCTTCCATATAAAATCTTTTGGCCCCACAAAAACTTAATGATGAATTAAGTGAAAAAAATTCCCTCCCTTTGGAGTACAATCAAGCTTAATTAACCATTTGCACATTTTTGGGATAGATGGTGGATGGTGTTTGATAGTCCACCACATGGAAATTCTGAGGTGCCCCTATACTTTTTGAGAAATTTATGGGTTGAGTTTGATTTGGGTTTAAAACCCAACTATTGATATGATGTCATTTTAGGGAGTTGGTCTTGGCATGCCCCAACATAGACTAGGAGCAGATGTTGATCCTCAATGACGTGCTCTGATTGCTCCTATTGTTCCTCCTCTTTCTCCTGGTGTTCCCACTTTATTTCAGCAGCAAACCATGTTATTGACATTAGGAGCATTGAGTTCGCTTTCAAGACATCTCACTCATTAGACTACACACATGGCAGATGAAGTGGTCAATAGAGAGCGTGGAGGCTCAGGCAATAGGAATACTCAGGCATCCACTTCAAGCGACCCACATGCATCTAGGACAAAGTCATATGTGGATTTATTATATTCTGAGCATCATTTTACACATGTATGTTCATCTTTTGAACTTAAATCTATTTTTTTGAAATGTGCAAAATTCATGTATATAATAACATCAAATTATATATATAATACAATATTAATTTAATAAGTGTTTGGTGGAGACGCATAATCACATGATGCCTGGAACTCAAAATGATTGTGTCTATATGTCGAGTGTTGTAGATCTGGGCTCACCTTTTGGTCAGGTACTTGAACCAATATATATTAAATAATTTGTGTGGATATATTTAATTTAAATTTTGAATGTGTACACATGTGTGAAATGATATATTATATCTAGATGCAGGTAGGTCATACGATACCTAGTATTGACCAACCACAAGTTGTGGTGAGTTTTCTTGAGTCATCATCAGCTCAGGTGCATGATTTCAAAAGTTTGTTAAGTTTAAATTAAATACACATCATAGATCTAATTTAATGTGTTCATTTACATAAACATGCATGAATGATCTATACAAACTTTTGTACATCTATATGCAGGGATTTCATGAGATACCCATCACAGGTGCTCCTGATACATCATCAACATTTATGCATAGGCAATCTCAGGTGCATGATCATGAGGTCATATCATTCGAAGTTGTAAAATTTACTAAATTTCCTAAAAAATTTATGGGTCTTTTAAATATATATATTCGAGGTTTTAACATATCAGTTGAGTTTAATATGATGATTATATATGCAGTCAATTATGATCATGTTATGCTTATTTTGATGATTATATGCACTCATGTATGTATAAATATTTTATCTAATTTTTAAGGTAATACATGCACTATATAATTCTTATCTAGAATGAAATTTCATATATATAATTTATCACATGGTTAGGTGACAAATTAAAACATTCCTTAAATAGTTTAGATTATATTCATAATAAATTAAGGGCGGGTAATTTTAACTATTTTCCAATTCTAGAAAATATTTGAATCAATAAACAAAAATCTATCTGCTTGTATGTATAAAATGTATAATCTATACAATTGAACAATTATATAAAATGTGGTAAATACAAGACATGAAATGTATAATCTATAAAATTGGAACAAGATATTTAAAAAGTGACTAATAAGTTCATTGAAGTTCATACATCGAACAAACATATATAATGTATATTGATGTTTAATATGTAATTATATAACATGATGAAACATATATGTTCATGTATATACAATTAAAGCTTATCAACTTTTAGGTGAAGACCAAAAATTGATATTTACATTATAGGCTCTTGATAAAATAATATTTTAGTGACAATCACATGGTAGATCGACTTGATGAGAACCTACAAAAATAATTAATGTAAGTAAAGTAACTATAATTTTTATGAGTCATTTAAGTAAATAATTCATGTGAGAAAAGAACAATATATAGTAAAAGTTAGAAAATTGGATCTTATAAATTCCATACAAATTCAAATGATGTTTGCCAAAGGGTGGATTACGGAGATCTAAGAGGATATAGCTTGGGGGGGTCCTTAGAGAATTCCTTAAGGGGAGTTAAGAGGATGGATTAAGGGGATGCAAGAGGGTGGATTAAGGGGAGTTGATAGAATGACTTCAAGGGATGCAAGAGGGTGGATTAAGGGGATTTGATAGAATGACTTAAAGGGATGTAAGAGGGTGGATTAAGGGGATGCATGTCATGAACCCTAAGATATGGCTTAATGGGTCCTAAGAGGATCGCTTAAGGGGAATTATGAGAGTGACTTAAGGGATGCAATATTGTGGAATAAGGGTATGTAAGATGACTTAGGGGTCATTTAAGAGGATGTATTAAGGGGATGCAAGAGGGTGGATTAAGGGGAGTTGATAGAATGACTTCAAGGGATGCAAGAGGGTGGATTAATGGGATTTGATATAATGACTTGAAGGGATGTAAGAGGGTGGATTAATGGGATGTATGTCATGAACCCTATAATGTGGCTTAATGGTTCCTAAGAGGATGGATTAAGGGGAATTATGAGAGTGACTTAAGGGATGCAAGATTGTGGATTAAGTGTATGTAAGAGGATTTGACTTAAGGTTCCTTTAAGAGGATGACTTAAGGGGATGAAAGAGGGTGGATTAAGGGGAGTTGATAGAATGACTTCAAGTGATGCAAGAGGGTGGATTAAGGGGATTTGATAGAATGACTTAAAGGGATGTAAGAGGGTGGATTAAGGGGATGCATATCATGAACCCTAGGATATGGCTTAATGGGTCCTAAGAGGATGGCTTAAGGGGAATTATGAGAGCGACTTAAGGGATGGAATATTGTGTATTAAGGGTATGTAAGAGGACACAAGGGTCCTTTAAGAGGATGGCTTAAGGGGATGCAAGAGGGTGGATTAAGGGGAGTTGATAGAATGACTTCAAGGGATGCAAGAGGGTGGATTAAGGGGATTTTATAGAATGAATTGAAGGGATGTAAGAGGGTGGATTAAGGGGATGCATGTCATGAACCCTAGGATATGGCTGAATGTGTCCTATTAGGATGGATTAAGGGGAATTATGAGAGTGACTTAAGGGATGCAAGATTGTGGATTAAGGGTATGTAAAAGGATTTGACTTAAGTTCCTTTAAGAGAATGGCTTAAGGGGGTGAAAGAGAGTGTATTAAGGGGATTTGATAGAATGAATCCAAGGGATGAAAGAGGGTGGATTAAGCGGATTTTATAGAATGACTTGAAGGGATGTAAGAGGGTGGATTAAGGGGATGCATGTCATGAACCCTAGGATATGGCTTAATGGGTCCTAAGAGGATGGTTTAAGGGGGATTATGAGAGTGACTTAAGGGATGCAAGATTGTGGATTGAGGGTATGTAAGAGGATTTTACTTAAGGGTTCTTTAAGAGGATGGATTAAGGGGATGCAAGAGGGTGGATTAAGGGGAGTTGATAGAATGACTTCAATTGATGCAAGAGGGGGATTAAGGGGATTAAATAGAATGACTTGAAGGGATGTAAGAGGGTGGAACCTTAGAAACCCTAGAAACCATAGAACCCTAAGGGTCATACAATTATTTGATATAATAAACCCTAGAAACCATAGAACCCATATAAATTTGTTTTTCTAAGCATCTCATAAACCCTACAAACCCTGAACCCTAAACCATAGGACCTAAAGACTAGGAGATGAACCCTAAACCCTTAAAACCCATATAGATTTGTTATTCTAAGCATCTCATGAATCCTAGAAACCCTAAACCCTAACCATGTGCCTAAAAACTAGGAGATGAACCCTAAACCATTAACTCATATAGATTTTTTATTCTAAGCATCTCATGAACCCTAAAAACCCTAAACCCTAAACCATAGGACCTAAAAACTAGGAGATGAAACCTAAATTGTTAAAACCCATATAGATTTTTCATTCTAAGAATCTCATGAATCCTAGAAACCTTAAACCCTAAACCATGTGACCTAAAGACTAGGATATGAACCCTAAACATTAACCCCATATAGATTTGTTATTCTAAGCATCTCATGAACCCTACAAACTCTAAACCCTAAATCGTAGGACCTAAATCCTAGGAGATGAACCCTAAACCCTTAAAACCAATTTAGATTTGTTATTCTAAGCATCTCATGAACCCTACAAACCCTAAACCCTAAGCCTTAGTACCTAGATCCTAGGAGATGAACCCTAAACCCTTAAAACCCATATAGATTTATTATTCTAAGCATCTCATAAACCCTACAAACCCTAAACCCTAAACTATATGACCTAAAGACTAGGAGATGAACCTTCAACCCTATATGACCTAAAGACTAGGAGATGAACCCTAAACCCTTAAAACCCATATAGATTTGTTATTAAAAGCATCTCATGAACCCTACAAACCCTAAACCCTAAACCATAGGACTTAAAGACTAGGAGATGAACCCTAAACCCTTAAAACCCATATAGATTTGTTATTCTAAGCATCTCATGAATCCTAGAAACCCTAAACCCTAAACCATGTGACCTAAAGACTAGGAGATGAACCCTAAACCCATTAACCCATATAGATTTGTTATTCTAAGCATCTCATGAACCCTACAAACTCTAAACCCTAAACCATAGGACCTAAATCCTAGAAGATGAACCCTAAACCCTTAAAACCCATATAGATTTTTTGTTCTAAGCATCTCATGAACCCTACAAATCCTAAACCATAAGCCAAAGTACCTAAATCCTAGGAGATTAACCCTAAACCCTTAAAACCCATATAGATTTGTTATTTTAAGCATCTCATGAACCCTACAAACCTAAACCATATGATCTAAAGACTAGGATATGAACCTTAAACCCTTAAAACCCATATAGATTTGTTATTCTAAGCATCTCATGAACCCTACAAACCCTAAACCCTAAGCCATAGGACCTAAATCCTAGGATATGAACCCTAAACCCTTAAAACCCATATGGATTTGTTATTCTAAAACTTTAATTAGGAAATTACTAAAGATAAATATATATATATATATATATATATATATATATATATATATATATATAATAATAAATATATATACAACTAGATATACTTACCAATATTTATTTACTTCATTGCACCATTTGCATCCTCTCTTTTTTGCAATGCATCTTTGATTGTCTCATGATCATCCATTGAAAGTGTCCATAAAACTTTATTAGCAGGCCTCCCTTGATATCTAACTAGTTTTATATTGGTTTCCAAAATCAAATGTGGATAATGTATAATCTTCTTGTGTCTTTCATAATCTTCAAATGCAGTTAATCCATTCTTTCTTATGAAATATTTTTGAAGCTAGGTGCCAACAACAACCTCTGAACTAGTTGGATACTCAAAGTTGTCATCATCCACTCTAGGATGTACCAACTTATGTTCTCTCTCAACACATATAGCCAACCAGTACTTTGTCTCCTCTTCATTCCCCTTAGGTGCAACAATAACATACATATGTCCTGCAAAAATAGATTAAAAAATATCAATAAAGAGTGACTTACATTTAATTCACATATAAACATGCATACATATAAAATTCAACTCAATAAATAATGTACCTTCTTTTACAAGATCAGAAACATGATCATAATCATCTGATGCAAACAGTTGATTATCTTCAATTGTCGTTCCATGTTGAACATGTGTCGATGTAGGTGTTAGGCTCTTTGTTTCCATTGTTCGACCCATTTCGTATTTTCACTCACCTCCCAATCACCTGCAATACAAAATTGACAAAAAAATCCAAATCCCTTGTTCATATTGTCCATGTGTTTGCATTCAAACTCTTAAACAAATGCTATTTTGCAGATCCATTAATTGTTTCACAATCTTGTTGAGAAAAAATATCATTTTCTTCAACTAACCAAAAGAAGCGTCGAATTATTGAGCTCTCACTTGTTTTTGTAGATAATTGGTATTGCATCAATCTACAATTGCATGTGCATCTCTAAATTTTGGAGCATCCTCAAATTTTAGTTGCTCTCTAGCAAGAGCTCTTTTCACACATGCACCTGCTCCATCGTGTTCTCCCTTATCATGTCCGACTTAAAAAAAAAATCCATATGTGTTGGATATTATTTTCCTTATGAACTCTACATAACCAATAAAACATTCTAGCATTTTTGAATTGACCTATGCAATTATCCGACCATATGAGATGTTCTAGCATTTGAATTTCTCTTTCTTTTATTTTTTTGTAAAATATATCAAAACACTATTGAACAAACTCAGATGAATGTAATCAATTATCACTTACATAAAAATGGTACTCTCTCAAAAAAATTCTATTATCTTCTCTACTATCATCTAAATGTCTATAAACAATATGAACAAATATAGCTACTTGCACTAAATTATAATACTGTGATTGAATTTCTTCTTGTGGAGCAAGAGTATAATTTTTAGCAAAATCAACAACTGACAATATAGTTTCAATTAGGAATGTGTTTTTACATAAACAAAATTGATTATCAATCCAATGAGCATACTGAGAGTTTTGAACATATGTAGGTACAATCTTATCTTTAAATTCTTTAATAAATGTATGCACACTAAATTTTTCCATAATTAGCTCACAACGTTTTCCAGTTTTTCCATCTTTTAAAGAATGCTCAACATTTTTAATTTTTTTTACATCCACTAATTGTTGTACAAATTCATCTAAACTACTTTCATGCATACATTCTCCTAATAATGAAAATTTAGCACATATATCGCATTCTCCAAAAATACATGTTCTTAAATAAAATAAGTTTCCATTAGAGGGTTCAAAACATAAACCTACTATAAAATCTTTGATACTTTCAGGTGGCATATTAATACCACAAATGTCCTACATAATTTGGTTAGCATGCAAAGTGCATCGTATATATCGAAAATTATCATAATAATAATGAAATTGTACATGAGTCTTACAACAACAAGAGATGTGTTGCTTATTAACTCTAACATACCAAGGTTTACACTTTTCGAATGATCTTTGACTTATGTTAATATTCAATGGTAAGATTGAAGCATCTAATTTTTTTTTATATAATTTAGTTTGAGTCATATCTAAGAGATGCTTTGGATGAGATTCACAAATTTTAGAACGCCCTCATTCACACAAGGGGTTCCATTTTCATTTTCAAATGTAAAATGGATTTCATTCTCATTTTCATCAATATGAGGGATTTGATTATCATTTGCATTCTCATAATATATAATTTCATCATTTTTTTGTTTTTGCATTGTTTCAACCCTAGAATTATTGACATCATCAATGGTGTATCCAGCTTCATCTAAACAAGCAAAATCAATATTATCAAGACTTGGGTTTGAAAAAATACCTGGAGAGATTGTTTGAATAGGTGCATTTTCCATATCATTGGGAGGTGGATTTGAAGACATGCCCGAAGTTGTTTGCATAGGTACTATTTCCATATCATTCAAAGTTGAAGTTGAAGGCATAGTTGGGTTTGTCTCCATAATTGCATTTTTTTCCATATTCACCATCTCCACATTTACATCATCTACATTCATTTCATCATCCATGACTTCCTCTTCAAAATTCATGGAACTAGATGCTTCCAAAATTTTCATTTGACGAATCCTTTCTCTTCTATCCCTTTATCTTTTTGCCTCCATATCTTTATTTGCTTGAATTTCTTTGGGTGTCATTGACTTTCTACACTTTTTTCTTCGTCTTTGCTTTGATCCCATGGTTACCAAACCCTCTTTGATGACTAAACAATTGATTCACTTGTAACCTATTTTCAAATTTCCATCTCCTTCAAATATTCAAATAAAACTATGTACTACAAAGATCCTTTTTTCTATAAACTTTAAAGTACAAAAACATCATGAATACATCCAAAAGTTCTTTTTTTTAAATCTTCTTGTAAAATATTCTTTTACTTGATTCCACTTTAGAAAATTCAACCTATACTTTTCTCTTCCAATAATTTTCAATAGAATATTCCCTGCACAAGACAAATTTGCAATAAAAAATGCAAAAAATGGCACTTTCAGACATGTTGCAGAAAAAACGTGTTTTATTAGAATTTTTGAAATTAGGGAAAAATGGTCTTATAAGAAACACGTACACGTTACCTTTACCCAACAAGTAAAAAGATAACGCCTACATGTTTCATTTAAATAATGTGTACGCATTTTAGTAACGCATACACGTAATTTAAAAATAAAATTCCCAAACCACATGTAGCCTTGGTTTTAGGCTCAGGAAAGGATTGGTAACTTGAGCCTTAGCCTTTGACCTACAACTAAAAAACTAAGGCAGATTGAAGAATGTCCAACTTTGGCAATATGGCTGATGAACTTTTTTTCTATATCAATCTATAAAATTAAAACCCATTAGAGAAAATGATGTCTAGTTTCCAAATATATATATTTTTATTAATATTGGATTATGTTTGCTATTTTTTAATTAATTTCAAAGAAAACTAGTCCTTAAACTTGAAATATCAGGCTTTTTTTGTTTTTTAATGACTTTTTTTGGTTAAGTTTCTTGTAAAAAAATTATATGGCATTAATCTTCAGAAAATTCTCTACAAATTTTTTTTAAAAAAGATTCAAAAAATGCTTAGTTTAGGTCAAATTATGTTGTTTGTACATGTTGATTTTTAAAAACAACATTTAAGGCCAATAAAAATAAAAATCAACAAAAAATTACGAAAAAATTTCCTCGTGAATCTTCATGTTGTTAGCTCTCTTTCTCCAAAATGAATTAGTAAAATACTTTTATTTGGGTCAAATAGTGGTGTTCGTACATGTGCATGGTATGGTAAAAAAATGACTTTTAAAAAGTGGTTTTTATAGATCCCTATCAAAATTTAATTTCTACAATCTGGGTATTTGAATAATTTACATATTTGGAAACTAGATTCAAAATGACAAATTTCATATTACTTTTGTAAAAATTCATTGTGTAAGTGCCTCAAATTTTCAGTCCAAGTGTGACAAATTCTGAAAAACAGCAAAAACACTTCCACTTTTTGAGCTTTTTGTGGACCCAACTTCTTGCATCGGCCCTTAACTTGCATTCAATTTTACTTGATCTTTCCAAACAAACTTTTTACAGTTGGAAATGTCTGGCTTCATGGATCCACAATTTCTTCCTAATCATTTGCCACAATGTTTTTCTTAGGGAAAGCATTTCTCCTTCCTCACCAAATTCTTTATCTTCTACCATTGATTTATCCAGATCAAATCTGAACCATTACTTGTTGCCACATCAGGAATTTTCTTTGAAAATATATAAAAGCAACCTCTTGTTACAGGAAAAGGATACCAATTGCATGTAATTTTACTTTGCAGGAATCATACTAGAATATTTAGCATACAACATTTAAATACGAAGCATTTTAGCAATCACATTAGATCATAATCATGTCACAAAATATCATGTTAGTTTCATTTTAGTTTATTACAACATAGCATATTAGTATCACAACTTTCATTATCAATATAGTATTTCATTTAGATCATCATTCTCATTCTCTAGGTTGTCATTTAAACAATCACAATACACACAATTTGAGAGCCACTTTGATTTAATAAATCTTTAGAGTTAGAGAGCAATGGAACAACTTTAGATATTTTATTATGTTTTAAATATATTAAATCTATTGTTTGAATTCTCTAATAATGTTGCATTGAGGTGTGTTGTTAGTTATTCCACTTACGCATATTTCCCACACATAAATTGGTGCCCACCATGGGGCTTGAATTCCCATACTTAACATTTTCTGGAAAGTGATTTGCAGGTTTCACGTGATTCTGTTTTAGCATGATCGAAAGTTTTTACATCGCATTTGATAGATCTTTCAGCGCATCAAAACATTGTGTTGGCGCATCCGAATACTATTTTGGCACTTTCAATCACTATTATAGCACATTCACTAATTATTGTAGTGCTTTCAATTATTCTTTTAGCGCATTGGAGTTTTGGCACATATGCTTAAAAGTGTAGCGCATTGGACTGTTTTTACAGAAAATTAACCCATTTTTTATATAAATCTTTATTTATGTGTTACAACTACAAGATACGTTGGCCAAAGAATTTTTTTGCAAACATTTATGTCGTTCAAAGATAAAAACGACAAAAAATACTAATGGTGTTTGCAAGGCTTTGAACTTTTCTTATTGCTATATTTTATTAAGTTAGGCATCTAGCTTAAGTAAAAGGATAATTGAACCCCCTATTTACTATGGTTGAAATGATAGGATTATGCTCTCCCCTTCACTAGGTGATCAGAATGCTAAACTCATTATTCATGCTTTATTAAAACCTTTAGAAGGCCTACCATAGTGGGAAAAGGTACTCACCCTAAGTGGGAGCAACCAAAGCCAGGTTTTCCAACCCACTATAATCAAAATCGAATTCGGGGAAAGTCTGATATTCGACAAAAGTGTGCAACATAACCATCCCCAAAGCCTTTTTTCTAAAGGTTGGGAGGTATCTTAAGGGAGTTTATCTATTTTCCACTCCAAACAAAAACCTTATCTACGAACTTTAAGTTAGAATCCAACTGTGTTAGTTTCTGAATGCTTTCTATATCACAGTGCAAGGGAAGGGAAGAATCTGCCCCCAAGATACTCATCATATAACTATCAGAGACCCTGATCGAAAGTGGAGGATTCGACTTTTGGTTAAGACTTAGAAAAGGAAAAACATAGGCACCCTCTAGGGTGTGACACGGCTGTGTGAGCTGACATAGTTCCAAGTGTGGCATGTGATATTTTTAGTGACCTTTTGAGATAGAAAAGTGCTTGAACTATTTTTAATGTGTCATACCAGTGAAAATTGAAAGAATCAAGCCTGATTCTAGAACACACACTATCTGTTTAAGGCATAGATTTGATACAAGTGTTTGCAAACTTACTGTTGCATAATAATAATCATTTTCAAAATAAGACATCTGAATCAAAGCAATCACTATCCATTGTCCTTAATAAGAAAACCAATGAGAAACAAAGTCATCATATCAAAAGTTATACCTGGAGTCAAACAAATTCATTGTTGAAAACTAGAACTGAAAACAGACTATCAAAAATCTTGAATACTCTCAGAATAGTGCATTCGATCTCTTTTATAGCGCATCACACCTGTTTAAAAATGCATTAACCCACCTTTTAGCACATCAGAGGAACAGTCCGGCGCATAGGAGGAACTGTCTAGCACATTGAAAGAAAAGTATAATGCATAGGAGTAATAGAGCAACACATACAACCAGTTTAAAAGTGCATTCACCCAGTTTGTTAGTACATAGGCTAATTCTTATAGCGCATCCAAAGACTATAATGGAACATCCACCCAATTAAAAACCCGAGAGTTGTTTTTACTATCTGTCAAACCTTTTACACTAAAATTCGAATCTTTACTAGAACAAAAACATTTCTTATTTTGAAATAGAGTCTTTAACCTTTGAAAGTTGAGTCTCACAAGTGAAATTCTTCAAAATTAAACTCAAATCTATCCAAAAGTATCTAAATCAAGAAAATCTGATTAAAATCTTAGTTTCATTATCAGGATCTGTCATCCTACTTCAAGAAATGAAGTTGTATAATCATACTTGTCAACTTAGTCTCATCAATAAAATCTATCATTCTATTTGACTCAAGTTAACATTATTGACACTATATCAAACCAAGATCAAAAGTTTAGTGGATAGTTATTATATTTTTATACCAGGTTTTACAAGGTCACAAAGACTAAAAATTCAAGAAAAAGAAATAAACATGTTTGAGATTGACGAGAATTTGTTCAACAAAACCAACCAAAATGACAATGATGAAATATCTGAAGAAGAACTACAAAATGTGCAAAATTCCATTAGTTTATGGTGAAAATTTTGGAGAAAGATGGGGAAAAGTACTTTTTGATGTTAGCTAATCTAGGTGTTAAAATTCCAAAAGACTTTGATATCAATAGACTGAAAGGAACATCTAAAAAAGTTGAGAATGAACCACCAAATATAGATGACATAGATGCAATGACACATCAATTACAAACCTTACAACAACAATTTCAAGATATGCAAATAGGAACAAATAAGAGATATTTGTTACAGGATATTTGTCTATATCCTTTTGCTCAAAACGTGAACATGATCCCATTTCCAAAACATTGTGAGATCCCCAAGTATGATAAATACAATCGAAAACAAATCCTCTTGATCATGTAAGATAATTTTGAGCTATGAGCTTAGAATTTTCCCATGAAGATACATACTTAATAAGGCTATTTCCAAGAAGCTTAGGAGGACAATGTATGGAGTGGTTCTCTAAATTAACTCCAGGAATTAGATCCTTTGAAGATCTGGTTAACAAGTTTATAACTCAATACTCCTACAATATACAACATGGTATCACAATGAAGGATCTTTGCAATACTAAACAAAAGAAAGGTGAAACATTTCTCTCATTTTTGCAAAGGTGGAGAAGGTTGTTTGCAAGATATCCATGTTCCATACCTGAAAAGGAAAAGATGGAACTATTCATGGATAATTTAAATGATGACATGAGTTATAGACTTGAACTACAATTTCCACCTACATTCGATAAAATGATAGAAAATGGTCTCAAGATAGAGGAATTTTTGGTCAAAAGAGGACTTCTAAAAACGTACAATGAAGGATCAAACAATGAAAATTCCTCTAATCACAACAACAACAATGAAAAGCCCAAGTTTTGGAAAAAGTAAAAAAATGCTGGAAACAATGATGTTGTGACTGAAATATAAAACACGAAACAAATATTCAATTTAATAGCAACTGCAACTAAGACAACCCCAAACAACAACAAAGGCAACAATCTAAATGACAACCAAAACAAGAATTCGAATAATGTTGGATCTAAATCATCACCATTCCAAAAGTCATCAAATTAGAGGAAATTCATGCCTTTAGGACAATCAATGGAATTAGCATTCAAGGAACTTATTGAAGCTAAACTTGTAACATCACAAGAAGCGTGAAATTGGGATCCACAAGTCAAACCATTTTAGTGGAATGAAGCACATTATTGTGACTATCATAATAATAAAGGTCACAAAATGAATGATTGTTGGCAATTAAAACATTTAATCCAAGATTTTATTGAAAGCAATAAAGTGTTTGTTGAAGGACCACAGACAAACAATGATCATGGAGCTTTCAAAAATCCTTTACCCAACTATGATAAAGGTGAAAAATCCTCTTCAAACGGTAAAGTCAAAGGTGTAAAATTCATTTACAAAACCACTATTCTCAATATCGAGATAGTTAGAGATCAAACAAATAACCTTCAAAGCAAGGATAAGCATGATCTTGTTGTTGTTGAAAGTCAAACAAATGAAATTGGTGTTGTCGGTAATTATATTGAAGACATAATTCTAACTGATTATCAAACTCATAAGGCAGAAATTTATGACATCAATAGCAACATTATAGTTGATCATCAAACCACAAACATGGTTGCAAGTGAAAATTATATTAATGTCATAAAAATCAAAGAAAATCTTGAATATCAACTGTTTTACGTGACAACAAGGGGACAAGATAAGGTAATACTGAAAGGAGTTGCAAATAATTCATTTGATTCTCCTTCTATAATCAAACCAATTGCTACCCCTACAAATCAATACAACATAATCGATCAGTTGAAGAAAATACTCAAACAAATCTCAATATTGGAACTCTTGAAAATTTCACCAACACACAAGGAGATCCTAGAACAAGCTGTTGTTGCCACAATAGTACCCAATAATCTATAAGTTGACCAATTCTAGGCTATGGTAGGAAACTTAACCGCTCCTCATTGCCTATCCTTTTCTGTGCATGATGATGTCTCACTAAATCATCCACACAGTGTTGCCCTCCACATTGAAGTTCTCATTCACAAACATTGAGTAAAGTGTGTTCTTATAGATGGTGGAGTTGGTTTAAATATTTGTACTTTAAAACTGATCTATGCGCTAAGATATTCTAATAATGTTATTGATCCAAGAAGGAAAATCACAATAAAAGCATATGATGACAAAGAGAGATCTTCCAAAGGATTGATTGATTTACCTATCCAAGTAGGACCAATTGTGAAAGATGTAATTTTCCAAGTGTTGGACAAAGATCTGACATAAAATATACTTTTGGGATGTCCATGGATTCACGAGATGCAAGCAATACCATCCACCTACCATCAATGCTTGAATTTTCCAATCAATTGATAAGAGATAACCATATCAACTGATTCAAGTAATACCCAACAATGTAACATGCTTAGGCAGCTCAAGATACTTTAATACCTCAAAACAGGGAAGCTAACACTCCAAATTCATCAAACAATGAGAAGTAATCAACTATGGTTTCAAAATGGGTTGAAAAGAAGGACCAATCAAAGGACAAAGGTATTAGTGATTCTACTATAACAAACAATGAATTTTTTTATCAAAACAGTTCAATGAGAAGACCCAGTTAACCGACAAAGGCATGGGAGATTATTCCATTCAACAATCTTTATGTCTTTCACAATTGTTGCCTTCACCAAGAACTTATGGACAACCATCACCATCAATGCAAAAATCACCATAACCTACTACAGTTCCTGATGGTAGATTTGTAAAAGCTAGCACTTTGATTGAAGAATCATAAGATAAGGTTATTCTGAATTGGCTCTAGAAAGGTGAGGAAACGTCTACATTAGCAACCCCTAACATAAAAATGGATAAATATGGAAAAGGAAAGACAATCCTAGAGAAGATGGGGTATGAAGGAAAAGGACCTATCGGTAAAAGGAAGGACAAAATTGTAGAACCTATTCAACCTCTCACACTTCAAGCCAAAGAAAAAACTGGATTAGGTTATATCGAAGAATCAATAGAAGCAACCCAGAAATTTGTCGAATGAATTATAAAATTGCAAGCAAGTGACTCCTATGAGACATACTCTAATGAGAATGAGTGGGATTCATTATCTGAGGTATCATTTGAAGACAAACAAATGGATGTAATACAAAGGTATACACCTACGTGTGAGGAGGGACAAAGCTCAGGGACTAGACCCCTTGTGTTTGGATCATAAAATATTGATGACTCAAGCGATGATGAACAGACTTCGACCGGAATAAATTTGGATGGTAGATGGATGGTATTGCTACCAAATTATGACCAAATTGAGCCTGTTAACGTTCCTACCTTTGTGAATGGCAGTGCCATTGTGAGCTTTCTTTATTCCAATGACCTTGACACAAGTTCTATCCATAAAACTCATAATAAAGTTTCAAGTCAGGGGGGTGTCAAATCTTCGAGCTACAAAAATGAAAATAACAACAAAAGATCTAATGGTGAAAACCATTTAATGGTAGTGTTAGATCTAGAAAACGTAAAAATAAAGAGCGCATTTGATAATGAAAACCTCACTAAGGAACTAAAAGATGGAGGATTTGACACTCTTCCCAAGAATTATCATGAGAGATCATCAGTGTTGGTTGAGCCAACTCAGTCTATCAATGTGGGCACATAAGAAAAAGTAATGGCATTGCATCTGGCAGCATCAATGACTAAACATGAAAATCCAACATTCACCAAGTTCTTTGAAGAACGAAAAAATCAACTTTGCTTCGTCTTACTCTGATATGCCAGGCTTAGATCCAGAACTCTTTATGCATCACCTATCTCTACCTAATGGGGTGAAACCTGTCAAGCAAAAGCTAAGAAAAATGCATCCACATATCGCCTTGTTGGTGAAGGAAAAAATCAAGAAATTATTAGATGTTGGTTTCATTTGTCCAATTGATTATAGTGAGTGGATATCAAATATTTTACCTATTTCTAAACCAGATGGAAGTATTCGAATATGCACCGACTTCAGGGATCTCAACAAGGCATGTCTGAAGGATGACTTTCCTTTACCAAACATTGGCATAATTGTAGACTTGATGTTGGGCGCACCATATTCTCACTTATAGACGACTTCTCGAGTTATAATCAAGATAACACCAAAGGATCAAGAAAAGAAAACATTCACCTATCCATGGGGAACACTTTTTTGGAATGTAATGCCTTTTGGATTGAAAAATGCAGGAGCTACATATTAGAGAGCAATGACCACCATCTTCCATGACATAATGCATAATTTTATGGAGGACTATGTGGATGATCTATTGGAAAAATCATATACTAGAGAAGGACATCTTGAGATCCTGGTTAAAAATTCACTCATCTAGAAAGGTTTAATGTCAAATTGAATTCAAAGAAATGTGTATTTGGCGTAACATCAACGAAACTTCTAAGGTACATTGTTTCAGAGAAAGGTATTGTAGTGGATCCCGCCAAGGTCAAAGCTATTATGGAGATGCTGCCACCTAGAAACAATAGTCAGCTACGGTCTATGTAAGGAAGGCTTCAGTCAATCTGAAGGTTCATTTCACAATTGGAAAACAAGAGTCATCCATTCAATCACTTGTTAGATAATAATGTCTCTTTCAAATGGGATGAAAACTTCGACTCTACGTTCAATCAACTAAAGCAATATTTAATGTCTCCACCAATACTGGTGCCACCCAAAAAAGGAAAGCCATTACTACTTTATATAGCAACAATAGAGATTTCACTAGGCATCCTATTGGCACAAGAGGATCTTGTAGGAAAGGAACAAGCTATTTACTATATCAATAGGACTTTGAATGGTTATGAGATCAATTATACTTTTATTGAGAAAGCTTGTTTGGCGGTAGTATTTCCTACTCAAAAGCTACGCCATTATCTGTTAACACACATAGTTAAACTTGTAGCAAATATCAATCCACTAAAATTATTTCTCAACAAAGTTGCTTTAACATGAAGGCTAGCCAAATGGTTCATGATCCTGAGTGAGTTTGATATACAATATGTAGATTACAAATCCATCAACGAACAAGTAATAGTTGATCAGTTAGCAAAAGAACCTCTATAGGATGAGCAACCGATGAGCATTGAATTTATTGATGCAGATGTTCTCACCATCACACCACAATAATGGATGCTATATTTTGATAGTTCATACACACAACATGGATCAGGCATTGGGATCTTGTTTGTCACACCTCAAGGACACACCATTCCAAAGTCTTACAAACTTATTTTTCCTTGTACCAATAATGTAGTTGAATATGAGGCATTAATCATTGGCATCAAAGTAGCAGTAGAATGAAATATCATAGAACTGCAGGTATATGGAGATCCATAACTAGTCATCAATCATGTAAATGATGATTATCAAACAAGAGATGAAAAGTTGTTGTCGTATAAGAAAATGATGGATGATCTAAAAAAGTACTTTGCCCATATCATATTTGAACAAATACCAAGGACAGATAACAAAGTTTTTGATGTAATGGCTACAATAGATTCTCACTTACAGATACTAGAAAGTTGAAACCATTATGATTTTATGGTGGAACAAGTGTCTAATCCTTCCCATGACAATCTTGAATCCCAAGTAATATGTAATATCATTGAAATTGAAATCTCCATCTATGGGAATATTTATACTTACTTAGAAGACAATACCCTCCCTCATGATATTTCCTAAAACCTAAAATGAAATTTCATTCGCCAAGTTGCATGACATACCTTGATTGCCGAAATACTTTACCATCGAGGTCTTTATGGTACTCTCCTATGATGTCTAGAATGTAACAAATCTGAATTATCCTTGCATGAGATTCATGAAGGTATATGTGGGAGTCATTCAAGTGGTTTAATTCTAGTGAAGAAACTCTTTCGTTTAGGGTATTACTGGACAAACATGGAGGAGTCTTATTAGTATGTAAATAAATGCCAAAAATGTCAAATCCATGGAAATCTTATACATGCACCGGCACAGGAACTACAACCTTTCACAAAAACATGGCCTTTTTATCAGTTAGGACTGGTTCTGGTGGGTAAAATCCACCCTTCTTCATCAAATGGACATAAGTTTATTATTACAACCACATAGTAATTTATTAAGTGGATTGAAGTTGTACCCCTAACCACAGTCACAAGAAAACAAATCTCATCTTTTATCTTAAATTATCTTATATGTCGGTACGGTGTTCCTCAATTCATCATCATCGACAATGATAGATCTTTTAAGAATCAAGATATCCAAGAATTGTGTGAGTGGTTCCATATCCAACATAACTTTTCAACACCATAATATCCTTAAGGAAATGGCCAAGCAGAGGCTTCAAACAAAACTATTCTGAAAATCTTAAAGAAAACGGTCAATGATGCTGGAAGAGATTGGCATGTTCAGCTCAATCCTGCTTTATAGTCATATCAAACTAGTATCAGAACACCTATAGGAGCTACACCATATGCTTTGGTATATGGGTCAGAGGCTATTCTACCTATTGAGGTTGAAATATCATCACTTCGTGTGTCGCTCAAAGGGATCATATCAGATGAGGATTATTGAGTGTCTAGACTTCAAGAGCTAGAATGGTTAGATGAGCGTCATCAACAAGTTGTGGATCATTTGAAAGAATACCAAAAAAGGATGTCCAAAAGCTACAATCATAGGGTCAAACCGAGGACATTCAAAGTAGGTGACTTGGTATTAAAAGAAAACCCTCGCAATCAACATGATAGTGAGAAGAAGGGTAAATTTGAACCAAATTGGCTAGGTCCCTTCATCATCATATCAATCTATGGATCAAGAGCTTACAAATTGTCAACACCTACATTGGATTTGTTCAATGAACCTATCAACAACATCCACCTCAAAAAATTCTATACATAAATTATCTAATGCAGGGTGAAAGTTTTGAAAAATACAAAAAAAATCATAAACTCTAAAAGGTGCAATAAAAACAAGTAGTGAAAACCTAGCAACAGGCACTATTTGTGATAGACTAGTTGTTCCATATAGTTCAACATGCCTTGACTAGTCATTTTTCCATCATTCTTCTAATCATCGAAGAATCTCATGTGCATATCCTGGCAATGCGGTTGTGTCTCACCCTAGCTTGGGGGTAATAAACCAAGGGCTATGAAAAGAAAGGAAAACAACAATAAGACGACACAACAAACACATTGATCAAAGGGAAATTAATAAATAAAAAAACATCAGAAGATCAACTATCCAATCAAACAATGTGAATTAGTCAACCACATCATTCACAAAGGTTGTGACCAAATTGAGCCTGTTAACGTTCCTACCTTTGTGAATGACAATGCCATTGTGAGCTTTCTTTGTTCCAATGACCTTGACACAAGTTCTATCCATAAAACTCATAAAAAAAATTCAAGTAAGGGGGTGTCAAATCTTCCAGCTACAAAAATGAAAATAACAACAAAAGATATAATGGTGAAAACCATTTAATGGTAGTGTTAGATCTAGAAAAAGTAAAAATTAAGAGCGCATCTGACAATGAAAATTGACCTAAGGAACTAAAAGATGGAGGATTTGACACTCTTCCCAAGAATTATCATGAGGGATCATCAGTGTTGGTTGAGACAACTCAGTCTATCAATGTGGGCACAAAAGAAAAAGTAATTACATTGCATCTGGAAGCATCAATGACTGAATAGGAAAAGCCAACATTCATTGAGTTCTTTGAAGAATGAAAAAATCAAATTTGCTTGGTCTTACTCTGATATGCTAGGCTTAGATCTAGAACTCTTAATGCATCACCTATCTCTACCTACTGGGGTGAAACTTGTCAAGCAAAAGCTAAGAAAAATGCATCCACATATCGCCTTGTTGGTGAAGGCAAAACTCAAGAAATTATTAGATGTTGGTTTCATTTGTCCAATTGATTATACTGAGTAGATATCAAATATTGTACCTATTTCTAAACCAGATAGCAGTATTAGAAAATGCACTGACTTCAGGGATCTCAACAAGGCATGTCCGAAGGATGACTTTCCTTTACCAAACATTGGAATAATTGTAGACTTGACGCTGGGCACACCATATTATCACTTATAGACAACTTCTCGAGTTATAATCAAGATAACACCAGAGGATCAAGAAATGAAAACATTCACCTATCCATGGGGAACATTTTCTTGGAATGTAATGCCTTTTGGATTAAAAAATGCAGGAGCTACATATCAGAGAGCAATGACCACCATCTTCCATGACATAATGCATAGTTTTATGGAGGACTATGTGGATGATCTATTGGAAAAATCATATACTAGAGAAGGACATCTTGAGATCCTGGTTAAAAATTCACTCATCTAGAAAGGTTTAATGCAAATTGAATTCAAAGAAATGTGTATTTGGCGTAACATCAACGAAACTTCTAAGGTACATTGTTTCAGAGAAAGGTATTGTAGTGGATCCCGCCAAGGTCAAAGCTATTATGGAGATGCTGCCACCTAGAAACAATAGTCAGCTACGGTCTATGTAAGGAAGGCTTCAGTCAATCTAAAGGTTCATTTCACAATTGGCAAACAAGAGTCATCCATTCAATCACTTGTTAGATAATAATGTCTCTTTCAAATGGGATGACAAATGCAACTCTACGTTCAATCAACTAAAGCAATATTTAATGTCTCCACCAATACTGGTACCACCCAAAAAAGGAAAGCCATTACTACTTTATATAGCAACAATAGAGATTTCACTAGGCATCCTATTGGCACAAGAGGATCTTGTAGGAAAGGAACAAACTATTTACTATATCAATAGGACTTTGAATGGTTATAAGATCAATTATACTTTTATTGAGAAAGCTTGTTGGGCGGTAGTATTTCCTACTCAAAAGCTATGCCATTATCTGTTAACACACATAGTTAAACTCATAGCAAATATCAATCCACTAAAATTATTTCTCAACAAAGTTGCTTTAACATGAAGGCTAGCCAAATGGTTCATGATCTTGAGTGAGTTTGATATACAATATGTAGATTGCAAAGCCATCAACAAACAAGTAATAGTTAATCAGTTAGCAAAAGAACCTCTATAGGATGAGCAACCGATGAGCATTGAATTTATTGATGCAGATGTTCTCACCATCACACCACAATAATGGATGCTATATTTTGATAGTTCATACACACAACATGGATCGGGCATTGGGATCTTGTTTGTCACACCTCAAGGACACACCATTCCAAAGTCTTACAAACTTATTTTTCCTTGTACCAATAATGTAGTTGAATATGAGGCATTAATCATTGGCATCAAAGTAGCAGTAGAATGAAATATCATAGAACTGCAGGTATATGGAGATCCATAACTAGTCATCAATCATGTAAATGATGATTATCAAACAAGAGATGAAAATTTGTTGTTGTATAAGAAAATGATGGATGATCTAAAAAAGTACTTTGCCCATATCATATTTGAAAAAATACCAAGGGTAGATAACAAAGTTGTTGATGCAATGGCTACAATAGCTTCTCACTTACAGATACTAGAAAGTTGAAACTATTATGAGTTTATGGTGGAACAAGTGTCTAATCCTGCCCATGACAATCTTGAATCCCAAGTAATATGTAATATCATTGAAATTGAAACCTCCATCTATGGGAATATTTATACTTACTTAGAAGACAATACCCTTTGTCATGATTTTTCCTGAAACCTAAATGAAATTTCATTCACCAAACCGCACGACATACCTTGATTGCCGATATACTTTACCATCGAGGTCTTTATGGTAATCTCCTATGATGTCTAGAACATAACAAATCTGAATTATCCTTGCATGAGATTCATGAAGGTATATGTGGGACTCATTCAAGTGGTTTAACTCTAGTGAAGAAACTCTTATGTTTAGGGTATTACTGGACAAACATGGAGGAGTCTTATTAGTATGTAAATAAATGCCAAAAATGTCAAATCCATGGAAATATTATACATGCACCGGCACAGGAACTACAACCTTTCACAACAACATGGCCTTTTTGTTAGTGAGGACTGGATCTGGTGGGTAAAATCCACCCTTCTTCATCAAATGGACATAAGTTTATTATTATAACCACATAGTACTTTATTAAGTGGATTGAAGTTGTACCCCTAACCACAGTCACAAGAAAAAAAATCTCATCTTTTATCTTAAATTATCTTATCTGTCGGTACGGTGTTCCTCAGTTCATCATCACCGACAATGGTAGACCTTTTAAGAATCGAGATATCTAAGAACTATGTGAGTGGTTCCATATCCAACATCACTTTTCAACACCATACTATCCTTAAGGAAATGGCCAAGCAGAGGCTTCAAACAAAACTATTCTGGAAATATTAAAGAAAACGGTATTAAAAGAAAACCCTCACAATCAATATGATCGTGAGAAGAAGGGTAAATTTGAACCAAATTGGCTAGGTCCCTTCCTCATCATATCGGTCTATGGATCAAGAGCTTACAAATTGTCAACACCTGCATGATATTTGTTCGATGAACCTATCAACAACATCCACCTCATAAAATTCTATGTACATAAATTATCTAGTGCAGGGTGAAAGTTTTTAAAAATACAAAAAAAATCATAAACTCTGAAAAGTGTAGTAAAAACAAGTAGTGAAAACCTAGCAATGGGGGCTATTTGTGATAGAATAGTTGTTCCATCTAGTTCAACATGCCTTCAATAGTCATTTTCTCCATCATTCTTCTAATCATCGAAGAATCTCATGTGCATATCCTGGCAATATGGTCGTGTCTTACCCTAGCTTGGGAGCAAAATTTGAAATCACTGGGGTCAATAAACCAAGGGCTATGAACAAACAAGAAAACAACAATAAGACAACATAATAAACACATTGATCAAAGGGAAATTAACAAATAAAAAATCATCAGAAGATCAACTATCCAATCAAACAATGTGAATTAGTCAACCACATCAAATCTAAATAGATGATATTCTTTTGATTATGATTTTACTGCTTTAGCTTGAGTGTTCAAAATGTTGTTCTTTAATTTTTATTATCATATCTTTGGAGCAACTCGATGATGTATTGAACTAGAGAAGTGAAGGCGTATGATTTTTCTTTGTCTACTATCTATGAATTGAGCATTATTCCAATGTGAATTTGTCGCGAGATGTGCTCTACCAAGTATTACTAATGATATTTCGGAATTTGCATACGAAAAATGATTGATTCTTGACTATTTTACACAAGAAATGCTCAGGTCATCTCGGTTTTCTCATACCTAGATGCTTGTGTTCACTTGCAATATCAAAACTCATGAAAAAAGTACTCAAGTCATCATGGTATATCTTATACCATTGATGCTTGTACTCACTTTCAACATTTTAAAGGATTAATGATGATAAAAAGCATAATGACAAATTGTTAAGATGACAACTTTGCATTTGAAGATTTGCATACTTAAATTTGATTGATCTCATATTAGCTTTGTATTTGTGGAATAGATTGTATCAAGGTGGGAAAATATTTTCAAAGACAATGTATATCTATCATATAAAGGACTGAGTATACTTGACATAAACAAAAACAAAATCATTCTCATGTAGTTGCATAATCATTTCCATAACAAAACAATTTGCATTATTACATCAATCATTCATACATTTGATCACATATTTACATTCTTAGATCTTAACATTTATCCATACATCATATATTAGCATTAGAAAATATCAAAAACAATTAACATCATATTAGCATTATCACATTCATATCATTGCATTTCAAATTAAGCTCACATTAGCATTATCACATTCATATCATTGCATTTCAAATAAACATCACATTAACATTATCATAGATTCATCAATACATATTCATAACATCATCATAATATTTACATCACATATAGAATGATAATTAAATGCATATATCATAAGGCATTCATCATAGAATCACATAGAACACATATACATCACGAATCCACCACACATCATATAAAAATAAAAAATCATAATGTCAGGTATACAATGAAGTCTGAAAACATGTTAAGAAATATAATAACAACAAGGCAATAGCTCAAAAATTAGAGTGTACATCATCAAAATACATCAGATAAGATCATGGAGCTATGAGGTGCTCCTCCCAAGACTCGTTGGTCTCAGAAGACCTCCTACACCCGAAGTACTTGCATCGAGTGCACCTGTACCTGGGTTGGAGCCTGGATATCTACGAGGAGGTTGTACAATGCCCAAGTTGGTAGTACGAGAATGGCTGCGGGCTAATTAGGATGCAACATAACTAACTCTCTTCTCTGTCAAAACAACCTCGTGATATCTGCCATGATAATACTCAGCCTCTCGAGCAACTCTGGTAATCTCTACCATCATCACGCCCATGGTGGTCCCCTCAGAAACTCTCTGCAACCTATCAAATAAAGCCACTGCTTACTCACCAGCCTATCTGGCCGCATCTCTCTCGGTTGTCAACGTGGCCACATGTGCCTGCACCTAGGCTAATAAATTCTTTCACCGATGCTAACTTCCCCTACAGAGTTTGAACCTACACCTATAATGCATCAATTTGCATATGTTGTTGCTGCAAGGGTATGCCAATCTAGACATGTTTTTTTGGAGCTACCAAAGACCTCCTCTGTCGAGGCACCATGACATCACTGATGGAAAAATCTACTCTACCAAGTCCTCCTCCACCATCTCCCCCTTTAATATCCGCCCCTCTGTCATCTCCTCCTCCTCATCCCCTCCATCTCTCCTCCTTTGCCTCCAACCATGAACAACTACTATCTCATGCTCATCCAACAAGGGCACTATCTCATCTAGGTTGGATATCCATAGGAAGGGATGTAGAAATAGTTACTAAGCATACTTCACAGACATCCCTAGCTCAACTATCTTTGGATGATAATCCCTGATGATCGACTACAATCCCAGATACTCCTCAACTACTGCATCATAGGATAAGGTTGATCCCCACTCTGCAGTATCCATTTGACATCGAGCATAGTGATCAACACC
>CM021101.1:224282816-224354558 GCA_007115665.2 Sequoiadendron giganteum
AATCTATTTTTTTGAAATGTGCAAAATTCATGTATATAATAACATCAAATTATATATATAATACAATATTAATTTAATAAGTGTTTGGTGGAGACGCATAATCACATGATGCCTGGAACTCAAAATGATTGTGTCTATATGTCGAGTGTTGTAGATCTGGGCTCACCTTTTGGTCAGGTACTTGAACCAATATATATTAAATAATTTGTGTGGATATATTTAATTTAAATTTTGAATGTGTACACATGTGTGAAATGATATATTATATCTAGATGCAGGTAGGTCATACGATACCTAGTATTGACCAACCACAAGTTGTGGTGAGTTTTCTTGAGTCATCATCAGCTCAGGTGCATGATTTCAAAAGTTTGTTAAGTTTAAATTAAATACACATCATAGATCTAATTTAATGTGTTCATTTACATAAACATGCATGAATGATCTATACAAACTTTTGTACATCTATATGCAGGGATTTCATGAGATACCCATCACAGGTGCTCCTGATACATCATCAACATTTATGCATAGGCAATCTCAGGTGCATGATCATGAGGTCATATCATTCGAAGTTGTAAAATTTACTAAATTTCCTAAAAAATTTATGGGTCTTTTAAATATATATATTCGAGGTTTTAACATATCAGTTGAGTTTAATATGATGATGATGATTATATATGCAGTCAATTATGATCGTGTTATGTTCATTTTGATGATTATATGCACTCATGTATGTATAGATTTTTTATCTAATTTTCAAGTAATACATGCACTACATAAATTCTTATCTAGAATCAAATTTCATATATATAATTTATCACATGGTTAGGTGACAAATTAAAACATTCTTTAAATAGTTTAGATCGTATTCATAATAAATTAAGGGCAGGTAATTTTAAGTATTTTCCAATTCAAGAAAATATTTGAATCAATAAACAAAAATCTATCTCATTGTATGTATAAAATGTATAATCTATACAATTGAACAATTATATAAAATGTGGTAAATACAAGACATGAAATGTATAATCTATAAAATTGGAACAAGATATTTAAAAAGTGACTAATAAGTTCATTGAAGTTCATACATCGAACACACATATATAATGTATATTGATGTTTAATACAACTATTTAACATGATGAAAAATATATGTGCATGTACATACAATTAAAGCTTATCAACTTTTAGGTGAAGACCAAAAATTGATATTTACATAGTCACTTGATAAAATAATTTTTCAGTGACAATCACATGGTAGACCGACTTGATGAGAACCTACAAAATTGGACTTATGTTAATATTCAATGGTAAGATTGAAGCATCTAATTTTTTTTTATATAATTTAGTTTGAGTCATATCTAAGAGATGCTTTGGATGAGATTCACAAATTTTAGAACGCCCTCATTCACACAAGGGGTTCCATTTTCATTTTCAAATGTAAAATGGATTTCATTCTCATTTTCATCAATATGAGGGATTTGATTATCATTTGCATTCTCATAATATATAATTTCATCATTTTTTTGTTTTTGCATTGTTTCAACCCTAGAATTATTGACATCATCAATGGTGTATCCAGCTTCATCTAAACAAGCAAAATCAATATTATCAAGACTTGGGTTTGAAAAAATACCTGGAGAGATTGTTTGAATAGGTGCATTTTCCATATCATTGGGAGGTGGATTTGAAGACATGCCCGAAGTTGTTTGCATAGGTACTATTTCCATATCATTCAAAGTTGAAGTTGAAGGCATAGTTGGGTTTGTCTCCATAATTGCATTTTTTTCCATATTCACCATCTCCACATTTACATCATCTACATTCATTTCATCATCCATGACTTCCTCTTCAAAATTCATGGAACTAGATGCTTCCAAAATTTTCATTTGACGAATCCTTTCTCTTCTATCCCTTTATCTTTTTGCCTCCATATCTTTATTTGCTTGAATTTCTTTGGGTGTCATTGACTTTCTACACTTTTTTCTTCGTCTTTGCTTTGATCCCATGGTTACCAAACCCTCTTTGATGACTAAACAATTGATTCACTTGTAACCTATTTTCAAATTTCCATCTCCTTCAAATATTCAAATAAAACTATGTACTACAAAGATCCTTTTTTCTATAAACTTTAAAGTACAAAAACATCATGAATACATCCAAAAGTTCTTTTTTTTAAATCTTCTTGTAAAATATTCTTTTACTTGATTCCACTTTAGAAAATTCAACCTATACTTTTCTCTTCCAATAATTTTCAATAGAATATTCCCTGCACAAGACAAATTTGCAATAAAAAATGCAAAAAATGGCACTTTCAGACATGTTGCAGAAAAAACGTGTTTTATTAGAATTTTTGAAATTAGGGAAAAATGGTCTTATAAGAAACACGTACACGTTACCTTTACCCAACAAGTAAAAAGATAACGCCTACATGTTTCATTTAAATAATGTGTACGCATTTTAGTAACGCATACACGTAATTTAAAAATAAAATTCCCAAACCACATGTAGCCTTGGTTTTAGGCTCAGGAAAGGATTGGTAACTTGAGCCTTAGCCTTTGACCTACAACTAAAAAACTAAGGCAGATTGAAGAATGTCCAACTTTGGCAATATGGCTGATGAACTTTTTTTCTATATCAATCTATAAAATTAAAACCCATTAGAGAAAATGATGTCTAGTTTCCAAATATATATATTTTTATTAATATTGGATTATGTTTGCTATTTTTTAATTAATTTCAAAGAAAACTAGTCCTTAAACTTGAAATATCAGGCTTTTTTTGTTTTTTAATGACTTTTTTTGGTTAAGTTTCTTGTAAAAAAATTATATGGCATTAATCTTCAGAAAATTCTCTACAAATTTTTTTTAAAAAAGATTCAAAAAATGCTTAGTTTAGGTCAAATTATGTTGTTTGTACATGTTGATTTTTAAAAACAACATTTAAGGCCAATAAAAATAAAAATCAACAAAAAATTACGAAAAAATTTCCTCGTGAATCTTCATGTTGTTAGCTCTCTTTCTCCAAAATGAATTAGTAAAATACTTTTATTTGGGTCAAATAGTGGTGTTCGTACATGTGCATGGTATGGTAAAAAAATGACTTTTAAAAAGTGGTTTTTATAGATCCCTATCAAAATTTAATTTCTACAATCTGGGTATTTGAATAATTTACATATTTGGAAACTAGATTCAAAATGACAAATTTCATATTACTTTTGTAAAAATTCATTGTGTAAGTGCCTCAAATTTTCAGTCCAAGTGTGACAAATTCTGAAAAACAGCAAAAACACTTCCACTTTTTGAGCTTTTTGTGGACCCAACTTCTTGCATCGGCCCTTAACTTGCATTCAATTTTACTTGATCTTTCCAAACAAACTTTTTACAGTTGGAAATGTCTGGCTTCATGGATCCACAATTTCTTCCTAATCATTTGCCACAATGTTTTTCTTAGGGAAAGCATTTCTCCTTCCTCACCAAATTCTTTATCTTCTACCATTGATTTATCCAGATCAAATCTGAACCATTACTTGTTGCCACATCAGGAATTTTCTTTGAAAATATATAAAAGCAACCTCTTGTTACAGGAAAAGGATACCAATTGCATGTAATTTTACTTTGCAGGAATCATACTAGAATATTTAGCATACAACATTTAAATACGAAGCATTTTAGCAATCACATTAGATCATAATCATGTCACAAAATATCATGTTAGTTTCATTTTAGTTTATTACAACATAGCATATTAGTATCACAACTTTCATTATCAATATAGTATTTCATTTAGATCATCATTCTCATTCTCTAGGTTGTCATTTAAACAATCACAATACACACAATTTGAGAGCCACTTTGATTTAATAAATCTTTAGAGTTAGAGAGCAATGGAACAACTTTAGATATTTTATTATGTTTTAAATATATTAAATCTATTGTTTGAATTCTCTAATAATGTTGCATTGAGGTGTGTTGTTAGTTATTCCACTTACGCATATTTCCCACACATAAATTGGTGCCCACCATGGGGCTTGAATTCCCATACTTAACATTTTCTGGAAAGTGATTTGCAGGTTTCACGTGATTCTGTTTTAGCATGATCGAAAGTTTTTACATCGCATTTGATAGATCTTTCAGCGCATCAAAACATTGTGTTGGCGCATCCGAATACTATTTTGGCACTTTCAATCACTATTATAGCACATTCACTAATTATTGTAGTGCTTTCAATTATTCTTTTAGCGCATTGGAGTTTTGGCACATATGCTTAAAAGTGTAGCGCATTGGACTGTTTTTACAGAAAATTAACCCATTTTTTATATAAATCTTTATTTATGTGTTACAACTACAAGATACGTTGGCCAAAGAATTTTTTTGCAAACATTTATGTCGTTCAAAGATAAAAACGACAAAAAATACTAATGGTGTTTGCAAGGCTTTGAACTTTTCTTATTGCTATATTTTATTAAGTTAGGCATCTAGCTTAAGTAAAAGGATAATTGAACCCCCTATTTACTATGGTTGAAATGATAGGATTATGCTCTCCCCTTCACTAGGTGATCAGAATGCTAAACTCATTATTCATGCTTTATTAAAACCTTTAGAAGGCCTACCATAGTGGGAAAAGGTACTCACCCTAAGTGGGAGCAACCAAAGCCAGGTTTTCCAACCCACTATAATCAAAATCGAATTCGGGGAAAGTCTGATATTCGACAAAAGTGTGCAACATAACCATCCCCAAAGCCTTTTTTCTAAAGGTTGGGAGGTATCTTAAGGGAGTTTATCTATTTTCCACTCCAAACAAAAACCTTATCTACGAACTTTAAGTTAGAATCCAACTGTGTTAGTTTCTGAATGCTTTCTATATCACAGTGCAAGGGAAGGGAAGAATCTGCCCCCAAGATACTCATCATATAACTATCAGAGACCCTGATCGAAAGTGGAGGATTCGACTTTTGGTTAAGACTTAGAAAAGGAAAAACATAGGCACCCTCTAGGGTGTGACACGGCTGTGTGAGCTGACATAGTTCCAAGTGTGGCATGTGATATTTTTAGTGACCTTTTGAGATAGAAAAGTGCTTGAACTATTTTTAATGTGTCATACCAGTGAAAATTGAAAGAATCAAGCCTGATTCTAGAACACACACTATCTGTTTAAGGCATAGATTTGATACAAGTGTTTGCAAACTTACTGTTGCATAATAATAATCATTTTCAAAATAAGACATCTGAATCAAAGCAATCACTATCCATTGTCCTTAATAAGAAAACCAATGAGAAACAAAGTCATCATATCAAAAGTTATACCTGGAGTCAAACAAATTCATTGTTGAAAACTAGAACTGAAAACAGACTATCAAAAATCTTGAATACTCTCAGAATAGTGCATTCGATCTCTTTTATAGCGCATCACACCTGTTTAAAAATGCATTAACCCACCTTTTAGCACATCAGAGGAACAGTCCGGCGCATAGGAGGAACTGTCTAGCACATTGAAAGAAAAGTATAATGCATAGGAGTAATAGAGCAACACATACAACCAGTTTAAAAGTGCATTCACCCAGTTTGTTAGTACATAGGCTAATTCTTATAGCGCATCCAAAGACTATAATGGAACATCCACCCAATTAAAAACCCGAGAGTTGTTTTTACTATCTGTCAAACCTTTTACACTAAAATTCGAATCTTTACTAGAACAAAAACATTTCTTATTTTGAAATAGAGTCTTTAACCTTTGAAAGTTGAGTCTCACAAGTGAAATTCTTCAAAATTAAACTCAAATCTATCCAAAAGTATCTAAATCAAGAAAATCTGATTAAAATCTTAGTTTCATTATCAGGATCTGTCATCCTACTTCAAGAAATGAAGTTGTATAATCATACTTGTCAACTTAGTCTCATCAATAAAATCTATCATTCTATTTGACTCAAGTTAACATTATTGACACTATATCAAACCAAGATCAAAAGTTTAGTGGATAGTTATTATATTTTTATACCAGGTTTTACAAGGTCACAAAGACTAAAAATTCAAGAAAAAGAAATAAACATGTTTGAGATTGACGAGAATTTGTTCAACAAAACCAACCAAAATGACAATGATGAAATATCTGAAGAAGAACTACAAAATGTGCAAAATTCCATTAGTTTATGGTGAAAATTTTGGAGAAAGATGGGGAAAAGTACTTTTTGATGTTAGCTAATCTAGGTGTTAAAATTCCAAAAGACTTTGATATCAATAGACTGAAAGGAACATCTAAAAAAGTTGAGAATGAACCACCAAATATAGATGACATAGATGCAATGACACATCAATTACAAACCTTACAACAACAATTTCAAGATATGCAAATAGGAACAAATAAGAGATATTTGTTACAGGATATTTGTCTATATCCTTTTGCTCAAAACGTGAACATGATCCCATTTCCAAAACATTGTGAGATCCCCAAGTATGATAAATACAATCGAAAACAAATCCTCTTGATCATGTAAGATAATTTTGAGCTATGAGCTTAGAATTTTCCCATGAAGATACATACTTAATAAGGCTATTTCCAAGAAGCTTAGGAGGACAATGTATGGAGTGGTTCTCTAAATTAACTCCAGGAATTAGATCCTTTGAAGATCTGGTTAACAAGTTTATAACTCAATACTCCTACAATATACAACATGGTATCACAATGAAGGATCTTTGCAATACTAAACAAAAGAAAGGTGAAACATTTCTCTCATTTTTGCAAAGGTGGAGAAGGTTGTTTGCAAGATATCCATGTTCCATACCTGAAAAGGAAAAGATGGAACTATTCATGGATAATTTAAATGATGACATGAGTTATAGACTTGAACTACAATTTCCACCTACATTCGATAAAATGATAGAAAATGGTCTCAAGATAGAGGAATTTTTGGTCAAAAGAGGACTTCTAAAAACGTACAATGAAGGATCAAACAATGAAAATTCCTCTAATCACAACAACAACAATGAAAAGCCCAAGTTTTGGAAAAAGTAAAAAAATGCTGGAAACAATGATGTTGTGACTGAAATATAAAACACGAAACAAATATTCAATTTAATAGCAACTGCAACTAAGACAACCCCAAACAACAACAAAGGCAACAATCTAAATGACAACCAAAACAAGAATTCGAATAATGTTGGATCTAAATCATCACCATTCCAAAAGTCATCAAATTAGAGGAAATTCATGCCTTTAGGACAATCAATGGAATTAGCATTCAAGGAACTTATTGAAGCTAAACTTGTAACATCACAAGAAGCGTGAAATTGGGATCCACAAGTCAAACCATTTTAGTGGAATGAAGCACATTATTGTGACTATCATAATAATAAAGGTCACAAAATGAATGATTGTTGGCAATTAAAACATTTAATCCAAGATTTTATTGAAAGCAATAAAGTGTTTGTTGAAGGACCACAGACAAACAATGATCATGGAGCTTTCAAAAATCCTTTACCCAACTATGATAAAGGTGAAAAATCCTCTTCAAACGGTAAAGTCAAAGGTGTAAAATTCATTTACAAAACCACTATTCTCAATATCGAGATAGTTAGAGATCAAACAAATAACCTTCAAAGCAAGGATAAGCATGATCTTGTTGTTGTTGAAAGTCAAACAAATGAAATTGGTGTTGTCGGTAATTATATTGAAGACATAATTCTAACTGATTATCAAACTCATAAGGCAGAAATTTATGACATCAATAGCAACATTATAGTTGATCATCAAACCACAAACATGGTTGCAAGTGAAAATTATATTAATGTCATAAAAATCAAAGAAAATCTTGAATATCAACTGTTTTACGTGACAACAAGGGGACAAGATAAGGTAATACTGAAAGGAGTTGCAAATAATTCATTTGATTCTCCTTCTATAATCAAACCAATTGCTACCCCTACAAATCAATACAACATAATCGATCAGTTGAAGAAAATACTCAAACAAATCTCAATATTGGAACTCTTGAAAATTTCACCAACACACAAGGAGATCCTAGAACAAGCTGTTGTTGCCACAATAGTACCCAATAATCTATAAGTTGACCAATTCTAGGCTATGGTAGGAAACTTAACCGCTCCTCATTGCCTATCCTTTTCTGTGCATGATGATGTCTCACTAAATCATCCACACAGTGTTGCCCTCCACATTGAAGTTCTCATTCACAAACATTGAGTAAAGTGTGTTCTTATAGATGGTGGAGTTGGTTTAAATATTTGTACTTTAAAACTGATCTATGCGCTAAGATATTCTAATAATGTTATTGATCCAAGAAGGAAAATCACAATAAAAGCATATGATGACAAAGAGAGATCTTCCAAAGGATTGATTGATTTACCTATCCAAGTAGGACCAATTGTGAAAGATGTAATTTTCCAAGTGTTGGACAAAGATCTGACATAAAATATACTTTTGGGATGTCCATGGATTCACGAGATGCAAGCAATACCATCCACCTACCATCAATGCTTGAATTTTCCAATCAATTGATAAGAGATAACCATATCAACTGATTCAAGTAATACCCAACAATGTAACATGCTTAGGCAGCTCAAGATACTTTAATACCTCAAAACAGGGAAGCTAACACTCCAAATTCATCAAACAATGAGAAGTAATCAACTATGGTTTCAAAATGGGTTGAAAAGAAGGACCAATCAAAGGACAAAGGTATTAGTGATTCTACTATAACAAACAATGAATTTTTTTATCAAAACAGTTCAATGAGAAGACCCAGTTAACCGACAAAGGCATGGGAGATTATTCCATTCAACAATCTTTATGTCTTTCACAATTGTTGCCTTCACCAAGAACTTATGGACAACCATCACCATCAATGCAAAAATCACCATAACCTACTACAGTTCCTGATGGTAGATTTGTAAAAGCTAGCACTTTGATTGAAGAATCATAAGATAAGGTTATTCTGAATTGGCTCTAGAAAGGTGAGGAAACGTCTACATTAGCAACCCCTAACATAAAAATGGATAAATATGGAAAAGGAAAGACAATCCTAGAGAAGATGGGGTATGAAGGAAAAGGACCTATCGGTAAAAGGAAGGACAAAATTGTAGAACCTATTCAACCTCTCACACTTCAAGCCAAAGAAAAAACTGGATTAGGTTATATCGAAGAATCAATAGAAGCAACCCAGAAATTTGTCGAATGAATTATAAAATTGCAAGCAAGTGACTCCTATGAGACATACTCTAATGAGAATGAGTGGGATTCATTATCTGAGGTATCATTTGAAGACAAACAAATGGATGTAATACAAAGGTATACACCTACGTGTGAGGAGGGACAAAGCTCAGGGACTAGACCCCTTGTGTTTGGATCATAAAATATTGATGACTCAAGCGATGATGAACAGACTTCGACCGGAATAAATTTGGATGGTAGATGGATGGTATTGCTACCAAATTATGACCAAATTGAGCCTGTTAACGTTCCTACCTTTGTGAATGGCAGTGCCATTGTGAGCTTTCTTTATTCCAATGACCTTGACACAAGTTCTATCCATAAAACTCATAATAAAGTTTCAAGTCAGGGGGGTGTCAAATCTTCGAGCTACAAAAATGAAAATAACAACAAAAGATCTAATGGTGAAAACCATTTAATGGTAGTGTTAGATCTAGAAAACGTAAAAATAAAGAGCGCATTTGATAATGAAAACCTCACTAAGGAACTAAAAGATGGAGGATTTGACACTCTTCCCAAGAATTATCATGAGAGATCATCAGTGTTGGTTGAGCCAACTCAGTCTATCAATGTGGGCACATAAGAAAAAGTAATGGCATTGCATCTGGCAGCATCAATGACTAAACATGAAAATCCAACATTCACCAAGTTCTTTGAAGAACGAAAAAATCAACTTTGCTTCGTCTTACTCTGATATGCCAGGCTTAGATCCAGAACTCTTTATGCATCACCTATCTCTACCTAATGGGGTGAAACCTGTCAAGCAAAAGCTAAGAAAAATGCATCCACATATCGCCTTGTTGGTGAAGGAAAAAATCAAGAAATTATTAGATGTTGGTTTCATTTGTCCAATTGATTATAGTGAGTGGATATCAAATATTTTACCTATTTCTAAACCAGATGGAAGTATTCGAATATGCACCGACTTCAGGGATCTCAACAAGGCATGTCTGAAGGATGACTTTCCTTTACCAAACATTGGCATAATTGTAGACTTGATGTTGGGCGCACCATATTCTCACTTATAGACGACTTCTCGAGTTATAATCAAGATAACACCAAAGGATCAAGAAAAGAAAACATTCACCTATCCATGGGGAACACTTTTTTGGAATGTAATGCCTTTTGGATTGAAAAATGCAGGAGCTACATATTAGAGAGCAATGACCACCATCTTCCATGACATAATGCATAATTTTATGGAGGACTATGTGGATGATCTATTGGAAAAATCATATACTAGAGAAGGACATCTTGAGATCCTGGTTAAAAATTCACTCATCTAGAAAGGTTTAATGTCAAATTGAATTCAAAGAAATGTGTATTTGGCGTAACATCAACGAAACTTCTAAGGTACATTGTTTCAGAGAAAGGTATTGTAGTGGATCCCGCCAAGGTCAAAGCTATTATGGAGATGCTGCCACCTAGAAACAATAGTCAGCTACGGTCTATGTAAGGAAGGCTTCAGTCAATCTGAAGGTTCATTTCACAATTGGAAAACAAGAGTCATCCATTCAATCACTTGTTAGATAATAATGTCTCTTTCAAATGGGATGAAAACTTCGACTCTACGTTCAATCAACTAAAGCAATATTTAATGTCTCCACCAATACTGGTGCCACCCAAAAAAGGAAAGCCATTACTACTTTATATAGCAACAATAGAGATTTCACTAGGCATCCTATTGGCACAAGAGGATCTTGTAGGAAAGGAACAAGCTATTTACTATATCAATAGGACTTTGAATGGTTATGAGATCAATTATACTTTTATTGAGAAAGCTTGTTTGGCGGTAGTATTTCCTACTCAAAAGCTACGCCATTATCTGTTAACACACATAGTTAAACTTGTAGCAAATATCAATCCACTAAAATTATTTCTCAACAAAGTTGCTTTAACATGAAGGCTAGCCAAATGGTTCATGATCCTGAGTGAGTTTGATATACAATATGTAGATTACAAATCCATCAACGAACAAGTAATAGTTGATCAGTTAGCAAAAGAACCTCTATAGGATGAGCAACCGATGAGCATTGAATTTATTGATGCAGATGTTCTCACCATCACACCACAATAATGGATGCTATATTTTGATAGTTCATACACACAACATGGATCAGGCATTGGGATCTTGTTTGTCACACCTCAAGGACACACCATTCCAAAGTCTTACAAACTTATTTTTCCTTGTACCAATAATGTAGTTGAATATGAGGCATTAATCATTGGCATCAAAGTAGCAGTAGAATGAAATATCATAGAACTGCAGGTATATGGAGATCCATAACTAGTCATCAATCATGTAAATGATGATTATCAAACAAGAGATGAAAAGTTGTTGTCGTATAAGAAAATGATGGATGATCTAAAAAAGTACTTTGCCCATATCATATTTGAACAAATACCAAGGACAGATAACAAAGTTTTTGATGTAATGGCTACAATAGATTCTCACTTACAGATACTAGAAAGTTGAAACCATTATGATTTTATGGTGGAACAAGTGTCTAATCCTTCCCATGACAATCTTGAATCCCAAGTAATATGTAATATCATTGAAATTGAAATCTCCATCTATGGGAATATTTATACTTACTTAGAAGACAATACCCTCCCTCATGATATTTCCTAAAACCTAAAATGAAATTTCATTCGCCAAGTTGCATGACATACCTTGATTGCCGAAATACTTTACCATCGAGGTCTTTATGGTACTCTCCTATGATGTCTAGAATGTAACAAATCTGAATTATCCTTGCATGAGATTCATGAAGGTATATGTGGGAGTCATTCAAGTGGTTTAATTCTAGTGAAGAAACTCTTTCGTTTAGGGTATTACTGGACAAACATGGAGGAGTCTTATTAGTATGTAAATAAATGCCAAAAATGTCAAATCCATGGAAATCTTATACATGCACCGGCACAGGAACTACAACCTTTCACAAAAACATGGCCTTTTTATCAGTTAGGACTGGTTCTGGTGGGTAAAATCCACCCTTCTTCATCAAATGGACATAAGTTTATTATTACAACCACATAGTAATTTATTAAGTGGATTGAAGTTGTACCCCTAACCACAGTCACAAGAAAACAAATCTCATCTTTTATCTTAAATTATCTTATATGTCGGTACGGTGTTCCTCAATTCATCATCATCGACAATGATAGATCTTTTAAGAATCAAGATATCCAAGAATTGTGTGAGTGGTTCCATATCCAACATAACTTTTCAACACCATAATATCCTTAAGGAAATGGCCAAGCAGAGGCTTCAAACAAAACTATTCTGAAAATCTTAAAGAAAACGGTCAATGATGCTGGAAGAGATTGGCATGTTCAGCTCAATCCTGCTTTATAGTCATATCAAACTAGTATCAGAACACCTATAGGAGCTACACCATATGCTTTGGTATATGGGTCAGAGGCTATTCTACCTATTGAGGTTGAAATATCATCACTTCGTGTGTCGCTCAAAGGGATCATATCAGATGAGGATTATTGAGTGTCTAGACTTCAAGAGCTAGAATGGTTAGATGAGCGTCATCAACAAGTTGTGGATCATTTGAAAGAATACCAAAAAAGGATGTCCAAAAGCTACAATCATAGGGTCAAACCGAGGACATTCAAAGTAGGTGACTTGGTATTAAAAGAAAACCCTCGCAATCAACATGATAGTGAGAAGAAGGGTAAATTTGAACCAAATTGGCTAGGTCCCTTCATCATCATATCAATCTATGGATCAAGAGCTTACAAATTGTCAACACCTACATTGGATTTGTTCAATGAACCTATCAACAACATCCACCTCAAAAAATTCTATACATAAATTATCTAATGCAGGGTGAAAGTTTTGAAAAATACAAAAAAAATCATAAACTCTAAAAGGTGCAATAAAAACAAGTAGTGAAAACCTAGCAACAGGCACTATTTGTGATAGACTAGTTGTTCCATATAGTTCAACATGCCTTGACTAGTCATTTTTCCATCATTCTTCTAATCATCGAAGAATCTCATGTGCATATCCTGGCAATGCGGTTGTGTCTCACCCTAGCTTGGGGGTAATAAACCAAGGGCTATGAAAAGAAAGGAAAACAACAATAAGACGACACAACAAACACATTGATCAAAGGGAAATTAATAAATAAAAAAACATCAGAAGATCAACTATCCAATCAAACAATGTGAATTAGTCAACCACATCATTCACAAAGGTTGTGACCAAATTGAGCCTGTTAACGTTCCTACCTTTGTGAATGACAATGCCATTGTGAGCTTTCTTTGTTCCAATGACCTTGACACAAGTTCTATCCATAAAACTCATAAAAAAAATTCAAGTAAGGGGGTGTCAAATCTTCCAGCTACAAAAATGAAAATAACAACAAAAGATATAATGGTGAAAACCATTTAATGGTAGTGTTAGATCTAGAAAAAGTAAAAATTAAGAGCGCATCTGACAATGAAAATTGACCTAAGGAACTAAAAGATGGAGGATTTGACACTCTTCCCAAGAATTATCATGAGGGATCATCAGTGTTGGTTGAGACAACTCAGTCTATCAATGTGGGCACAAAAGAAAAAGTAATTACATTGCATCTGGAAGCATCAATGACTGAATAGGAAAAGCCAACATTCATTGAGTTCTTTGAAGAATGAAAAAATCAAATTTGCTTGGTCTTACTCTGATATGCTAGGCTTAGATCTAGAACTCTTAATGCATCACCTATCTCTACCTACTGGGGTGAAACTTGTCAAGCAAAAGCTAAGAAAAATGCATCCACATATCGCCTTGTTGGTGAAGGCAAAACTCAAGAAATTATTAGATGTTGGTTTCATTTGTCCAATTGATTATACTGAGTAGATATCAAATATTGTACCTATTTCTAAACCAGATAGCAGTATTAGAAAATGCACTGACTTCAGGGATCTCAACAAGGCATGTCCGAAGGATGACTTTCCTTTACCAAACATTGGAATAATTGTAGACTTGACGCTGGGCACACCATATTATCACTTATAGACAACTTCTCGAGTTATAATCAAGATAACACCAGAGGATCAAGAAATGAAAACATTCACCTATCCATGGGGAACATTTTCTTGGAATGTAATGCCTTTTGGATTAAAAAATGCAGGAGCTACATATCAGAGAGCAATGACCACCATCTTCCATGACATAATGCATAGTTTTATGGAGGACTATGTGGATGATCTATTGGAAAAATCATATACTAGAGAAGGACATCTTGAGATCCTGGTTAAAAATTCACTCATCTAGAAAGGTTTAATGCAAATTGAATTCAAAGAAATGTGTATTTGGCGTAACATCAACGAAACTTCTAAGGTACATTGTTTCAGAGAAAGGTATTGTAGTGGATCCCGCCAAGGTCAAAGCTATTATGGAGATGCTGCCACCTAGAAACAATAGTCAGCTACGGTCTATGTAAGGAAGGCTTCAGTCAATCTAAAGGTTCATTTCACAATTGGCAAACAAGAGTCATCCATTCAATCACTTGTTAGATAATAATGTCTCTTTCAAATGGGATGACAAATGCAACTCTACGTTCAATCAACTAAAGCAATATTTAATGTCTCCACCAATACTGGTACCACCCAAAAAAGGAAAGCCATTACTACTTTATATAGCAACAATAGAGATTTCACTAGGCATCCTATTGGCACAAGAGGATCTTGTAGGAAAGGAACAAACTATTTACTATATCAATAGGACTTTGAATGGTTATAAGATCAATTATACTTTTATTGAGAAAGCTTGTTGGGCGGTAGTATTTCCTACTCAAAAGCTATGCCATTATCTGTTAACACACATAGTTAAACTCATAGCAAATATCAATCCACTAAAATTATTTCTCAACAAAGTTGCTTTAACATGAAGGCTAGCCAAATGGTTCATGATCTTGAGTGAGTTTGATATACAATATGTAGATTGCAAAGCCATCAACAAACAAGTAATAGTTAATCAGTTAGCAAAAGAACCTCTATAGGATGAGCAACCGATGAGCATTGAATTTATTGATGCAGATGTTCTCACCATCACACCACAATAATGGATGCTATATTTTGATAGTTCATACACACAACATGGATCGGGCATTGGGATCTTGTTTGTCACACCTCAAGGACACACCATTCCAAAGTCTTACAAACTTATTTTTCCTTGTACCAATAATGTAGTTGAATATGAGGCATTAATCATTGGCATCAAAGTAGCAGTAGAATGAAATATCATAGAACTGCAGGTATATGGAGATCCATAACTAGTCATCAATCATGTAAATGATGATTATCAAACAAGAGATGAAAATTTGTTGTTGTATAAGAAAATGATGGATGATCTAAAAAAGTACTTTGCCCATATCATATTTGAAAAAATACCAAGGGTAGATAACAAAGTTGTTGATGCAATGGCTACAATAGCTTCTCACTTACAGATACTAGAAAGTTGAAACTATTATGAGTTTATGGTGGAACAAGTGTCTAATCCTGCCCATGACAATCTTGAATCCCAAGTAATATGTAATATCATTGAAATTGAAACCTCCATCTATGGGAATATTTATACTTACTTAGAAGACAATACCCTTTGTCATGATTTTTCCTGAAACCTAAATGAAATTTCATTCACCAAACCGCACGACATACCTTGATTGCCGATATACTTTACCATCGAGGTCTTTATGGTAATCTCCTATGATGTCTAGAACATAACAAATCTGAATTATCCTTGCATGAGATTCATGAAGGTATATGTGGGACTCATTCAAGTGGTTTAACTCTAGTGAAGAAACTCTTATGTTTAGGGTATTACTGGACAAACATGGAGGAGTCTTATTAGTATGTAAATAAATGCCAAAAATGTCAAATCCATGGAAATATTATACATGCACCGGCACAGGAACTACAACCTTTCACAACAACATGGCCTTTTTGTTAGTGAGGACTGGATCTGGTGGGTAAAATCCACCCTTCTTCATCAAATGGACATAAGTTTATTATTATAACCACATAGTACTTTATTAAGTGGATTGAAGTTGTACCCCTAACCACAGTCACAAGAAAAAAAATCTCATCTTTTATCTTAAATTATCTTATCTGTCGGTACGGTGTTCCTCAGTTCATCATCACCGACAATGGTAGACCTTTTAAGAATCGAGATATCTAAGAACTATGTGAGTGGTTCCATATCCAACATCACTTTTCAACACCATACTATCCTTAAGGAAATGGCCAAGCAGAGGCTTCAAACAAAACTATTCTGGAAATATTAAAGAAAACGGTATTAAAAGAAAACCCTCACAATCAATATGATCGTGAGAAGAAGGGTAAATTTGAACCAAATTGGCTAGGTCCCTTCCTCATCATATCGGTCTATGGATCAAGAGCTTACAAATTGTCAACACCTGCATGATATTTGTTCGATGAACCTATCAACAACATCCACCTCATAAAATTCTATGTACATAAATTATCTAGTGCAGGGTGAAAGTTTTTAAAAATACAAAAAAAATCATAAACTCTGAAAAGTGTAGTAAAAACAAGTAGTGAAAACCTAGCAATGGGGGCTATTTGTGATAGAATAGTTGTTCCATCTAGTTCAACATGCCTTCAATAGTCATTTTCTCCATCATTCTTCTAATCATCGAAGAATCTCATGTGCATATCCTGGCAATATGGTCGTGTCTTACCCTAGCTTGGGAGCAAAATTTGAAATCACTGGGGTCAATAAACCAAGGGCTATGAACAAACAAGAAAACAACAATAAGACAACATAATAAACACATTGATCAAAGGGAAATTAACAAATAAAAAATCATCAGAAGATCAACTATCCAATCAAACAATGTGAATTAGTCAACCACATCAAATCTAAATAGATGATATTCTTTTGATTATGATTTTACTGCTTTAGCTTGAGTGTTCAAAATGTTGTTCTTTAATTTTTATTATCATATCTTTGGAGCAACTCGATGATGTATTGAACTAGAGAAGTGAAGGCGTATGATTTTTCTTTGTCTACTATCTATGAATTGAGCATTATTCCAATGTGAATTTGTCGCGAGATGTGCTCTACCAAGTATTACTAATGATATTTCGGAATTTGCATACGAAAAATGATTGATTCTTGACTATTTTACACAAGAAATGCTCAGGTCATCTCGGTTTTCTCATACCTAGATGCTTGTGTTCACTTGCAATATCAAAACTCATGAAAAAAGTACTCAAGTCATCATGGTATATCTTATACCATTGATGCTTGTACTCACTTTCAACATTTTAAAGGATTAATGATGATAAAAAGCATAATGACAAATTGTTAAGATGACAACTTTGCATTTGAAGATTTGCATACTTAAATTTGATTGATCTCATATTAGCTTTGTATTTGTGGAATAGATTGTATCAAGGTGGGAAAATATTTTCAAAGACAATGTATATCTATCATATAAAGGACTGAGTATACTTGACATAAACAAAAACAAAATCATTCTCATGTAGTTGCATAATCATTTCCATAACAAAACAATTTGCATTATTACATCAATCATTCATACATTTGATCACATATTTACATTCTTAGATCTTAACATTTATCCATACATCATATATTAGCATTAGAAAATATCAAAAACAATTAACATCATATTAGCATTATCACATTCATATCATTGCATTTCAAATTAAGCTCACATTAGCATTATCACATTCATATCATTGCATTTCAAATAAACATCACATTAACATTATCATAGATTCATCAATACATATTCATAACATCATCATAATATTTACATCACATATAGAATGATAATTAAATGCATATATCATAAGGCATTCATCATAGAATCACATAGAACACATATACATCACGAATCCACCACACATCATATAAAAATAAAAAATCATAATGTCAGGTATACAATGAAGTCTGAAAACATGTTAAGAAATATAATAACAACAAGGCAATAGCTCAAAAATTAGAGTGTACATCATCAAAATACATCAGATAAGATCATGGAGCTATGAGGTGCTCCTCCCAAGACTCGTTGGTCTCAGAAGACCTCCTACACCCGAAGTACTTGCATCGAGTGCACCTGTACCTGGGTTGGAGCCTGGATATCTACGAGGAGGTTGTACAATGCCCAAGTTGGTAGTACGAGAATGGCTGCGGGCTAATTAGGATGCAACATAACTAACTCTCTTCTCTGTCAAAACAACCTCGTGATATCTGCCATGATAATACTCAGCCTCTCGAGCAACTCTGGTAATCTCTACCATCATCACGCCCATGGTGGTCCCCTCAGAAACTCTCTGCAACCTATCAAATAAAGCCACTGCTTACTCACCAGCCTATCTGGCCGCATCTCTCTCGGTTGTCAACGTGGCCACATGTGCCTGCACCTAGGCTAATAAATTCTTTCACCGATGCTAACTTCCCCTACAGAGTTTGAACCTACACCTATAATGCATCAATTTGCATATGTTGTTGCTGCAAGGGTATGCCAATCTAGACATGTTTTTTTGGAGCTACCAAAGACCTCCTCTGTCGAGGCACCATGACATCACTGATGGAAAAATCTACTCTACCAAGTCCTCCTCCACCATCTCCCCCTTTAATATCCGCCCCTCTGTCATCTCCTCCTCCTCATCCCCTCCATCTCTCCTCCTTTGCCTCCAACCATGAACAACTACTATCTCATGCTCATCCAACAAGGGCACTATCTCATCTAGGTTGGATATCCATAGGAAGGGATGTAGAAATAGTTACTAAGCATACTTCACAGACATCCCTAGCTCAACTATCTTTGGATGATAATCCCTGATGATCGACTACAATCCCAGATACTCCTCAACTACTGCATCATAGGATAAGGTTGATCCCCACTCTGCAGTATCCATTTGACATCGAGCATAGTGATCAACACCCTGTGCATGCCCTACAATCTACCATACTGTCGCATAACCTTCCTCGAAAGGAATCTCTCAATGATGAATCAGGTCCTCTCGATCAAGTACATAGATTGAAAAAGACACGACATCTCAGTGTCATCCTCATCCCAAACCTCACAACCAATGTAAGGTCACCATACAATTGCATCAAGATCATCTAGCATCCACCTCCAATACTACAATTTTCCCAGCCTATGCTGGACAAATGGACCAATATAACCATGCACATAAGGCCTCCCAACTGGCCGCTATCTATCTGCAACGAGGCGAGTGATAGCAATATGCTCCCATGCCCATATCTGTAATAAGGTCACTCCGACCGATAAACTATGTCCTTGAAGATATACAACCTGGTGTAAATCATGGTACAAATGGGATAACATACACATGCCCCAAGCATATCTAGTGCCCTACTGAATCATTTGCTCCAATATCCTACCCCAATCGACTAAAAGTCCCTTCGACCTACGGTCGGTACATAGGAAACCTCTGATAAAACCTGCAAGCATGGATGGAAGTGTAGCATATACATCTACCATCTCCCTCCAAGGAATCTCGTAACCACAAATCCTCTCATCCTCGAACAATCTATGCAAGAAATCAGTACCTCCCTTCTTAGTATGATCATACAAAAGAAGCTCTCCAACCACTAGAATCCTCAATAAATGTTATACATCCTCAGGGGTCATTCTCATCTCACCGGTAGGAAGGTGAAAGGTGTTATGCTCACTATGCCACCTCTCAACTAGGGCAATCAAGAGTCCTCGATTAATCCTAATATGGGGCATATATAATAAGGAAGATAGTCCACAATAAGAAATCACACCAATCTCAGGCTATGACAGTTGAGGTATCAGATCAAATGTCCTTGGAAACCACTCACGAATCTGAAGATTCGCCAAAGGCTCCTATAATCACAAAGATTCACAAATCAATTAACTATTCAAATAATCAAAATACGTCACCCTATCAATGTAATCAGCTCTGGTGAGAAATTTGATTGTTTCTCATGAGCATCAAGCTATTAGTCAACCTCGCCTATCATGAGGTTTATCAATCAATTGATCAATCCACCTTGCCTATCATGAGGTTAATAAATTGATTAATCAATCAACCTCGCCTATCATGAGGTTAATCAATCAAATTATAATTGTTCCTCATCTTTCATGAGGTCAATTATCATCAATCAATCCTTGAATCTCACCTATCATGAGATCAAAAATCCTCTAAATATATCAGGATCAATAATCAAAATCACATCAAAGGCAGACAAGATCGAAAAATATCAAAATCAAGGAGTCTACTGAGAAGTTCATCATTCTGACTTCTATGCGCTAAAACTGTCTATCAAAGCACTCAAAGTATCAATGCATCATTTCAATAATTCTATATCCCAGAATAGATAAGTAATGCGCTAATACTGTAAATGTGCCATTACAGGAGTTCAATGCACTAGAATAAATATTCGATGTGCATAAACTCTGAATGCACCATTTAAGTCAATCTATTCGCTAAACCCGTTATTCAATGCACAAAATCAACGATTGCGCTATCCCAGCCTATTAATGCGCTAATCTAATCTACCAAAGCGCAAACCTAACATATGTGCTACAACTTTATACCTATGCGCTAAATCTATTCTCCTATGCGCAAAATTAGTGGATGCATTGAAATAGTAATTTCATGCGCTACATCGGATATTTTATGCGCTAAAATTAAAAAAATGAATTCAAACGTAAAAGAAAGAGAAAATCAAATTTTCACGAATTATGAGGAGGTTATAAGGGTACGTACCAGAGGTCCATACACTGTCGGGTGGTTATGTCATCACACGTGCTTGAATTGGTGACTGTGGTAGGGAATCACCATCTTGGTCCAATCACATAAATTTGCTCAATCACTATCAAATTCAAAATCCAAATGCACAAATGAGCTTCTAAATCAACTTTTAAACCTTTTAAAGGTTAATTAAGTGGGATTTTATGGCCTTGATTTATTTTATTTACCAAGAAGGCTTAATTCATTATTTCATCAATGGGGTAGCTTCAACAACAATTATCAGGAGATTAATTGCTTCATTATCAAATCATCATCGACTCATCAAAAAATCATAAAAATTCATAAAAATCCAAAAAATTCATCGATTTATCTCCCGAGGGGGCACACATCCATTATCACTCAAAAATCAGCGTCTCAGGCATGCCAAATTTTTTTGTCAATACTAGCAGCAAAACTGATTCTTTGAAACAATATGTAAACACGTCACTTCAAAAAGAGGCAAAATGTATACACCTAAAAATGGTCTGGATAAATCTAATTAATTAAATACAATTATTTGATTAATTAACCTTTAATTTAGCTATTTGTAAATAAATAGAAATATTTACTTATATAGTTCACATTCTATATTCTTCTATTTTAATTAAATACACAAATTGAATAGTTTATATTAGTTTAATTATCAAATTCTTCTATCTTAATTAAATAAACAAATTCAATAGTTTGTTTTAATTTAATTATCAAATTCTTCTATCCTATTTAATTAAACTAATATCACATAGTTTGTTTAAATATTATTCCCTTTTTATTAAATAAACAATTTCAAAATATTTTATTTAATAATATATCTTTCCCCCCAAAAATTGAATAAATCAAATATTCAATTGAGCACATGTCTATAGCTTTTCTCTCAACAAAGTTGAAAGCTTCAAGTTGTATTCAATTGTGTTTTTCTAATTAAACACATGTTTACAACTTTTCCCTCAATAAAGTTGAAAGCTTTAACTTGCATTCAATTTTACTCGATCAATTTTTTTACAATTGGAAATGGTTGGCTTCATGGATCGACAATTTCTTCCTAATCATTTTCCACAATGTTTTAATCAGGGAAAGCATTTCCCCTTCTTCCTCACCAAATTTTTCATCTTCTACCATTGATTTATCCAGATCAAATCTGAACCATTGGTTGCTGCCACATCAGGAATTTTCTTTGCATATCTATAAAAGCAACCTCTTGCTACAAGAAAAGGATCCCACTTGCATGCAATTTTACTCTGCAGGAATCATAATAGAACATTTAGCATACAACATTTAAATAAGAAGAATTTTAGCAATCACATTAGATCATAATCATGTCACAACATATCATGTTAGTTTCATTTTAGTTTATCACAACATACCATATCAATATCACAACTTTCATTATCAATCATATTAACATAGTATTTCATTAGATCATCATTCTCATTCTCTAGGTTGTCATTTTAACAATCATAGTGCACACAATCTAAGAGCCACTTTGATTTAATAAATCTTTAGAGTTAGAGAGCAACATAACAACTTTAGAGATTTTATTATGTTTTAAAAAGATTAAATCTATTGTTTGAATTCTCTAATAATGTTGCATTGAGGTGTGTTGTTAGTTATTCCACTTATGCATATTTCCCACACAAACTTGTAGTACATTTTTATTAAAGAATCCTTAGGCTAAAAAGGTCTTGTGATAAATCACTATTGTTGCAATATGCTATTCGATATCTAAAACACATGAAAGATAGTGATAATACAATTCATGTTGAGGCTTCATTAACTCCTCATCAATTATTAGATGTTGTCATATCTAAACCTATTAAGGAAGAGTCACAGATCAAAGTCTATTTGAAAGATTTTTTTCTTCAAAACTAAAAACCATCTTTCAGAAATCCCATTTTGAGTTTGATGCAATCAATGTCCTAGAAACAAAGGATATTTATAGTAGTGCTAAGAGGACTAAAAGAACAAAAGGTGAGCTACATGAAAGAGATGATGGCGAGCTAGAAAGAATTGGGCAACCATTATTCATTTGTGAACCTTATCATGGACAAGGTGCTTAGCCTTTTCTACATCATCGTGCACTTTAAAGAGGAATAGGTTTTAGCACAAAAGGCCAATAGCCAAGAGTTTTTGAGTTCTTTTGCAAGAGATAAGTGTATAGATGTAGCTCTTGATGTAAAAACTTTAAAGAGGAATAGGTTTTAGCACAAAAGGCCAATAGCCAAGAGTTTTTGAGTTCTTTTGCAAGAGATAAGTGTATAGATGTAGCTCTTGATGTAAAAATAGAAGAAGGTATGCCTCATGATGTAAATAACAAGACAGTTGATTGACATCTCGATTCATCTGATTCAATACCTGAATTTGACAGGGTTGAAGTTAAGATGCTTCTAACCATAGTTCTCATTGGAAGGCCAAATGTAGGGAAATTAGCTTTATTTAACAAGTCTTGAGATGGCAACAACTTCGGGAAATTTTCTTTCGAGATCTTCAAGATTGACAACAAATGTACTTGGAAGTTCTCACATGGCTATATTTCTTATTGATGGAAGACATGGACTTCATCCACTAAACGTGGAGGCTGTGATATAGTTTAAACATGTATCAAATTTACATGTTATTTTAGCAATAAAGTTGAAGCAATTTATGATGATACCGTCAAATGTTAAGGAAGTATGGCAATTTAAATGCAAAAAAACATAGTCATTACTATGAGAAACAATCAATGAAGGGATTGTGCAATAATGTTATTGAGGGAATTGTGTAATACTAAGAAATAACATCTTAAGGGTGTGTTGTCTTAAAAATAGGTTATATAGAATGACTACAACAATTTTGTTACCCCTTGCTAATTGTCTAGCTTCTTTTGTACAATAATTCAGTTCTTGGTGAAACTATATACAATTCTATGCTCAAACCTTTGAACCTTGTTAATCACTTTCATTCCACTAATTAATGTGTTGTAAGCCTTTCTTGTCCATAGGAAGCCTCCATTTATGAATTAGAATGATGAAAGGCATGATTGTTTGTTCCCTACATTGTGATGAAAACATTTCTTTCCTTGTTTGGGTATTTATGCAATTACAAACTGTATTGGTGGTTATGTGTTTGCCACAACGGGTTATAGAGTCAATGTTTTTGTGAAGTCAATGATTTTACAACTGTTTTTTATATATGATTAACAATTTCAATTGTGACAAAACGAGTTGGAAAACCTTCAATTATCATTTTAGGAAACTTCTTGGATCCTTATGGATAATACCCCCTTTCATATAAAATCTTTTGGCCCCACAAAAAACTTAATGAGGCATTAAGTGAAAAAAATTCCCTCTTTGGAGTACAGTCAAGCTTAATTAACCATTTGTCCTCTAAGTTTCACTTGTCAAGACTTTTGAACTTTGTAGTCTCTTCTTTCACTACAACACATCATTTGAAAGAATTGATTGTCATGGACCAAGTCATCTAATGAGGGTAGTGCTAGATATTTTCCATTAAACATGGAGGGTGTTCGGTTCTAAAACACAACTCTTGAATCCTATAACTTTTCTCCACCTTTGAGGCTAGGTTTTTATCATCAAGAAGGATAAAAGAGGATCATCAATTGACTTGGAATGGTTGAAAATTAACTTTGAAATTGAATTATCTCTTTTAAGTTATGATCTCAACTTAGACCTAGGAGATAGTTCCTAGGGGTATACCTTAATAGGTATTCAGATTAAAAAAAATGGACACCCAAAAATAATAACTAAACCTAATTGCACACTTGACCCCAAATTCTATCACTAGGTCAAGTAAGACTAGTTGTATTAATCCCTCATATAGTTGATTAAAAGTGTAGACACAATCCTCATGAAATAAGTTATTCCAATGTTCTGATTAAATAATTCCCTTGCTAAATTATAGGATCACAAGTGCACAACATTAAATTTTGTTTCTAAACTACTTTTAAATGATTTTAGGCTTTTACAAAGATAGGGAAGGTTTGAGTTCTCAAGCTCGATGCCTTATTTGGTAACAAAGTCAACAACAATCATCAAAACATGACACAAGAATATTTAGCAAGGATATTATTATATGCAAGAATATATTTTTAATAATCCTTAATCAAACATAGACTCCCTTACAACATATAAATGACCAATATAAAGTCAACTTGCATTGACTTAATATGCTATGATGTTTATCAAATCTTTGTTATATATACACCATAAACTATGCCAAAGAAAAACTTGAAATGACCTAAGAAACCTATCATTTTTTTCTATTTAAAATCTTTCAATATTTTTTAAACCAATTAGGGAGACATACGATTATAGACTTTTGCTGCTACAATTATCATTTTGCATGTTTTGAGTGAAAACCTAATGATGGATTGACTAACAATTATAGAAACCTTAGAAAGATTTTTTTTTTTTGGTGAAAAGATAAAATGATGAACCCTCTAAATCATTGAGGAACATGAATATATAGGTTTCTAAAATTTTTCATGAGTTATGGAGAAGGAAACATACAAATTTGGAACCATAGAGATTTTCCATGTCTTAGCCAACATGTTCATCAATTCCTTGCATAGAAATTACATTTTAAGATTTGCCAAGCCTAGAGAAAGCAAGGGAATCATTTAGCATATTAATAACTTACTAGTTTGGAGTCTTGGAATGAGATAAACAATTACAAAATCTAGTGAAATGACCATGGATTTAACATAGAAGCTAAGGTTCAACAACTTTAACCATCATAATAAACTTTTCCAACACATAGAACCACACTTTACAACGATGAATACAAAAATTGAGGTTGACAAACAAGTAAATCACCACAAGGACATTGCCATAAAAATATGTGATTATAAGTTTTACCAGTTGTGTCCAAATCCACGTGCACCACAACTAAAAAATTTATAAAATTTGTTGAAAAACTATTTGCAACGATGCTAAAATCATCGTTCTAATAAATATGGTTTATTGCATTAAATTTGGCATGGCCATGGCACCATTTTGGAATAAACCCATGCACTCCAAGTGAAAATAAGTTATTTTGGTAATCACATGGTCAAAACGAGCTAAAATGGAAACCCTAACCGCTTTTCTATAAACTTCTATTGAAACCACTTGAATCACGTTCCAAAACCCTACTCAAAGTTCCTTAGGTGATGAAGAATATGAAATTGTCCATTTTAAATACTTTTTTTGTCATCTCGAGTTTTTTCTAGGGACCAAATGGTCATCCGAGTTATTTTGGTGAGTCAAGGAAAATTGATGAAAATGGTTGGACTCATTGGACCTTTAAGTTCAAGAGGAACTTCTACTAAAATATTGTGGTTGGAAATGTAAAACTTTAAAGTTTGGGGGTGAAAAATGCCTCATACCATTGGGATAGAATAGGAAGGAGGTCCAAACAAGGGGGTTTCCATATTAATATTTGATCTCACCCTAATCATATTTTTGTTAGTCCCAAAGCCTAAAACTTAGTGTAGGTTGATATTTAATCCCACTTTACTCCAATTTTCACTCATTAGGCATTAGGAATTTAGATATAATTTTGAAAACTTAGTTCCTATCTCCACCCAAAGAAAACTTTATTCTTCTCTCCACTCCAAAAGGAAAATAGGAGGTACATTGTCTAGGTGAGAGTAGAAAAGTTAGCATTACAAATCTGAAGCTATGGAGTCTCCCTTGTTCCATTGAGTTGTGGTATCATCATGATTTTCCTTCACTATCTCTATTGTCATATCCTATCCCTCTCAACTCCCTTATCCCAATCCATAGTGTAGACACCTAAATTTGGACACTTGCATTTGTCCAAATTTATTCCTTTTCATCTAATATCCTCTTATTTGCATTAATTAAGTAATATCGCTATTATTTAATTAATACCCTTAATTCTTCTAAATCCCTAAGGTATTCAATTAATAATTAAATACCTTACCCTTTATGATCCCCACTTGGCATCCCTTATCGAAGTCCCATAAAATTATCTATCGCTTCATCATTCTCGAATGTGTCTAAACTCAGTGGTCCTTGTTGATCTCAATCTATTAGTTGTGAGTAAACGAGGGGTAAGCCACCATCAATATTGGTAAGGCTCAATGAATAAGAAGATATGATAAAAAAAAAGAGGTATTATCAGGATCCCAAAAGGAATTGATCCAAGCATTGTGGCTCATGGAAGAGGATAAGTCAAGCTCTTGAAAAATATCAACTAGGTCATAGTCATGCTAGATGTGTAGGAATCCCACTCCCATTCATTAGAGTCAGTTTCGGTATGGTATTCCTAAGATGTCTCAATTTTATTTGAAGCATCAACATTTTCACTTCAAGGCAATTTAGTATGAGGAGGACTCATCTTTGGTGGTACATACCCTAACCTAGTGTTATTTGGTAATCGAGGAGGCAATATTGGTTCTTTCATTCCATGTTTGATCAAAACAAGACCACTATGTCCATCATATCCTTTTTGCTTCATGATCTTGAACCCTTTTGAATATCATTCAACCGATAATTTCTTAGCCTTAGTTATTCTTCATCTTTGCAAATCCATATAGAAATATCCTCACCTATAGAATCTTTCCTCAACTCAACACACTTAGTGAATGTGATAGGGGGATTTTTATTGATAACCTTAGATTCCTTCTTGATAGGACGAGGTTTTACATAAGATTTTGGTGAGGTAGGCAACTTCCCAACACAAAATAAACTTGCCATGTTGTATTCACCACATCCCATGTCATGGATCTAGACCTTAGGTTCGAAAGGTATAGTGGATGGATTGGACGATTAAACAAGAGAAGATGGATTAATGTAATGTGACAAGGTGAAGGATGAGGCTTCTCGATTAATAAGCACTTGGTGCTCAGTGGTCCCTTTCAGATTACCATAATATTGGAAGGGGTCGGGATCACCTAGTATAGTGATTTCGATGTCGTTATGGGGAAAATTAAGGCATTGATGGTATGTGGAGGCTACGACCCTCATGGCGTGAATCCATGGGTGACCAAGGAGAAGATTGTATGGTAAGTCGAGATCCAATACTTGGAATATTATGTTTTGAATAGTTGGCCCAAATCTTACAAGAAGTGTGATTATACCCTTGGATGAGTGCTCAACGTCGTCATAAGCCTTGATAATAATATTCTTAAATTTGTCTATACAAGCTTTAGATAATCCTAATGTCGTGACCAATTTTAGGGTACATATATTCAAACCTGCTCTGTTGTCTACCAAGACTCGTTTGATTTTGTGTTTATTAGTGTATACTTCAAGGTGCAAGGGATCGTTATGGTTTGGTTTATGTGTGGAAAGATCTTGCTTAAAAAATGTGGTGTGATGGGTGGTGGCTAAGTACCCTACCATGCCCTAAAATTGGTTGACATTTAGGTCAGTGGGCATAGATGTATCTTGTAAATATTTATCCATAATGACCTTGTGCTCGAGGGATATGTGAAGTAACTCTAGAATAGATATTTGTGCAAGAGTCTTTCTTAGATGGTCTAGGAGGTTATATTGGCTTTTCAGTTGTAGATTGGAGGTAGCTTCTTACAAGGTCACTTTAGCTCTGTGAGTGGTAACAAATCATTCCAAGTTTTTATTGATGGTAATGGTAGCGACATGGTTATCGAAGACCCGAATGTGATGGGTGATGTAGTCATATGTGACATTGGTATAATTGGACTTGTTATTGGTATTGTTCCCTAATCCGGAGGCTTTTCCTTTTCCATGATCTTGTAGGGGAGTCTTAAATATGGTATGGTCAACATTTGTCTTACCTTGTGAATTGTCCATTGATATGTCACCTCATTCAATAAGATCTTAGATAAGGTTTTTAAGTGTCCAACATGATGTTTTATGTCCTTTGGTACAATGGTACTCACAATGTTTACTATCATTCTGCCAATTTGGTTTGACTAGTGTTGGTTCATATGGTTTAATGTCTGGAAATTGAATGACATTTGACTGCAAATTTTTCTTTAAGATTGACTCAATGGGTTCCCCTAAGGGTGTGTGTGTTCATTTAGGGATGTTTGTTTGTGGGGGAGCTCTACGTTGTTGATTGTTTTGAGTCGTGTTTTTCATTTGGTCATGACTTGGTGTTGGATTATTGTGTGTAGAAGAACTTTAAGATGAATGGTGGGGTGAACTTGGTTAACCACTTTGGCATCAACTACCCCATCATTGGTGACATTCTTGTTTCTAGACTAGAATTTTCCTTTGTCATTCGGATTATTTTGGTTCTCTTTGAAGATTTTGACTAGTCCTTTCACCACAAGAGCTTTCTCAATAAAGACACCTTTCTCAATAACATCCTCAAATGTGGTGCAACACTGGATTTAGAGTTGATGCATTAATCTTGTGTTGAGATTTTCTATAAAAATAGGAACCAACTATTTTTATGGTATGTGACAAGGACATTTACTAAATATGCTTCACCATCTTTGATAGTATGATGTAAGTGACTATCCCTCTTTTTGTTTGGTTGTGCATAATTTTGCTAGAGTAATGTCATTTTCAATGCTTTAGGCAAAGTCTGCTATAAACTTGTTAGTTGTTTCATTCCATGTTTGTATCTTGGGAGGAAGGCGTGTGAACCACTCTTGAGCCTACCCTGAAAGGTTACGTGGAAATAATCTCATCTACATAGGCTCATAGGCAATGTCCATAAATGTTATGTTGAACTTTCTTATGTATTCTATTGGATCTCCTTTCCCTTTGTATTTGTTAAAGCTTGGGAGATTGAAGTGTTGTGGGAAATGTGCCATGTGTATGCTTCTATGAAAGGGATAAGGACATAATTCCTCTATTGAGTGTGTCTTCTTTGTTGTACCCAATCACATATTTTCTATTTGTCTTTGCATTGCTTGCATTTATTGCACCAAAGTTTCCACAATTAATGATGGTATGTTTGGTTGACTTTGCATGAGGGGGGTCAACATTGGTGTTGAGTGTGTGGTGATGGTTGTGTGATGGGTTTTGGTTTTGAAAGTTGGATGTGAGTGTTGCAAAGGATCTTGATTTCCTTGTTGGAAGTGGGTGTGAACATGGCATTGGTATTGGTATTGGTTTGATGTTGTGGTGGAGATTGGTTGGTATGTCAAATTTGTGGTATGAAGTTGATGTTTTGGAAATGTGGTGTAAAGTTGGTGTTTGGAGTGACATGTTGTTGTGATTAAGGTTGGTTGGTGTTCAAGTTTGAACCAAAATACATGTTGGTGTTTGGTGTAGTGTTGTTCATTTGGGTTGGCATGCTTGGTGAGGCAATATGGATCCTTCTAGTCTTTTGTGGGGGGGTTTGATTTATGTTGGTTGATGGCATGGTGTTTGATGTTGTACCTAATGGATTTGCAAAAGTCATACCCATGGAACTAGAGGATGAACCAAATGGATTGCTAAATGTTGGAGTTGGTCCTTGTGATGTTACTTGTGTCCTTTTGGTGCCAAATGTTGGAGGGGAGGGGATGTTTGTGGTTGTCACATTATATGTTGTTCTCCTAAGAGGCAAACTAGTGTGCATCTGTGGTGAGAATGATTGACCTTGTGAAAGTGTGTTTTGATCAAGACCTTAGGTTTGGGTTTGTGTTGTTCCCTCTACAATTGTGGAAGTGTCAAAACCAAAGGGGAGCTTGGCATCTTGTTGAGCAAGTGCAAGAAAGTACTTATTTGGATATGCCTTGACTAGCTCCTCTACAATTCACACTATCTTAGCATCTTGGGAAGCTTCTTCAATCTATTTGAGCATTAGACACTTGTTGACCTCATTCATTGTAAAATTGGCAACCGGGTTTAGTGTTTCACCTTGTGTTGTATGAGGTGGGTTTGATGTTGACCTAATGTTCATGTTGCTAGTTGGATTGAAATAGGGGTCATATGAGGAATCCATGTCTCTTTGTTTCCTTCGTGCCCTATTTAAGACCACATAAGACTTGTGACCCTTGGATGATGAGATCTTTGATATGTATGCAACTAAGATAGAGATTCAAACTAAGGATGAAAATGGAAGATGGTAATGAAACTATCTTATGTTTTGGTATTTTTTGGACTATAAGGATGACAATGCAAACTATGACCAAGTTTTTGATATGCAAAAGTGTTAATGAAGTTATGACTATGCTTGGGATGGATATGCAACCTTGAACCCTAGAGGAGGAAGTTAAGCAATCTATCACAACCAAAGTGACAACTCTAAATTCCAAGAGCTCAAAAGGATAAACCAAGATAATGATTATTTGACCAAAGGTGAACCTAAACTAGATAGATGAGTTGTAGGCCCCACCTAGAGATAAGATTGATGAGAGGTATGGTGAGGTCGAGACACCTAGAAACGAGACCAATGGTCTTCCCAACAATATGATAAGCCTCCTAATATCATGACTCAAAGATGGTGCTAAAATGAAGCTAAAATGAGGTGATGCAAACTAGGACTATGCAAGATAACCTAAGGTGAATGATGAAATGTTATGGATGGATTGACTTAATCTAAACAAGTCTCTGATCCGAGTGCACAATAATAGTCTATAAGGGAACTGAAAGTTGGATGTATAGACATTTCCCCCAAAAAAATTATCCTAATAATTGTAATGTTTCAAGCCACAGATGCGTGGTAGATCCAATCAAGCACGGTGCAAGATTGATCAATTGCAACACATAGGCAAATGTGGGTTTTTGGCTTCCTAAGACTTCTAACAATTATGATGTATTGTTTAAAATTGTGGTGTTCTAGAAAAAGTTGCAGTGTTTTACATTTTTACCCTAATTTGATGTTTTATAGGTTGTTTTCTATTTTTGGCAAGTTTGAATTTGATCATAAAACACAACAGTTGAAAAACATATTTGGTTGATTTTGACTCTTTGACGTTTTGGTAATCAAGTATGTTCGCAAGTTTTCTTCCACAAAACTCACTTGGCCTTGGTTCACAAACAATGAAGACAAGCACAACCTAAGGAATAATAGGGTTTGTCTAATAAAGTGGGCTTACCTCACCTTCGAAGGAGTGATTACTCTAGCAAGACGCCTTAACAAGCACAACCTAAGGAATCTTCATCCAAGGAGTGGGTGAAGAGGGTATACCAAGATCATGGACCACCTTGATACCCCTCGCTTTAAAAGAGTGGAAACTCTAGCAAGACACCTTACACCTCAACCATGGATAGACATAGTAAGTAACTTTCAAGTACAATTCACATCCCTTGCACCACAATAATAGACGGCCAAAAAAGTCTAGCCTAGATAATAAGAATGGCTTTCTAGGAGGTCGGTGAACACCAAAGGTATACTTCAGACATGAGACACTTAAGCCTCTACCCATGTTGAATATGGTCATTTGTTCCACAACATCATTGGTACACAAGGTATAATGTCCCCAGATTGAGTTACCAAACACACAAGACACTTGTTCTTTATAAGCACCAATTCCAAATGTTACTAATTTAGAAATCATAAACACAAAATGGAACCCTGCAAAAAATTGGATTAGTAGTTTAGATCAAATGGTCTTCTCCCAACGATTGCCACAAGCTGAAAATTAGATATTAGTAACACATAAAACATCTACCCTAATGGATGCAAATAGAAAAATATGAAAAATTTCAAATTTATACCCTCTTTTTGTTGTGACAGTCAATTGTGGTGCACAAAGGCTCAGATGCATCACCTGGCTATGGTGCAGGAACAAACGATTGTGACGAAGAAAACTGTGACTACGATGAAGAAAATTGTGGCTGCAATGAAGAAAACTGTGACTACGATGAAGAAAATTGTAACTACCATGAATGAAATGGTGACTGCGGTGCACAAGTAAACAATTGCGATATTTTGTTAAATGATTGCGATGTAGAAACCCTAGGCTGCAGAAACACACAAATCTAACAAAAATAGCAAAACTGATGATGGATATGATATTTATAAACTGTTAGTGTGTCAGAATGATAAGCAGAGGCTCAGAGAATGCCCTAAAACATCAATAATTGAATGATTTGAGCTTTTAAACAATAACAATCAAATGTATCATTCTGGGCGACAATTGTGGCTCTGTGACAATCGATTGTGTCACATTGTACAATTATTGTAACGTCTTAAAGCTCAATTGTGTCATTCTGCAAATCAATTGTGGTGAACTCCTAAAAATCAAAATCTTGCTAAAATTTCAAAAGAAAATTGGTTGATTCATGTTGGGTTCACCAAATGTTAAGAGTAAAATTCAAGATAATAAGCATGAATCATTGACAACTACCACAAAACTACCTAATTCAAGAAATAAGACCCTAATCCACCAATGAAACACAAATGAACATAGAAATCGCAATAATAAAGCAATGAACCTCAATTCATATACCATAGTTGAATCATCTCCATTACTCTACTCCATTTTGCTTTATTTGTTTTCAGATTTGTAATATGCAATATACTCAATGAGCTTGATGTTGACAATTGATAGCTTGATCTCTTGATAGCAAAACTTCAAAGATTATGGTTAAAGGAAAATGAAGACGATGACTTGCTTTTATAGAAATCTCAATTCAAATGAAGGGCTAGGATTAGATGATGATGTATCATGATCAATGAATGAGGTTGATTGAGACAAGGATAGGGATGGATGGACCAAAACTGAAGAAATTAGTTGAGATTTAGGACTTAGCTAGGAAAAGAATAAATTAAATAATAAAAAACATTATTTAATTTAGGTAATGGTGAGATGAATAATTAAATAATAAGAAGAGGTGGAATGCTAAATATTATATAATTAAAAAACAATTATTTAATAAAAAAAAGGCAAATGATAAATGATTATTTAATTATAGAGATAAGAATAGGATATATAATTAAATAAATTAAATTAAATTAATTATGGAAAGAAAAGGCTAATGAATAACTAAATAATAATTTAAATAAAAAATATTATTTAATTATAGAGGAAAATGGAAATAAATAACTACTTATTTAATTATAGAAGAAAAAAGTATAATTAGTAATGCAATTTAAATAAAACTGATATTTATTTAAATTAATCAAGAGAGGAATAAGAGAAAGTGAATTAATTAAGTAAGAATTATTTAATTAATAGAGGAAAATTATTTAATTATGCAAGGAAGAAGGTGAATCAATGATAAAATGTTGCTTGCAAACTCAAAACATTTTTTCAGTGTCTACACATATATATATGCATTGTGCATACAATACAACCATAATATGAATCATCCTCGTGTACATGACATACAAATCAATCACATATAACTCTAATGACATAAATACCATTCAATCTAATGCACTCAAGCACATGAGATATATCATACAAGTTCAATTCACACATGCAATGTAATCTTCACAAACATTTCAAATAAACAAGGATGTGTCTAGAAGCAAATTGACTACATGTCAAAGTCTAATTCACATTAGCACACCAAGCACAACATACAACTTTAATAAAAATTATTCCTATGTACATACTATAAAGAGTATTATGCACAAAAAATCAATGGCATACATAAAATTCAACTTATTTATATTCCATATGAATCAATCACATGTATACAATTTAAATGACATGAATGCTACCAACACTAATGCACAAAAGCATTCTTAAGCATGCCATACAAATTTGATTCACACTTGATACACCAACATAAAATCATTATGTACATATACACATTGGGAACATAATACAAACTTAGTATGAATTATCCTCATGAATATTGCATACAAACCAATCACATACTCAATATATAAATACCATTCAATTGTAATACACACAAGAACACGACATACACTTTACAAAGTCGATTCACACATGTGATGTAATCATAATTCCACAAACATGGATGTGTATACAAGTCAATTGCATACCAAAGCCTAATTCACAAGCACATAAAGTACACCAAGCATGCCATACAACTTTAATAACAGATAGCCTTATGTACAGAGCATGGATAGTATTATGCACAAAACCCAATTACATACATAACATTCAACCATAATATAAACTAGATCAATTTACATTTCATATGAAATAATTGCATGCATACGACTAAATGTAATAAATGCCACCAATACTAATGTACACAAGCACTCTAAGCACACCATACAACACATCCACAAAAGCATTCTTAAGCACGCCATACAAATTTGATTCACACTTGATACACCAACATAAAAGCATTATGCACATATACACATTGGGAACATAAAACAAACTTAGTATGAATTATCCTCATGAATATTGCATACAAACCAATCACATACTCAATATATAAATGCCATTCAATTCTAATACACACAAGAACGCGACATACACTTTACAAAGTCGATTCACACATGTGATGTAATCATAATTCCACAAACATGGATGTGTATACAAGTCAATTGCATACCAAAGCCTAATTCACAAGCACATAAAGTACACCAAGCATGCCATACAACTTTAATAACAAATAGCCTTATGTACACAGCATGGATAGTATTATGCACAAAACCCAATTACATACATAACATTCAACCATAATCTAAACTAGATCAATATACATTTCATATGAAATAATTGCATGCATACAACTAAATGTGATAAATGCCATGAATACTAATGTACACAAGCACTCTAAGCACACCATACAACACTAATGCACAAAAGCATTCTTAAGCACGCCATACAAATTTGATTCACACTTGATACACCAACATAAAAGCATTATGCAAATATACACATTGGGAACATAATACAAACTTAGTATGAATTATCCTCATGAATATTGCATACAAACCAATCACATACTCATTATATAAATACCATTCAATTCTAATACACACAAGAACACGACATACACTTTACAAAGTTGATTCACACATGTGATGTAATCATAATTCCACAAACATGGATGTGTATACAAGTCAATTGCATACCAAAGCCTAATGCACACAAAGTACACCAAGCATGCCATACAACTTTAATAACAAATAGCCTTATTTACACACCATGGATAGTATTATGCACAAAACCCAATTACATACATAACATTCAACCATGATATAAACTAGATCAATTTACATTTCATATGAAATAATTGCATGCATACGACTAAATGTAATAAATGCCACCAATACTAATATACACAAGCACTCTAAGCACACCATACAACACTAATGCACAAAAGCATTCGTAAGCATGCCATACAAATTTGATTCACACTTGATACACCAACATAAAAGCATTATGCACATATACACATTGGGAACATAATACAAACTTAGTATGAATTATCCTCATGAATATTGCATACAAACCAATCACATACTCAATATATAAATACCATTCAATTCTAATACACACAAGAACACGACATACACTTTACAAAGTCGATTCACACATGTGATGTAATCATAATCCCACAAACATGGATGTGTATACAAGTGAATTGCATACCAAAGCCTAATTCACAAGCACACAAAGTACACCAAGCATGCCATACAACTTTAATAACAAATAGCCTTATGTACACACCATGGATAGTATTACGCACAAAACCTAATTACATACATAACATTCAACCATAATATAAAGTAGATCAATTTACATTTCATATGAAATAATTGCATGCATACGACTAAATGTAATAAATGCCACAAATACTAATGTACATAAGCACTCTAAGCACACCATACAAGTTTGATTTACACTTGATGCAACACCAACATAAAAGTCTTATACACGTATGCACATTAGGTACACAATATGACTTTAATATGAATTACACCATGTACATGGCATACAAATCTATCACATATTTAACTAGGCACACTCTAAGCACACCAATCAAGTTTGATTCACACTTGATGCAACACCAACATAAAATTCTTATAACACATGCACAATGGACACACAATACAACCTTAATATGAATTATCATCATGAATATGGCATACAAATCAATCACATATAACTCTTAATACCATTCAATCTTAATACACACGAGCATGACATTTTACAAATTCAATTCACATATGATGTAATCATAATTCCACAACCCAATAACATACTTATTCAACCATAATATGAACTAGATCAATTTACATTTCATATGAAATAATCACATGCATACAACTAAATGTCATAAATGCCACGAATACTAATGTACACAAGCACTCTAAACACACCATACATGTTTGATTTACACTTGACGCAACACTAACACAAAAGTCTTATACATGTATGCACATTAAGTACACAATACAACCCAATAGCATACTTATTCAACCATAATATGAACTAGATCAATTTACATTTCATATGAAATAATCGCATGCATATGACTAAATGTCATAAATGCCACGAATACTAATGTACACAAGCACTCTAAGCACACCATACAAGTTTGATTTACACTTGACTCAACACTAACATAAAAGTCTTATACACGTATGCACATTAGGTACACAATACAACTTTAATATGAATTACACCATGTACATGACATACAAATCTATCACATATTTGACTGGGCACACTCTAAGCACACCAAATATGTTTGATTCACACTTGATGCAACACCAACAGAAAAATTTTTAATACACATGCACAATGGACACACAATACAACCTTAATATGAATTATTATTATTAATATGGCATACAAATCAATCACATATAACTTAATGATATAAATACCATTCAATCTTAATACACACATGAACATGACATTTTACAAATTCAATTCACATATGATGTAATCATAATTCCACAACCCAATAGCATACTTATTCAACCATAATATGAACTAGATCAATTTACATTTCATATGAAATAATCACATGCATACGACTTAATAACATAAATGCCACCAATATTAATGTACACAAGGACTCTAAGCACACTATACAAGTTTGATTCACACGTGATGCAACACCAACAAAAAAGTCCGATACACATTGGGCATACAATACAACCTTAATATGAATTACACCATGTACATGGCATACAAATCAATCATATATATAGATCGAGCACACTCTAAGCACACCATACAAGCTTGATACACATGCATATTGGGCACACAATGCAACCTTGATATGAATTATCCTCATTAATATGGTATAAAAAATCAATCACATATCACTCAATGACATAAATACCATTCAATCCTAATACACACAAGAACATGATGTACAACTTACAAAGTCAATTCACACATCATGTAATCATAATTCCACATAAATATGGATGTGTGTACAAGTCAATTGTATACCAAAGCCTAATCCACAAGCACACCAAGTGCACCATACAACTTCAATAAAAATAGCTTTATGTACACACCATAGATAGTATTATGCACAAAACCTAATGGCATACATAGCATTCAACCATAATTCCACAAAAAAATGAATGTGTACAAGTCAATTGTATACCAAAGCCTAATTCGCAAGCACACAAAGTACACCAAGCACACCATACAACTTTAATAAAAATTGTCTTATGTACACACCATAGACAGTATTACACACAAAACCCAATGACATACATAGCATTCAACCATAATATTAACTAGATCAATGCATATTTCATATCAAATAATCACATGCATACGACTTAATGGCATAAATACCACCAATATTAATATACACAAGCACTCTAAGCCTACCATACAAGTTTGATTCACACTTGATGCAACACCGACATAAAAGTCATATACATATGCATATTGGGCACACAATACAAACTTAATATGAATTGTGCCATGTACTTGGCATACAAATCAATCACATATATAGATTGAGCACACTCTAATCACCATAAAATTTTGATTCACTTGATGCAAAACCAACATAAAAGTCTTATGCACATGCACAATAGACGCACAATACAACCTTAATATGAATTATCCTCATGAATATGACATACACGTCAATCACATATAACTCAATGATATAAACACCAACATAAAAGTCTTATACACATGCACAATGGACACACACTATAACCTTGATATGAATTGTCCTCATCAATATGGAATACAAATCATTCACATATAACTCAATGATATAAATACCATTCAATCCTAATACACACAAGAACATGACACACTTTACAAAGTCAATTCACACATGTGATGTAATCATAATTTCACATAAACATGGATGTGTATACAAGACAATTGCATACCAAAGCCTAATTCACAAGCACACCAAGTACACCAAACCCACCATACATCTTTAATAATAAAAAATAGCCTTATGTACACATCGTAGATAATATTATGTGCAAAACCCAATGGCATACATAACATTCAACCATAATATTCATAACTAGATCAATTTACATTCCATGTGAAATAATCACATGCATATGAATTAATGACATAAATTCCACCAATATTAATGTACACTTGAGCACTCTAAGCACACCATACAAGTTTGAATCACACTTTGATGCAAAACCAACATAAAAGCCTTATGTACACATCGTAGATAGTATTATGCACAAACCCCAATGACATACATAATATTCAACCGTAATATGAACTAGATCAATTTACCTTTCATATGAAATAATCACATGCATACGACTTAATCACATAAATGCCACCAATATTAATGTACACTTGAGCACTCTAACCACACCATACAAGTTTGAATCACACTTTGATGCAAAACCAACATAAAAGTCTTATGTACACATTGTAGATAGTATTATGCACAAAACCCAATGACATACATAACATTCAACTATAATATGAACTAGATCAATTTACATTTCATATGAAATAATCACATGCATACGACTTAATGACATAAATGCCACCAATATTAATGTACACAAGCACTCTAAGCACACCATACAAGTTTGAATCACACTTTGATGCAAAACCAACATAAAAATCTTATACACATGCACATTGGACACAATACAACCTTAATATGAATTACACCATGTACATGGGATACAAATCATCACATATATAGATCAAGCACACCATACAAGTTTGATTCATGCTAGGTGCAACACCAACATAAAATTATTATGCACATGTACATTAGACACAAAACACAACCTTAAGTTAAATTACACCATGTACATGACATGCAAATCAATAAGACATACACATTGAGCACACAATACACCCTTAATATGAATCATCCTTGTGTATACGATAGACAAATCAGTCAAATATACCATTCAATCCTAATGCACACAAGTTACACCATACAAATTCAACTCACAAGTGATGTAATTAAACATAAATTCTAATAAACAAGGATGTGTATAAAAATCAATTGCATACATGCCAAAGCCTAATTCACATTAGCACACCATACAAGTTCAATAAAAAATAGCCCTATGTACATGCCATGGTGAGTATTATATAAAAAACTTGACAAACATAACATTTAACTATAATATGAACTAGACAAAGTTACAATCCATATGAATCAATCATATATACATATGACTTAAAGACATAAATGTGACCAATACTAATGCACACAAGCACTTTAAGCATACAATACAAGTTCGATTCACACTTGATGTAACACCAATATTAAAGCCTTGTGCACATGTATACAATAGTCACTCATTACAACTTTAATATGAATTATCCTCATGTACATGGAATACAAATCAATCACATATAAGTAGACAAAGTTACAATTCATATGAATCGATCATATATACATATGACTTAAAGACATAAATGTGACCAATACTAATGCACACAAGCACTTTAAGCATACAATACAAGTTTGATTCACACTTGATGTAACACCAATATTAAAGCCTTATGCACATGTATACAATAGTCACTCAATACAACTTTAATATGAATTATCCTCATGTACATGGAATACAAATCAATCACATATAACTCAAAGATATAAATACTATTCAATCCTAATGCACATGAGCACACAAGATACATATAAATTCAATTCACATGTAATTCCATGCAAGGATATATGCAAGTCAATTGCATACATACCAAAGCCTAATTCACATTAGCACACCATAAAACTTTAATAAAAAAATAGCTTTGTGTATGCACCATGGAGAGTAGCATGCACCTAGCTCAATGACATACATAACATTCCACCATAATATGAACTAGACCAATTCACATTCCATATGACTCAATTACATGCATATGACTTAATGACAAATGCCACCAATACTAATGCACACAAGCACTCTAAGCATGCCATATAAGTTCGATTCACACTTGATGCAACACCAACATAAAACAATTATGTACATATACACATTAGACACAATACAATAGTAATACGAATTATCCTCATGTACAAGGCATACAAATCAATTACACAACTCAATGATATTAATACCATTCAATCAAAATGCACACAAGGTACACCATACAAATTCAATTCACACATAATGTAATCACAACAATATTCCATATAAACAAGAATATGTATACAAGTCAATTAAATACATGTCAAAGCCTCATTCACATTACCACACCAAACACACTAGAATCATTCAACCATGGAAAGTGTTATGCACAAAACTCAATGACACACAACATTCAACCAAATATGAACTAGAGCAATTTACATTCTATAAGAAGCAATCACACATATACGACTTAATGACATAAAAATCACCAACACTAGTGCACACAAGCATTCTAGGCATACCATACAAATTTGACTCACTTGATATAAAACCAACATAAGAACCTTAATATGAACTATCCTCATGTACATGGCATACAAATTAATCACATAACTCAATGATATAAATACCATTCAATCCTAATGCATACGAGCACACAATGTACACCATACAAATTCAATTCACATGTGTGATGTAATCATAACATAAATTCCATACAAAGAAGGATGTGCATACAAGTCAATTGCATACATGTCAAAACTTAATTCACATTAGCACACCATACAACTTTAATAAAAATTAGTCGTATGTACCCAACATGTATAGTATTATGCACAACTCAATGACATACATATCATTCAAGCATAATATGATCTAGACCAATCTGCATTCGATATGAGTCGATCAAATGTATGCAAGCCAATAACATATATACTACCATTACTAATGCATACAAACATTTTGAGCACACCATACATGTATGCCATGTAACCTTCGAACACCCATTAGACACACCATGCAATTTCACCACATGTTACACATTATTCAACTTAAATAAATGACACATTATAAAATTTATAAATAATAAATAAATACTATAGTAATAATAAATAGAGTAACTCTTACAATAATTGAAAGAATATAAATATTTCTATTTCTAACCCCTATATTTCTCCAAACAAACTAATAAGCCAATATATCAATAAACTTTACATATAACATAATCTTACTAATGTATATACTAGGATTTACTTCTAGCTTCTTATAATCTCTCCTTCCAATAAATATTTCCTCAAAACTCACTTCAAAATCCAATATTCACATTAATGGGCTACATTTAAAATATATATATAACTATTTTATGGTGAATAAACCACAATCCATTAGAATTATTTGACGATTAGAAAAAAATATAATTATTTAATTGACAAAAATCTAATTAATTTAATTAAAATATATAATATAATATTAATAAAGAGATATGAATTAATTATGAAATAAAATAATGTCAAATTTGATGGGGATTTAATGTTAAGTAATAATTTTAATTGGAAATAAATAAAATATTGTCATTAACTTTTAACACATGCATTTGATTAACATAAAACTTATTGTTATTTAATTAAATTATAACAGTAACATCGTTGACTAATTTTTAAAAAAAACAAAATAATAATGGTAGAAAAGCAAGAGACGCTCTCAAGGATGTCCATGGCCATCTTTGAGAGTTTTTGGAGGGATATTTCTATCCCTCCTCAAAAAAATGGTATATCTATATTAATTATGATTGTTGAAGAACGTTTACAATAAATATAAATAATCAATTTAAATGAAAGTTACATATTTTTGTACTTCCATTCTACTATTAATAAATATTATAACCTGATCCCTTCTATGAAGCCTTCATGTTCAAGTTCTCATTGTTGTGCACAAATCTTCCAATGAATTATGTGTTCAAGTTCTCACTTGTCCAAACCTTTTTTTTAAATTCTCACTGTTGTGCAAAACAAAAGTAAGTTAAGAGATGGAAATCTTCTCAAGTCTAAAATTTACTTCATACAACTCAAGTAGAATCTTGTATATTGTACTAATTTTCATAACCCAAATAAACCTCTAAAAAATTTCACTAGTGCAAACTCCCAAAAACTTCCAAAGAGATGAAGAACTTCCAATAAGAAAATGTTAACTTATAAAATCTAAATAAAATCGTGTGCATTGAAAATTTCACTTAAGTCCAATATAACTCTAGACTTTCTTATTATTGAGCAAAGTCTCTTTTGAATGTTGTAGAAGATAAATTTAAATTAACATATAGGTACTTAAAAAGAATAAAATTTCACTTCATATAATCCAAATAAAATCATAAAAGATACCTGCTGAAATAAATACTCCAAAAAAATATTAATTGAAAAATGTTATGAAGTTTCTCTTACTTAATTTGAAAAATAGATATAGTTGACAACAATTGTTGAGAGAGGTTAAGACAATTGGTATTATTTGACCACCAATAAAAAAACTAATATTCAGACTTATGATTTCAAGCATGCTAAATGAATAGAATCTAGAGTCATAACCTTCTACCTTATTTGATGAGAACTCCTGTAATAAAAGCGATTTACCTGATCACTGGGTATAACTATTTTTTAAGTCTTTATATATAAAAATGAACCCTGTTGTTCCTAAGGAATCAATGTCCCCCAATAATAACAGCTCTACTTGTGACATAGTAGCTTCTAATGAGCCCAATAATAAATACTAACTGTGGCACTTTTTATTTTAATCTCAAAGGGATGATGTTGTTATCAATATATGTGTAGTAGACACCAACTACAGATGTCTTTTTGCTGCTACAATTGAGGCGGTAGTGAAGAACACTCAGCTGAGCTTTATTGTATTGAGGCGGTAATAAAACATAAGGGATTTAGTAGATGAGAATAATTTTATCATATATCATATAGTATATGTTGATAACCACAACATCTAGCCCAACTATGTTTACTATGTTTATTATCTTTACCAACAGAACTAGTTTTGGAGAGTAATAACTCAATATCTTGGATTCTATAAAAATGGAAATATTTACTGAAAGCAATATTAGAAGAATTCAATATCCACTGTATGTCAAGACATGACATTAATTACACGTCTGAGTTTTCTGTTGGTACTGTTAATCGAAACAACAAACATTTAATTCAAAGAAAGCATCAATTTCACTTCAATGAAGAAACTTTCCCTTTAACTTCTTGATATTCAGAATGTTAAAAAGAAAGATAAACATTATTATTCAGCACTTACAGCAGATTAAAAAATCCTCAGACAATAAATGAATACTAAAACAAACACAGAAAGATAACTAAATTAAATAGATATAAACTTCGTTTTAAGAATGTTACGCCATCGTCAGTCATCTCACCGAATCAGATTTCCAAAGGAAATTATTTTCTTGTTGGTCATATCAATTGCAGCCATGATTTAGGTAGCCATTCCTCTTTGTTTAAACTTGAATATTTAAAACATTTAGATCTTAGTTAGAATTCGCTGGCAAAGATCACTTTCGATATTGGAGAGTTGAGAAGGCTGGCTTTTTTGGACTTGCCTTTCGGTGGTTTCCAAGGTCAAATTCCAGTTACTTTGCTTAATCTCAGTGGGAATTTCTTTTCAGGGATTATCCCTTCTCAGTGGGAATTTCTTTTCAGGGATTATCCCGTCCGATATTAGAAGGTTGAGCAACGGTAATTGGAAAGGTGACATTCCCTGGACTTTGGCAAATTTGCTGCATCTACGCTACCTAGCTGTAAACTCCGATTATCCATCATAGAAAAAGGGGATGGCTATAATCATCATTTGGCTTTTCAATGATGGTGAGTTAGGTCATTTATGCATATACATTGTCCACAGGTGAGAACTGAGTTCAAAAATTGTCTGCCTGTTTGCAAAATTCTGTGGACTGTATAAATATATTTGTATGTGATTTAAGACACTGCGCTGAAAACTACATAAAATTTATGCCCAGCTCTAAAATTTACAGTAGATATCGTCTCGTGTTCGGCTGATAATGTCCCATGATTAGAGAATTGGTCCAGATTTAATGATTGTGTTATAGCACAGTGTTAATGCTACTGCTATCAACATATTTGGTCGGGGCAAAATCATGAAAGTAGATGTTTTGGTTTCAGTTTTTGATGAAAATAGAGATAGACTCTGTTTCTTCTGAGAGAATCTTCTTTTCTAGAAAGCAAATTTCACTTGCTTCCCATTTTATTGGTACAGATTCAGAAATTCTCTGTTGTCCAATCTTGCAGTTTTTTTTAAATAGTATGTGTTTATTTATGAGTCAATATGTGGGGTTAGTAAGCCGTTTAGTTTCAAACAGAAAGGTCCCAGATTAAGCTGAGAGCCTTTCATCAGTCAAAATTTAGGAATATGCTTGAAAAATACTTCAAAATTTAGGAAAACGCTTGAAAAATACTTTAATGGATTCCTTTATTAGTTCATAACAGGAAATTCATATTTAGGGAACGTCTCTATGTTGTTTTCTGTTTGGTTCTATGTTTGTTAGTTCGTGTCTGCAAACTATAGCGGAGGCTTCAAACGTTAAACAGTGATTAATCCATGCTATAACAGCCAATCAAGATTTAATCTTTCTCAAGATTTTCTTTTATGTTTGTTACTTTGCATTTTTACTGGAAATATTGGTTGAAGGTTTTTTTGGCACTCTCGGATTAGGGGTGCAGATATTGTCAGAGGCTCTGCAGAAATTAGGAGGCAAGATAAGGCGTAGATATTGAGGTGTGGGGTCATCAAAACAGGGTTGTTGCAGATAGTCAAACTCCTCTACACTTATGAGGCAAGAGAGAAGATGGATATTTTCCTGACACATGTTCAAGAGGTGTCGCCTGGCTTGCAAAGCCATGTCCCAATGAGAGTCTAAGCTACATCTGTTGCGGAATGCCCTTGTTTTCTATCACTTATGTTTTTCTTTGTATTCTCCAAGCTCTGCAATGTCCTCATCTTCATATAATCAATTTTCACGATTGAAAGACATGGGGGGAGGAGCTGTTCTGCATAGTATCAGCAGAGTAATTGCCGTGGGAGGCACTGCAAGTGGGTGTGATGGATATCTTGGAACAGGCATACTTTTTCCAAATGGCTAGTTCAAGGCAAGCTCAATGTTGAAAAGGGACATTCCCATTGTAGTCCATCTAGACCAAGAATGATATTAACTGGAAGGAGCTTATCCAGGTCCAGATTTAGACAGATTTGTGCATAGTTTAGTACTCCTAAGGGTTTGGTGTCACCTCATAGAACATTATATATTATGCTATTCACAATTTTAAATAGCGCTTTCTTCAGCCGGTGTTCACTTGGGAGGAGTGATAGACGAACCCGGAGAAGAATTGTACTTGGGAGATCCTCAGTTGGGTTGTATGTGGGGATCCTAATGTTTCATGAAGAGCCTGGATTTTTTGAAGAACCATGGGTCTCCCTGGAAAATTCTCTCTTTTTGGATCTGAATTAAAGACTGCCATGAAATATCCTTTGGCCATCATCAATGTTTTCGCTATACCTAAGGGCTTTCATTTTTCTTGAATATAGCCTATAGGTTTTGAGTATCCTGGATCCCAGGAAGGCTCCTACAGATTGACAGATGCATAAGCTTTATTCCATTTCCTTGAGGGAAAAGGTGAGTTGTACTTTTGGAGGATTTTCATTTTTAGGTAGCAACCATTCTCTTTCTTGTCCAGGAAACTTGGGTGGTTGATTGTCCTTTTTGCATGTTATTGTATGAAACCTCTGAGTTCTGCATTGCATGATTTTACTGGTTCTAGAGCTTTAAGTTCTTGAAAGATTGCTGATGGTTGGGGCACTGGTCTATGAAACATACAAAAGCATTTTCCACCCCCTTGATGTGCTAGGATCATTGGTGCTCCTTGATGAGGGTGTTGGGTAGTGCTAGAGAAATAATACCGGTTTCTATGGCTGATGAGTTGTGCAGCAACAACATCAGCAGCATGAGTCACTAAGTTGATATTATAACTCTCAATTATAGGCATGATTAGCAACTTCAGATTTAAAGCTTTTACTTAACGAAGAAAGTTAATTGTTAGGGTTCATGTTTTCCATACAGTGTCAACTATATTCATTCTTTGGCATATTCATGTATTACCATCTAGTATGGTCATCATAGTAATAAGGGATGCATAATCCTGTGCTGTTAATAGCCTGTCAAGTCAAGAACATAAAAACTGTGGGTATGCTTTTGTTCCTCCAAATAAGCCTTGTTATGTGACAATTATTAAATTCAATGTCTAGAGTGACGACCACAGAAACAATTTTTTATTTCTGCAATTAATTTTAACTATTTTTTGTTTGCCTTCTGTTCTGACAGATCAGAGACAGTTGATCTTTGGAATGTGCAGATAATCCATACACCAAACATAATCCTACAGGTGCATTTTTTGGATTTGATTGATAGCTTCCACCTACTGTTCCTTCTTGTTGGCACTAAGTGGAGCTTATTCTGAGACTATTATATCATAATATATGAAATACTGGGCCTTTACCAATTCACAAGCTGTAAACCATTAGAAATTGCGGTAATTTCAAAGCTGAGCTCAAGACGATTGGAGCCTTGTGGGGTCAGAGTTAAGCCCGGTATTTTTGTATTTGTATTTGTCATTTTACTCTTAAAGTATAATGTTAAAGCTAACATCCCTTTTACCCACTAAATCTTTTGTTTATTCCTATGTTCCACCTGGATATCTCTTCATCCCTTGGGTGCTTTCTCTCCTTTCCCACTCATATCTCCTTTCTATTTTTCTATTCAAATGTCATTTCTAGGATTTTGTGGGTGCTTCCAGGCATCCCCTTTTGTGTTCTTGTGTTTTCCCATTCACCCCAAAGGAGACTTGGTGGAACATGAATTTATTTGTAGAGAATGCTTGGGTTTGCAATTCATGATATGTGCTTGCCCATATTGTTATAAAAAATTTGGTTTGTTTTCTAAATTTTTTAGCACATATACTTTAATGCATTTATTTTAAGAGACATCAGTGTTATATTTTATGTTATTGACTCGGTGATATTGCTAGGTGATAACAAAGTTCTGCTCATAACGGATTGCCAAGTATGCATTTGAGTATGCATATCTTAACAATAGAAAAACAGTGACAGCTTTGCAAAAGGCCAATATCATTAAACTTGCAGATGGGCTTTTTTTGGAATCCTACCATGAAATCGCAAAGAAATACAAAGGGATCAAGTATAATGAGATCATTTTTTATAACTACTGCATGCAACTTGTCTCAAAACCTGAGCAGTTCAATGTGATGGTAAGTCTTCATGCCTTAGATTTGACATTGGTTCCAGTTATTTAATACTTTAAAATGCTTTAAAGAGAGAGCTGGACATTTTATTTGCTCATCATCTATAATTCTCAATACAGGACAAGGCAGAGAATCTTGCTTAGAAATTACTACTTCTATAATATTTTATTTTATGGGATGAGAAACCTACAGTTTTTGAAAGCTGAGAGCTTTTCTCTTCACTGAAGTTTCTTAACTTTCTTTTCTTTGATATATCGGTGGAGACTTTCCCTTGATCAGTGAAGTTTCTTAACTTTCTTTTCTTTGATATATCGGTGGAGACTTTTCCTTGATGCGGTTGTTCCTAACATTCAGTAAGAATGGGTCAAATTTCTTTCTATGTTCTGATTCTTGTTGATTTATGTGGTTTTTGAAGAGTAGAGAGTAAAACTCTCTTATACAAGCATCTTAAAGCTGCATATGTTACAAGATTGAGTTTTTGTAGATTTAAGTAGTATTCATAATTCTGACCTCTATTACAAATAATGTACTGTATCAGATTATATCAAAGAAGAGCTCATTGACATAAATGCACAGGTTTAAGATATTTAAAGTTTTTTTAAAGTAATCCAATCATTTCCTCTTTGACCATCTCATCCGAGAAGCTAGAATGAGAACCTTACCCACCTAATCCATCGTCCTTATTTCAAGCCATTATATTCTCCGGCTTTATCTGTGGATGTGTTCATGGTCCTGAATATCAAATATTTTTGAGAAACTCAAGTTTTATTCTGTGGCGGATCTAATATGCTTTAGTGTAAAGTTGAATCTGGTACACTTCCTCATGCATCACAATGTATGTAACCAGATCTGGTCCATATCTGAAATAGCAGTTATGCACGGGTGACGTACCTGAGACCTATCCTGAAACTTAGACTAACAATGAAGGTGAATTTCATGGTGCATAATGGGATCTGCAGATAGCAAATAATCTGCAAGGAAGGCTTACAGTAGTATTATAGGGTGTCCTCAAATCAATCAACAAGCTACTTGAACCTGATTCTTAAAGCACTGTTATATGCAGATATAACATTCTTATGATGATGCCATTGTGTGATTAAGGATGTTATGATTGTTAGATCTTGTCATGTACTGAGGAATGCAGATGAATACCACATCACACGCGTTGGCCAATATAGGTGATGCCATGCCAAATAACAACTTTAATATGTGCTAACAGATGCATTCAGTGGTACACTGCAAGCCAGTACTCTCCAAACTAGGATCAGGAAGGACAAAGGGCACTATTCAATTAAGCATAACCAATAGACTAATAGACTAATAGTCTACTAGCAGCAAAGGAGGTTCAATATTTGTCAGCAAAACGCAAAATAAGGTTTTTGATCTTTTTTTTTTTAATTTGAAAATATTGGGGTGGCCGTGCCAGCCCAACAAGAAAAACTTGACTCCTGTGTAAAACTCATGTACAAGTGACAGGACCAAAATGAGAGGGTTTGTTCTAGGACCCACATCCAATACAAATTATATGCGGGGATAATGCTTAAATTACGGTTATCTGTGGGGGATACCATTGCCATTGCAATTTGTCTTACCAGCACCTCTTTTAAGGATAATAAATGTCTGACCTACCTAAACTCTACAGTGCATGCACACATCAGAATGCAGATTGAACAGAAGCTATCTACTCAAAGCATTTATCACCCTCTATTACCACATGACCTCAATCTGTTTTTCCAACCAAATGATTCTGCTCTCTGCAGTGCTTCTCTATCCCACTCTTAATGCATTGATTGTTGCCCCCAGACTTATTCTGTTGTCTATCTAATCAACAATTGATGGACTAACCATCACACTTCTGAGAACTGATTTTGTGAACTAACAGACATTTTTGATATAGATGAAGATGCTAATTTAAAAATTCATTAACCCCTATATACCCACAATTATTTTGTTAACGTTGGACCGCTACCTTTTTGTCTTCTCTAGTAGGGTAATATTTTGAACAAAAGCTTATGTCTGAATTGCATTGAAGGAAAAGAAAACAACATTTGCTCTGTCAGGGAAGGCAAGTGCCCACAAGGAAATATGCTTTATAATTGACATCGTTACGGTTCAACAACAAGCCTAATTACACTACAGTTGGTTACTAGGCAATATAGAGTTGAAGGCTAGTTTTGCTTCTTTGTCATAGTCTGAGCTCATGAGGCATACCTGATTGATCACAACCAGCTAGTGCATTGCATATTTGGATCTTCAGCTGGTACTGTAAAACAAAACACCAAACATTTTATTCAAACAAAAGACAGACAGGGGATGGTTAAAAAAAAAAACTTATAAAGCTATGGTTGATCAAGATTCAAAGGAAGCATCAATTTCACTTCAACGAAGACATTTTCTTAACTTCTTGATATTCACGATGTTAAAAGAAAGATAAACGTTATTATTCAGCAACTTTAGCAGATTAAAAAACCCTTAGAAGTAAATGAATAGTAAAACACACACAGAAAGAAAATCAAACTAGATAAAAACAATCTTTCATTCTAAAAAAGAAGATAAATTAACAAAATTGATTAAGTACTTACCCAGATTAACTTTTGAAGCAAATGAAGCTTCCCTCTAGGGTTTCTTCCCTATCCACACAAAATTATAAGAAATCTAAAACCAAAAAATGGGGAACATAGGTTACAAATTGAATAACCAGAAACTGAAAAGAAATTACAGGAAGTTTATGTTTCCGGCCATGGCTGGACAAGAGAGGATCGGCCAAAACGGGAGATGAAAATAGTTCAAACTCTTTTTATGCTACTCCTCTCCCAATGACTAGTCCAGCTGTCATCGAGGCTCCAACACTCCCTTCGCCAGCCAATTCCTTTAAATTTATTAAAGCAAAGTATCCCTCACAAAAGAAGTTAAAAATAGTTTTATAAAAGCAAATTAAAACAAAAGTTATTGTACATGCAGTTTTGTTATGCATTAAAGCAAAAAAAACTTATTGAAATTTATTCTCTTGTCATGTAATATATATCTGCTTTAGTTTTGTTTTAGACATTTTATTTCCTCTAATAACTTAGCTGCGTAATGTATAAAGGTGTTGTGTTATGTTTTGAATTTGTAAGTCCTCATTTAATTTTAATTTCAGCGTTTTGCTTCATGGATGCTAATTGGAAGCTAGGCACCTTTGTTTTGCTTCCTTCACATTTATATGCTATGAATTTTAAAACTTTAGATCACCTTTCTATACTATACACTTCTCATTAATGCATATTGTAGTCAATAGAATGCAGAAATTTAACTTAAATGTTATGTTGGAATTAGATTTATGCTATCTAGAAATGTCACTCCATGTATTATAAATGTGTTAAATCATTTCTAATGAGTTTCAACCTACGGTGGGTTTCACCCTCTACGTAAGTGTTACATGTCGATAGCATTAATCTCCATGGTAGAAAATGTTGTGTTAGACTCTTCTTTACTGAAAGCCATATCCTCTTGCATTTCTCCAATTGATTAAACTATGGAGTATTGTTTAATTTATATTGGCAATATTAAAGCACTACTTGTAATATAATTACATAGATGCAAACTATCTATTGTTGTCTTTTAGTCCATTACTATGGTCTGTGTGGCGTTATCCTTCATATGTTGTGGTCTATACGTATGTCATGATGGGTGAGCATTTTAATAAGACTTAAAGAGTAGGCAGACTTAGAATTCCAAACAAGTTTAGTTTTAAGGCATTTTTTTTTTTTTCAACATGGTCTTTGTGGTTTGTTTTGAATTTACATTATTGTGTTATTTTGTTGTTGGGTGTGATCTTTTGTGATCTATTTGAAAAATATTTTTTTAATGGATTAGTTAGAAATTTATTTGAAAAATTAAGGTTAAATATTATAGTAGAGTCATTTTAGTGACTTATTTTAGTATTAAAATATTGGTTAGTTCGTAGTTAGTTTCCCATAAGTAGTTTAGGGAGTTTTTGAGAAGTTACGAGAATGCAATACATTATAAGTATTTACACAATATATTGTAAAATCTTGAAGAACTAATAATACATCATTATTTGTGTTTTTTATTGTTGTGCAAATGTATATGCTCTTAATTTATCCAATATGATATCAAAACACCAAGAAGGAGATTTTGGAGTGCTCCTATGACAATGGCGTGTGAGGATGTGATTTTGTGGAATCGATGGTCGTGAAGTAACTAATATTTATTCCCTTTGTTAGCAATCTTACAACAAGTGATTTAAAAACCCTTTGCTAGTTTGTCATATGTCTAGGGCATTATCTTTACAAAAATAAGTGTTGATTTATACTCATTGCTATCGCTTGTTCCAATATTCAGACCCATAAGAAAAGGTGGAAGTAAATAATGCATCGAGAAACCATATAACTCTATTTCTCGAAGGTGTGCAAGAGTTCAACTTATCACCAATAGAAAATAATTAGCCAAATGTTGTATTACAATAATAGGTAGTATGTTCAATATCAAGAATTAGTAGTAAAGGTTTTTATTTCAAAACATCTAAGTGTTTATCGTAGAAGGTTTGGTTATCTAAGGGAAACCTCATATCTTGTTGGATGTCAATTATTTGATACTTGCAAAGATCCTTATAATTATTTATTCATTTGTTTGATTGATAAGAAGAAAAATCATAATTAAATTTTTATATAAGATTTTTGGAGAAATAGTAAAATGAAGTTTTGTTGAAATTTATATTGTATGCTTTGGAGTGATAATTTTAATTTTTTTTATAAATAAAAATAATAGATTATAAGGATTTTTGTTTATTTATATGGCTTTGTAAAAGATTATCAGTATAAATTGACACCTTCTAATTTGAACATGTTATTATGTCACTAAATATGTGTATTCTCCAAGCCATCCATACTATTTATGAAAAAAATATTATAGATTAACATGCTTGTACTATAAGAGAAATTAATGAGACATAGAATGGATAAAATTTAACAAAGATATTTATTGGAGGTTGGAGGAATATTATCATGTTGAGCTATATTTTCACTCAAAGATGATACCTTGTATGATAAACATCAGTGTTTTGTGTGTCCCTTCATGAAGCAAGGGGGAGCTTGGCAGTTTTATGTTTTGTATCCCTTCATGAAGCAAGGGGGATCTTGGAATTTTTTATATTTTATGGATTGTTGAAGTGATTTATATATATGGATAGTTGAGTATGTCTCAATCCATAGACTTGTATGTGTGCATTTGTGGATAATTGAGTGAATCTCAATCCACATAGGAAGGAGTATTATTTTTGGTTGGTGTTTTATTTGGGAAATTAAGTGAATCTCAATCCACATAGGTAGAAGTATTACTGTGGATAGTGGAGTAAGTCTTGATTCAAATTTTTTGGTTGATATTTTTTCTTGTGGACAATTGCATGTGTCTCAATTCACAAGAAGGGTGGTGCACTTGTGAATAGTCAAGTATGTCTTAATTCACAAGTATTATTGGTAATTTAGGATATTTTCTTGGACGCAAGTAGTTTCGGGTGTTCTAAGGAGGTTTGATGGTCAACTAGGACATTTGCTTGGACACAAGTAGTTTGGGGTGTTCTAAGGAGATTTGGTGGTTAGTCAAGACATTTGCATAGACATGAGTAGTTTAGGGTATTTGGATGAGTGAGAAGATATGGTGGAGATGCTTCTGTAAAATTTTAAATGGACTGCAATATTCAATTCATGTTGCAGTATTTATGTTCTTTCCTTTTTTTCTCTTTTTTTTTATGTAAACCTCAAAGGGGGGTTTTGGAAAAATTAAGGTTTACATGTTGTAATAAAGCCACCTTAGTGACTTAATTTTAGCATTAAAGTATTAATTTGTTGGGACTCAATTTATGATATGTATTTTAGGTATTTTTTGGAAATTTATGAGAATGAAATGCTTTATAATCATTTGCACAATATATTATAAAACCTTGGAGAACTAATAATACATCATTAGTTAGATTTTTTATTGTTGTGAAAATGTAGATGCTCTTGATTTTTCTAATATAGTTGAACCTAGGACCTCCCATTTTCTATTAGTGTGCTCTACCACTAACAAACTAGCTATTTTGGTGATTGGTTCATCTTTGGTTCAATAGTGGCTCATTTCCTAACACCCTGAGCCACAATATGAAGAAGATAATGCATTGATTAAGGATGGCAATCTTAGGCCTCTTTATGAATGGTATGACACCTTTAATAGTACCGGTCAAATATTTCTTGAGTAAGCCTCATTTAAGTACTTGAATAACTTCAATAAGGCACTTATTGAGATAATGTCTACGTTGCCTAAAAATCTTTATGAAATTTTGGAAATGAGAAGAGTAAATGCAAGAACTAAAGATGAACAGTTGAGAGAGAAAATTCTTGCAAATTTATGTCCAGTAATGTCCTTTGAGGAAATGAAGTCAATTCTAAATGGTGCCAAGAAATATTTAAGAGAAAAAAAAGAGTAAATAAGCTCATGATTGGTTAGACTAAAGAAGTTGCAGAAGAAACTGAACAAATTTAAGGAAAGTTTTGTTGAGAAACATAATTGATGTTGTCTCTGAAGAAACACATGATAAAGATTTCTCATATGGTCTAACAAAAGAAGAAGGAAAATAAGATACAGTTGAGGATACATAAATTCCTCTTGATGTGGATAATACAAAAGTACCTATGGATATTGAAGCTCCTGAAATTATATCAGTTGAAAAAGTTGTGATCCCTAAAGATAAGCAAGAATATGTAGTTGAGGAAATAGTGGTTGAGGAAAATAAAGTTGATATAAAGGAAGTTCCAGTGAAAGCAAGAGACACTGCCAAGGCAGTAAAAGAGTTTTTGGAAGAACAACATGAAGAATTTGATCTTGAACTGCTAAAAGGTCCTATCAACTTGGACACCTTATCTCCCATTCACAAAATGAAGGTAGCTTCATTCACTCAGAATAAGGCAAGGGAAGAAATTCTCAAATCTCATATTGAAGATAGTGAGATAATTAATCGTGCATCCAATGCTTTGGAGAAAATCATGCCTACATATGTTAAGGATCCATCTAGTACTCCCTTCGATGAGCTAAAAAAACTTGTTAATGTCGCAAGTACTCATTTTGAGTCACTTGAGAAATCAGCTAAGGATAAAGTTCAAAAGGAATTTGATGATAAAAGGTTTGGAAAATTGAAACGGATGATAGCTAGGGATAAAAATTTGGTAGCTAATTTTATAAAGAATATTCAAAGTTCTATGTCTAAAGGTGGAAACATTTACAAATCATGTCTATCTTTATCTAAGTTTATTGAGGATTTTGAAAAGAAAACAAAAGAATGTGAGAAACAATTAGCTAACATCACTCAAGCATTTGATCTGCTAATTGTTTCTGTTGAAAAACAAGAAAGTAAAGTCATATCCCTTATTGAAAAAATCAAAATCCTAAAGCATGAATAAAGTAAAATGGTTGAAATATTTTGTGAGCTCAGAGGACTAATTGGTCCCAAAATGGAAACAATGTTGAGTGCATTAAAATAAGCACAAGATGCCATGGCAATCAGTGATTTAGCAAACCTTGAATCTACATAAATGCAATCTTACTTATTTTTTGGCCACATGGTTATCTTTGAGAGTCTCAAGAAGGTTTGGGACATGAGTTTGAACCTGTTGAAGAACAATTTTTCAGATCTATTCAAGTTTATGTAAGTTGAAAAATCCTGTCTATACATATGCAGTTTGTTCATAACAGATTTGTTTGATTTTTTGGTATGCAGATTCCTGCCTTTGCCATTGATGTCAAAGGGGGAGAATGAGACAGTGAAAAATGTCTTAATCATCTCAAGGGGAAGGTTGTGTTTCTGAAATTTTGAAGAGTGGCAACATATTGATGTTGGTACTGATCCAACACTTAGTCATTTTCACTAAGTGTTGTCATCAATGCCAAAGGGGGAGATTGTTCGCAAGAGACACTACAGATTTCATTTGGTTTTGTCACTAATGGTAACCCTAGTCAATGGTTTGATCCACACATCAAAATTTTCTCATACTAGAAGTCAGATCAAAATTATGTATTTAACAATCAAACAAGAACAAAGCATCCAACATAAATGTATTTCATCGATTCACATGCAATTTATTGTTATCATTTTAAGTTTTGGATCTCAGGGAAGATATTTTGGTGTACATACTACCTTATCCAGCATGTGCATTCATTGGTATGCAAGTTAGAAGATTTGGTTGATTAATTTCCTATCTATTAGTTCAGAAAGCCGACTTCATGATTATAATATGTTGCAGATGTTTGAGAAGTAATTGTTTAAGTATTTTTGTGTTCGATAATGTTCATTTAGGTCCTCATTATACTATGGTTGACTTTGGTTGGTGTGCATCAAGAATTAACCATGGATTGAGTTGTCAGTTTGCAAATATTTTCATACTTTTATTTGAGCCAACAACAAGCGATTAAATTTTTAGTGGCAGATATATATATATATAAGTGATTTATTATATCATTTTTGTGAGAGATGTGAAGAGTTGGTGTGTGTTGCGAATAGAAGAGAAATTATGAACAATTTCACTTGTGCATAAAAGATATTTGTGATGTGAATTAAAGCAGAGCAGAGCAAAAGAGTAGAATCAGACAGAAGGTCAAGAAGTCAACTAATGGGCTTAATCGAAACTATAACGAGACATTAGTAGATGCTATTCTCTCTATTCAATTTCTCAGATGGATTTAATCTGATTATCTTTGTAAGATAGTGAGTCTTAATCTTTGAGTAGTGAGCTCTAGGTAGTGTGCCTGAATGCAAGTGCATTCCCATTCTATAAATTTGTTTTGAGTATACTTAGATAATATTGTGGATTGGCCTTCCACCATGGTTTTTCCCCTAACTGGGTTTCCACGTAAAAATTATTGTGCTATAGTGTTGTGGTTATTTGTTTTATGTCCATGCATATTTCTTTTGGTTGAATGTTATAAGTGGTTGAAGGATCAAATCAATAAAGTTAAAAATTGCAGAACACTTATTCGCCCCCCCTCTAGTGTTCCTTGATTCCAAAAAGGGATGAAGAAAAATTGGGTAAGTTTGATTATAGGTCTAATGAAGGTATTTTCCTTGGGTATTCTATGACAAGTAAAGCATACATGTGTTTCAATAAGAGGATGAAGAAAATTGTGGAAAGTGCAAATGTGAGAGTTTATTAGATAGTTTAGTATACCAACATTTGATGAGTAGAAGATGATGAAGATCCAATCCACAACAATGATAAAGACTCAGAAGTTGATTCTAAGAACACTATTACAAAGACACCAACAAGGTATGTACATAAAAATTATTCTGAAGATTAGATTATTGGATACAAAAATAGTGGAGTACAAACCTAGAGAAAAATTGGAAGAGAAAATGAACAAGTACATTTTGTATTGTTGTCAAAAATTAAACCAAAATTTTATACAAAAGCAAGCAAAGAAAACATATGGATAGAAGCCATGGAAGAAGAGTTGACTCGGATCAGGAAAAATGAAACTTGGGAACTGGTCCCAAGACCTAAAGGCAAGAATATCATTAGTACTAAGTGGGTGTTCAAAAGAAATTTGAATGAAGATGGAGAAGTAATCTAGAAAAAGAAACACTTGTGTGTGAAGGGTATGCTCAGGTTGAAGGTATTGATTTTGAAGAGACATTTTCTCTAGTAGAAATACTAGAGGCAATCAGAATGTTTTTGGATCTTTCTACATTCAATAATTTCAAGGTGTATGATATGGATGTAAAGTCTACATTCCTGAATGGGAAACTGGGAGAAGACTACATTGAGCAACCAGAAGGTTTTCAATGTTCACATAACCCAGATTTTGTATGCAGATTGAAAAAGGCTCTATATGGGCTTAAACAAGCTCCTAGAGCTTGGTATTCCATGTTGGACAAGTATCTCAAGGTAGGAGGAGTTCCGAAGAGGCAATGCAGACAATAATTTGCATTTAAAAATAGGTGAAAAATGTAGATACCTAAAAATGTCTTAAGCATATCACACATCAATATTTTGATTATTAACATTGTTTCTCTCCTTTCTCATCTATTTCACCTATTTAATTAAATAATGTCAATTATTAGTTAAATTCGCTATTTTCTCCTATTAATTGAATAATTAATTTTATCTAATTAATTCATCATCCTTCACACTAATTTTCTTCTCATTTAATTAAATAATATAAATTATTTAATTAAATGTCATAAATCCTCTTTGATTAAATAATTCTTAATTGTTTAATTAAAGTTTCTAATTCTTCCACTTGCACAATTAAATAATTTCCTAAATTTTTTAATTGGTTAATTTCCTCCAATCATTCGAACAATATTCTGATGGAATATTCCCTTTCAAATTCAAATTTCTCCCTCCACATGGAAATATCTCACACATGCTTCCTAAAATCAAGGGATTTGTTATTGTCTCAAGCATCTTGGACCTTTGATTAAAATTCTTGATCCATTTCATTGAGCATTATCAACCCTTGATCCCATCTTTGATCCATGTCTTCATCTCTCATCCAATTTCATCCATTGATTAGCCAATTTAATCCTAACCATTGATTCATTCCAAAAATCTATAAATACTCCTCATTTTACATGAGAGTTCATTCGAAAACATTGAGAGCATACTTACTCTACTCAAATTCATACTCACTTTTTGAGCATTTTGTAGATCACCATTAGCATATTTCACCAAGTTTTTGCATCAACCTCACAATGGATAAGGCAATTCAAGCAATCCAACATCCAACCTTCACTCAATTGCACTCAATCTACCATAGGATTTTTGGTTTGCACTCTTAGTTTAGTTTCATTCTACTTCAATTGATGTTTAATGCTTTTAAATGAGTCTTTCTTGAGTTGTAGGCTTAATTTCATGAAATATGGTTTTAACTTTATCAATTATCTTGTTTGATTGTTTATTTTTTTTGCATTTTATCTTGCTATCTAACCATATGACATTTGAAACATGTCAAAATCTCAAAAATATTCGTAATATCTCAAAAATCCAAAAGCATTTGAAACATTGTCAATATCCCAAAAACATCCAAAAAAGTTGAAAACCCAAAAACATCCAAATATGGTAAAAACTCCATAAAAAGGTCAAAAACATTATTAGCCATCATGCACTAATATCCTAGTCCAGTAATTGAACTACGGACCCTTTGTGCAGTTACGTAGACAAGGCCATCTTTGATGAGCCCTCAAGACATAGGTCTTCCCCCCTTTAGGTCCTATTCTCTTGGTTTAACCTTGGAAAACCAAAACATTGGGAAAACACCATGTAAAAAGCCCAAAACAACCTCAAATATCTTCACAAAATCCAAAACAACCTCATAGCATTTTGAAAATTTAAAAACATTCAAATAACCTTGAAATACCAAAACCAACCTCAAAAATTTTCAAAAAGTCAAAAATATTGAAAAACTTGGAAAACAAAATCACTCATCCCATCTCACTTTCACTCGCAATAAACTCGTACATAATAAATTGATCGTCACCTTCAACCTTTGGTAACACAAATGGAAATAGGTACAACAACCACTGAAACACTTATCCAGAACCAAACTTCAACGCAAAATAAAAATCTTGATCATTATCAATCATGTCAATCAACATCATATCAACAACCTATCAAACAACTATCAACCAATCAACATCCAAATATGTCTTATGGATATATATTTCCTACAATAGGCATTAGTGAATATCATCTGAAACAACACTCTCTAACAAGAGATGATAATATTGACAGCTTGTTCATTTTGATCTTTTCTTTTGATTTACCTTATGGTTCCATTCTGATGATCTCTCAAGGATATCTAAAAATAATTTAGAGAGAAAGGAATGGGGTATTGATCATTTATTTTGGTTGTTATTCTAGTTGGATATTCTTGTAATACGACCTTGGTGAATACTTTCCTTATGTGTGTGAGTGTAGTCTCAAGTAAAACAAAGGATAAGACATATCGGGTTCTTCATACCCTTTGTGTATTAGTCTCATTACTTTGATGGCTTCATTCTCTCACATGATCAAACAAGGTTTATGTATGTCAAGTATGAACAAGGATACTCCTATCTATTTTTAGAGTCAATCCATGCATTATATACGTCATACTGGCCCTCAATACCTTGATGCATCATGTTTATCTGCTATATCAAATAAGGGTTGATGGGATGAAATTAAACCTTAAATTTGAGGAGCAAAAGCAATATCATCTATCCTATCTCACCATATATCCAATAAAACCTCAAATAAATCATAGATTTATTGGAATACTAAATTAATCTCAATAATAAATGCTAATCAATATCCATCTCATTCCTATATTTCTATCCATGCTAACATTTCCATCCTAGTATAATGACATACAAAAAAAATAATAAAATAAATGCATCCATCCTGCATCCACAAACCATCAGCATACATCATCCATAACATTCCATAGCATACATCCTACATAAATGTTGCATATCATGTGAAAAGAGAAAAAATAAGTTATCCATAGAATCGCATTACATACATCTTGTATCCATGAATCATTAGACATACATATACACATGCATTCACATCATAACATAAGCATAATAAAGGAAATAATCATAATCTATCATAAAGGTATATGCATAACATCTCATAATGTATTGGCATACATACATCATAGATCATAAGCATAAAATAAGACATCAAAATATAAATGCCGCATCATCGATCATCTCATATATATCCCAAAAATGTGTCATGATACATATCAAAGTGTGTGAGCATACAAAAATATAAATGCCGCATCATCGATCATCTCATATATATCCCAAAAATGTGTCATGATACATATCAAAGTGTGTGAGATACAACAAAAATATACATGAGGTTATCCAATGAATGAATATACATCATAGTCATGTCTCCATTGACTATATGGATACAAAAAATATAGATGTACATGGAGCTATCCCCTACTCCCCTAATCCACTCTATCAATAGAAGGGCGACATGATGGGGATCCTCTCAATGGTACCTGATGTCCACCTAAGGTACCTACTCCTCTTGAATGTCCAACCAAAGCCCCCATTGATTTGCTTGGTCTCAAGGAACTCACATGCGAGTAATTTGGTTGCCTCTTGTAAGTTGAAACCTACATGAGGTACAAAGTCCTATAATAGGATAGCTCATCCTGGACCAACCTTAGCTCCTAGGTATATTGTGCAAGGGGAATAGTCTCCCTCGAAACCTAAGCTACAACCTCTAGTTGTTGACGGCATGCAATCTCTTGAGCTAATTGAAGCTCTAGTTGTTGGTGTCGTGTTATCTCTAAATCTCTCTCTTGTGTCCTTTGATCTAGCTATCCCTAGAGTTGGTCTCTCCCCTAACAGGCATGACCTCGCTTCATCATCCTCTTAAATAAAGTATCTTGCAACTACTGGGCATCTTGACTCGATACATGTGCCACCTGTTGTTGTTGATGTTGCACCTGTAGAAGAACCAGATGTTGTACTTGTGGCGAAACCCACCTTAGTACCTATCCTAGTACATGCCCTGGAACCTGTCTCGAAACCTAGCCTCGAATCTGACCCTATCCTTGACCACCTCAGCCTGTGTACCTCTCACCTCCTCCACCCCTGCCTGCTAAATCTATCAATTAAATGGGTCTGTGACCTGCGAACCATGCATCGTACCCGAGTGCGGTCCCAAGATCATCAAGACCTCTTGTGTAAACTTAGGGAACATGAGCTAGACTATCAAATTTGGCAATGATTGTTTATGGTGGCACCATTTGGCCCCACTCGCTGATTTTTGTGTGTGTGTGTGCAAATCAAGCATCATAATCATCAACATGAACATCCTATTGCTCTCCAAACTATCGTTGTACCTTATCTGGAAGGTACCTCTCAATCATATGGGGATCCTGACCTAAAATCCATCGAGTTTGTTGGGTGTATAAAAAATGATCTTGATCATCATCCCAAGCCTCCACACCTAGCCAGATTCATCATATGAACTCTATCATCTCATCAATAACTCAGCTCAAGTAAGCCACACCAACATGACACATGTGATGGCGAGTAAGCATAACATCATACCCAAATGAGAATGGCTCTCCTACTAGTCTGTCCTTGTGTATGTCTCCAACCTACCTGAGCACAACAATATGCTCCTACATGCATATAAGTAACAATATAGAGCCCACTTAAATGCTAGTTGCATACCTGTATACCACTGGTGCATATTGTGGTATAGATGGGCTAGGATGCAGGGACCCCAAGCAAAAGTAGTGGAATCCTCAATAATCCTCTCTAGAACTCTACCCCAGCCTATGTTGAATAATCATGATCTCCTATCAAGAACAAGTTGTCCCATGATCACTCCTATGACAAGTATCACATCTGGAACTCTGACTACATAGCATCGCAAGTCCACTTGTCCATCCTCTAATTGTAGCTAGTCATAATCCACAATCCTCTCCAAGGTTGCACGACCTAAGGTAGGCTCATAAACCACTCTCTCTCCATGAATCAATACTCACATGATGTGCCAAACATCCTCAACAGTCACCATGGCCTCATATGTCGAAAGGTGAAAGCTAGATGTTTATGAATGCGATCTCTCGATCAGCATGGTGATGATAGCACAATGAGCTTGTATGTTTGACATGTATGTAATATGGAACAATCCAACTGTGTGTAGGAACTCGGCCTCCTCATAGCGAAAATTTTCTATCCTCCCCATAATCTATGGATGATGCTCTCAAGAAAGGATTGGAACAAGATGGTGTGTAAGCATGAAGCCCTCAATGTCCATGTTCTAACAAATTTGTAATAAAATTCAAGTAAGAAAAGTTTAAAGAACAAAAGCAAGCCTTTTTACAAAGGCGTCGCATTGTCATTTTATAAAAGTGTGATAATTTGCAAAAGTGTCGCTTTATTGCAAGAGCATCACATTGGTAGGGAAAGAAAAAGCATCAAGATTTGTTTTAGTGTCGAGAGCCGAACTAGTCAATAGTATCATTTTTCAATAGAAGCACCACAAATTTTTCTAAGAATTAACACTATTGTGTTTCACCGACACTTTTGTCAAAAGCGTCAATCCACTGAACAAAATTGTTGAAATGACATTACGTGAGCATCAAAAAAACTTTGACGTGTTTGTTTGACCTAATTCTAGCCTACATTTTGCTATCTAAAAATACGTGCAAAGCAAGTTTTTTGGGGTGCAATCAGTGGTCATGCATCAACTAGTAGCTGGTACTCTTCGACTCAATCTACGCAATGTGTGGGAAGTGCTTTTTGTGCCATAGTGTTAGGTGCTTGCAGGGAATCTTATCAAAATCAATCTAAGCTCTCTGAGTAATCTAAAGAAAAGTGTGCAAATGCGCATGAAATTCACCCAAATACACACATATGCATTGCCAAACCTAGGGTTTTAGCCCTACAACTCATTTTTCTCGCCTCATATCTAGTTTTGGTTACTTCATCAAGGTCCTAGGACTTGGCTTTCATCCTCTTTGCAACCAAACCACTCCCTTGAATTTTTCATGAGCTCGACCCGCAAGTTAGTTTTTCCACTCGATCTCTCGAGGAGGCGGCACACCAGCATTCCTTCATGCACTAAGGCAGAGTGGAGCATTAGGAAAAGTAAAAAAAAAATTGATCAAAGTAGTATTAGTTCTTTGAAGCAATGTAGAAAGTGCCTCACTTCAAAGAGTGGTAAAATGAAGACACCTAAAAATGTCCTGAGCATATCACACATCCAGATTTTGATTATTAACACCATTTCTCTCATTTCTCATCGATTTCACCTATTTAATTAAATAATGTCAAATATTTAGTTAAATTTACTATTTTCTCCTATTAATTGAATAATTAATTTTATCTAATCAATGCATCATCCTTCACGCTAGTTTTCTTCTCACTTGATTAAATAATGCAAATTATTTAATTAAATGTCATAAATCATCTTTCATTAAATAATTCCTAATTATTTAATTAAAATTTCTAATTCTTCTACTTGCACAATTAAATAATTTCCTGAGTTTTTTAATTGGTTAATTTCCTCCAATTATTCAAAGAATATTCTCATGGAATATTCCCTTTTCAAATTCAAATTTCTCCTTCCACATGGAAATATCTCACACATGCTTCCTAAAATCAAGGGATTTTTTATTGTCTCAAGCATATTAGACCTTTGATTAAAATCCTTGATCCATATCATCAAGCATTATCAACCCTTGATCTCATCTTTGATCCATGTCATCATTTCTCATCTAATTTCATCCCTTGATTAGCCAATTTAATTCTAACCATTGATTCATTCCAAAAATCTATAAATACTCCTCATTTTACATGAGAATTCATTCATAAACATTGAGAGCATCCTTACTCTACTCAAATTCATACTCACTTCTTGAGCACTTTGATCATTTTTTGGATCACCATTAGCATATTTCATCAAGTTTTTTCATCAACCTCACAATGGATAAGGAAACTTGAGCAATCCAACATCCAGTTGTCATTCAATTGCACTCAATTCACCATGGCATTGTTGGTTTCCTGTCTTATTTTAGTTTCATTTTGCGTCAATTGATGTTTAATGCTTTTAAATTAATCTTTCTTGAGTTGTAGGCTTAATTTCATGGAATATGGATTTAACTTGATCAATTATCTTGTTTGGTTGTTTAATTATATTGTATTTGATTTTGCTATCTAACCATATGACAACAAGTTTTTTATTATTGTTGTCTATGTTGATGACATCATCTTTGGTGGAAGCAGTGATGACATGTGCAAGGAATTCTAAAATTCAATGCAGAGTGAAATTAAAATGTCAATGCTTGGAGAATTGTCTTTCTTCCTTGGTTTATAGATTGCTCAATCAAATAAAGGCATATTTATTTCTTAGAACAAGTATATGAAGGAAATGTTGAGTAAGTTCAAGATGGAAGAATGCAAAATTGTAGGTACACCTATGGTTATTGGATGTAAGCTGAGTAAAGATGATGAATATGCTTTGATAGACCAAACTCTGTATAGATCTATGATTGGTAGTTTTTTGTATGTGACTGCATCTAGACCGGATATAATGCAGGTAGTTGGAATGATAACCAGATTTTAGGCAGATCCTAAGGAAACTCATGTAAAATTTGTGAAAATAATATTTAGGTATCTAAAGGCTACAATGAATTTTGGTTTGTAGTATCCTAAGAGTGAAAAACTCACTTTTCCTGCATATACCGATGCAGATAGGACTGGAAGAGAATAGGTGGAGAAACGTTCTTTCTTGCTGACAGTATTGTATCATGGTTGAGAAAAAAACAAGATTTAGTTTCCTTATCTACAACAAAAGAAGAATAATTTGTAATAGCTTCATGTTGCACTTAGGTACTATGGATGAAATAAGATCTGAAGGAAATGAAGATTGAATTCGACGAACCTATTTCTATTTTGTGTGATAATACCAATGCTATAAATATCTCAAAGAATTCCGTAATGCATTCAAGGACAAAGCATATTGCAATCAAGTATCATTTTCTAGGGGAGAAGGTTACAAAAAAGGAACTGAAGCTAGAATATGTTGAAACTAAGGAACAAGTGGCGGATATTTTCACAAAACCGCTTCCTAAGGAGACTTTTGAGTTTCTTCAAAAGAAGTTGGGAGTTGTTGTTCCCTCCTCTTCAATCAAGAGGAAGTACAAGTTGAGGGGGATTTTAGCCTCCCTACCACAAGAAGGCTTGGTGGTCTTGCAAATTTTTTTTGCAATACTATGGACTCAAGGGGAGTCTATCTAAAACAAGTTTTTGGAATGTGTAGAGTGACTGAAAGCTATCAAGAACGATCAAAGAAATGCTCAACATTTCTCTGCAGTTGATTTTGTGGTCTTACAATCTGGAGGATTTGTTCATATTGTCTATCTATTTTCTCATTTCAAGTTTCAAGTGTTGAGGTGTACCTCAAGTCAGGTTTTCAATGTTCTATCTCAAGACTATGTTTTTGGGTTTGGAAGTGATCATGGGCTATGTTTGTTTTCTTGCACTAGCATATAGTAGCATGAAAGTGTGAAAAGGGTGTATGAGAATGATTTTTAATATCATTTAATGCTTATAGATTGATCTGAATGCTTGTTGAACTTTTCCATTTATGTCAAAGGGGGATAAATTGGAACTCAAAATGTTATATCCTCTAAGGAGAGCCCTGGAAACTTAGCGGGGAGAAGACACAGATTTGTCTTCGTGTGTGGATAGCATTTTGTTGTTTGCCATTAATGACAAAGGGGAAAATTTTTGAACAAAAGTTATCATTGATGTCAAAGGAGATATAATCAGAGGTGGTACTATCCTTTCAGGAGTTCAGTGTGAATCAAATGGAGTTGTTCTATTATACCTTTTTGTGTTGGTAATTGTACTATCATATCATTTTGAGTTGCAAAAATATATGTTGCTAGCTATATTGATAGAAAAGTTGAGGATTGTCTATAATATCCTACATGCATCTATTCATTATAATAGAAGTGATTTAGGAGGTTGCACCAGAATGTTTGAATTTAGTTTTTCAAGGCAAAGAAATTTCTCTAGCAATATAATTATGGTCAACATTTCTTTTAGAGGGAGAGTTTGGCTCTATGGTTTGAGAGGCGAGTATGTCAATGCATGTTCTATCATATTCCCGAGTTTTCAAAGGATATGTTCAACATGCAAAAATATTGAAGTGACAAAAGGTTCTTTGTGCCTATCTATCAAACAATTGTTGTTTGAGACCTATTCGATAACGACTAGTAGTGTGCGACATTCAAAGATAGTGTGTGGTGTTCAGATAAGACCCAATTAAGGTTCTTGTGGTAGCACACGACATCATGTTCGTTTGATGGCAACAAATTTGATTTAGGACGAACTTGTTAAATGTTTCATGTAACTTGAATTTAGGTCCACCTTATGTCATCCTGGTTATTTGTGGATCCCTAGTTGACATGGAAGAGTGTTAATGCAATTTCATGTATATATTCCTCAATTACCCAGATGCATAATGTGAATTATAATTGAAAAGAAGGTGGTGAATATACAAGGAGACAATTGTGAAGCTAGAGTTATTCAAGGAGAGTTGTATCTCAAATTGTGTCATTATTAGAAGATCATAAGGAGAGTGGAAGAGTTTATGTAGCCAATTCAAAAGTGTACGAGATGTATCATGTCATGCCCAAAAAAATTTGCTATAAAACCCAACCATTTTTTGTTTACAATGACACAAATTACTAACATTTAACAACCATTCATGTGCATATTACATGCAATGTGCACTAGATGGCATTGCTCATGCAATCTCATCAGCAACACATTATTAGGAGTGGGGTGTACACATATATTTAGGAGAAAACATGATAACCTAGTTATCTAACAACCTAGAATACATTGATGATCGTTATTATGAGATAATCCTGATGTAGAAGATTCAATGCCATTCAATCATGATGCAATAACAAAAAACCTTTCATGAAAAATCCATACAATTTAATGGCATTCAAAATTTTCAATCACATTTCATTATAACCATTCAAAATTCCACGTTCATTATTCACGAACAAGCATACTAGGCACAACATATGAGTTTGATGCAACCTCCAACGAAAACCAATACAAATCTATTATATAAATACCATTATAACCTTAAATAAAAACCCCAAAACTTAATGATACATATCATTATATCCTTCACATAAATTCATATAATCATGTAGAAGAGTCAATGCCATTCAATCATGATGCATTAACACAAAAATTTCAAAGAAAATCCATACAACTTAATCATAATATGTCATTATACCCTTCACTTAATCTCATATAATCATCCATAATAGTGAATGTCATAAATTGTAATGCGGGAATAAGCACACTAGGCACACCATAGAAGTTTAATACATGTTAGCCATGATGCAAGCTTAACACAAAATTAATCAGCATTCATAAGATACTATGCATAAGAGTGAATGTAATAGACCATGATGCATGAATAAGCACACTATGCACATCATAGGAGTTTGATATGCACTATCCATGGCACAAGATTAAAATAAAAAATTCATCAATACTCATTTGATATTATGTCATATATACCATTCAACCCTAATGCACACCATATATATCATATTTGATTAGAACCATCACAAGAGAGTTAATGCCACTCAACCATGATATATGAACAAGACTAAGCATTACATTTGAGTTTGATTTACACTAGGAATATAATCAATGCAACTTAATCAAGTTGCATCTCATTATACCCTTTATGCAAAAATCATAAATCAATGAATGGGTCAAGTCACTAAACCATGATAACCTAAACATGCACAATATGCACACCATAGGAGATTGATGAAAAATTTAAATAAAACCTCATAAGACTTGATGAGTTATCTCACTAGACCCTTAAAAAAAAAAGCTATACAATCACCATGATAAAAATTAATGTCACTCAACCATGTTGCTGAATATGTACACCATGCACAACACAAGAGTTTGATACAATGATCAAATAGAACCCATAGAACTTAATGACATATATGTCATTTAAACATTCACACAAAACATATAATCATCGTGCACTAGTGTGAATGTCACTATACCCTTCACACAAAAGCCATAAGATCACACAACAAATACTATAGGAGTTTGATGCAAACTTTAAACAAAACTTATTTGAATCAATGAGATGTCACTAGACTCTTCACACAAAAGCTTTACAATCACTATGATAAAAAATATTTTCACTCAATCATGATATAATAACAAGCACAACATGCACACCATAAGAGTTTGACACAACCATAAAGAAAGGAAAAAAAAAACCATACAATTCTATGGCATATATGTCATTTGACCCTTCACAAAAAATCCATATAATCATATCATGCACAATAATGAATGTCACTAGAATATTTGCACAAAATACATTTTATCATCATGATTAAAATCAATCACTCAACTATGATGCATGAACAAGCACACTACACACACCATACAACTTTAATGTAAACATCAAATAAAACCCATACAATAATAACACACATTTAACCTTCAAACAAAACCCATATAACGTAATCATATCAGTAGACCCTTCACACAAAATCCATACAATCATTATGTTGGAGAGTGCATGTCACTTAACCACAATGCATGAACAAACACACAATGCATAACATAGGAGTTTGATGCAACCATAAGACAACCAATACAACTCAACAACATATGCATTTTGACATTTTACACAAAATCCATATAATAATCATGCACAAGAGAAAATGTCACTAACCATAATGCATAAATAAATACCCCAAGCAAAAGCATAGTAGCTTCATGCAAATCGATAATGATGAAAGCATCACACAAAACTAATGACACTTGTGTACTATTCCATACACACCATTTAACCTTGATCCACAAAATATATGTCACATTCCATTAGAACCATCATAGATGAATCAATGCCACATAACCTTGGTCTATGAACAAGAACACTATGCATACCATACAAGTTTGATATTGCCTTCAGACAAAACCAATACAACTTCATGAAATATGCCACACACTATGCATACCATACAATTTTGATACTACGTTCAAACAAAACCAATACAACTTGATGAAATATGCCATTAGAACCTCTAAAGAAAACATATGCAGCTCAATTGTATACATTTGATTAGAAACTTCATGTAAAAGCCATACAATAGTTGTGTAGAAGCAACAATGTTTTTTAATTTTGATGCATATTAAAAATGCAAAATTTTCCCAAAACTCAAAAGGATCAATCAATCATCAAACCTTTCACATAAAATCCTTGTAGTCATAATGTATAAGCGTCATGGTTATTCAACTACATATACACCATTAAAACCTTGAAACAAAATCTATAGTATTGAAATGCGTATAAGCCATACAAATTTTGCATAGAACCCATATGATTCAATAAATCATTAGAAATTTCACACAAAAGCAATGTAATCATAATGTATAAGGGTCAAGGTTGGTTAACCATGATGCACAAACAATTACCTAAGCACATTATCAAATGATGATGGGACCTTGGAATAAAATTGATACTACTTAATCACAAATATACCATTGCAACCCATCAAATAAAACCCCTACAACTTAATAGTATGAATCTCATTAGACCCTTCACACAAAAGAAACATTATCATCATGCAAAAGGGTCGATGTCACTCAACAATGATACATAGACAAGCACACTAGGTATGTCGTAGGAGTTTGTTTCAACCTAAAACCCATACAACTCTAGCACATATATGGCATCAGAACCTTCATTCAAAAGCCATAAAATCACCAAGCAAATGAGTCAATATCACTCAACCATGATGAATAAAAAAGTATGATAAGAACACCACAAAAATTTAAAGAAACCTTCAAACAAAACCCATACAACTACTCAATGATATTATACCATTTAAAATTCAAACAAAACCCATACAATCCTAAAAGATTCATGCATAAATACACTAGATATTATGTCATATATGGTATTCAACCCTAACACACACCATATATGTCGTATTCAATTAGAATCATCACACAATCATCAATTTCATTCAACCATGGTGAATGAACAAGCATGTTAGGTACATTAGACGTATAATCAATGTCAATCAACCTTAATGCATAAACATAATGGGACACGCCATAAGATGGAATACATGACATTAGAACCTTGACACCAAAGCATTATGATCAATGTATTCAATCCTAGTGAACAAGAAAACTAGGCAACCTATAGAAGTTAGATGTATATTAGACATGCAAATTTTAAACAAAGCCCACAAGACTCAATGAGTGTTATATTCAATGAAACACTTACACAAAAATAATATAAAAATTAATGATGAAAAATATTTGTAATTCCATTATACCCTTGTATAAAAGCCAATGTCGATGCATACAATTCAATGCCCTTCAACCCTTGGAAACACATCATAGAATACATGAAATTTTTTAAGTAAATAAAATGTAAATTTAAAAATTCAAAAATATAGTTCACAAAGATAAAACCTTAAATATTTATATTTCCACATTTTTTGTAAAACATGACCCAAACAATTACAAACCCTACCATCAGACTCACACCATACAATTTCATTACATAGTAATCATGCATACTCTAACAAAATAAATTTTAAAATAGAGAACAAATACTAAAAAACAAATTCACTTGAGTAAAACATTAAACAAATTTATATAGTAAAACCTGAAATGGTTTTTTATGTCCACTCATTTAAATTTCTCCAAGGAAAAAAAATATATATATAT
>CM021101.1:224354658-224395555 GCA_007115665.2 Sequoiadendron giganteum
TTGAAGGTTTTTTTGGCACTCTCGGATTAGGGGTGCAGATATTGTCAGAGGCTCTGCAGAAATTAGGAGGCAAGATAAGGCGTAGATATTGAGGTGTGGGGTCATCAAAACAGGGTTGTTGCAGATAGTCAAACTCCTCTACACTTATGAGGCAAGAGAGAAGATGGATATTTTCCTGACACATGTTCAAGAGGTGTCGCCTGGCTTGCAAAGCCATGTCCCAATGAGAGTCTAAGCTACATCTGTTGCGGAATGCCCTTGTTTTCTATCACTTATGTTTTTCTTTGTATTCTCCAAGCTCTGCAATGTCCTCATCTTCATATAATCAATTTTCACGATTGAAAGACATGGGGGGAGGAGCTGTTCTGCATAGTATCAGCAGAGTAATTGCCGTGGGAGGCACTGCAAGTGGGTGTGATGGATATCTTGGAACAGGCATACTTTTTCCAAATGGCTAGTTCAAGGCAAGCTCAATGTTGAAAAGGGACATTCCCATTGTAGTCCATCTAGACCAAGAATGATATTAACTGGAAGGAGCTTATCCAGGTCCAGATTTAGACAGATTTGTGCATAGTTTAGTACTCCTAAGGGTTTGGTGTCACCTCATAGAACATTATATATTATGCTATTCACAATTTTAAATAGCGCTTTCTTCAGCCGGTGTTCACTTGGGAGGAGTGATAGACGAACCCGGAGAAGAATTGTACTTGGGAGATCCTCAGTTGGGTTGTATGTGGGGATCCTAATGTTTCATGAAGAGCCTGGATTTTTTGAAGAACCATGGGTCTCCCTGGAAAATTCTCTCTTTTTGGATCTGAATTAAAGACTGCCATGAAATATCCTTTGGCCATCATCAATGTTTTCGCTATACCTAAGGGCTTTCATTTTTCTTGAATATAGCCTATAGGTTTTGAGTATCCTGGATCCCAGGAAGGCTCCTACAGATTGACAGATGCATAAGCTTTATTCCATTTCCTTGAGGGAAAAGGTGAGTTGTACTTTTGGAGGATTTTCATTTTTAGGTAGCAACCATTCTCTTTCTTGTCCAGGAAACTTGGGTGGTTGATTGTCCTTTTTGCATGTTATTGTATGAAACCTCTGAGTTCTGCATTGCATGATTTTACTGGTTCTAGAGCTTTAAGTTCTTGAAAGATTGCTGATGGTTGGGGCACTGGTCTATGAAACATACAAAAGCATTTTCCACCCCCTTGATGTGCTAGGATCATTGGTGCTCCTTGATGAGGGTGTTGGGTAGTGCTAGAGAAATAATACCGGTTTCTATGGCTGATGAGTTGTGCAGCAACAACATCAGCAGCATGAGTCACTAAGTTGATATTATAACTCTCAATTATAGGCATGATTAGCAACTTCAGATTTAAAGCTTTTACTTAACGAAGAAAGTTAATTGTTAGGGTTCATGTTTTCCATACAGTGTCAACTATATTCATTCTTTGGCATATTCATGTATTACCATCTAGTATGGTCATCATAGTAATAAGGGATGCATAATCCTGTGCTGTTAATAGCCTGTCAAGTCAAGAACATAAAAACTGTGGGTATGCTTTTGTTCCTCCAAATAAGCCTTGTTATGTGACAATTATTAAATTCAATGTCTAGAGTGACGACCACAGAAACAATTTTTTATTTCTGCAATTAATTTTAACTATTTTTTGTTTGCCTTCTGTTCTGACAGATCAGAGACAGTTGATCTTTGGAATGTGCAGATAATCCATACACCAAACATAATCCTACAGGTGCATTTTTTGGATTTGATTGATAGCTTCCACCTACTGTTCCTTCTTGTTGGCACTAAGTGGAGCTTATTCTGAGACTATTATATCATAATATATGAAATACTGGGCCTTTACCAATTCACAAGCTGTAAACCATTAGAAATTGCGGTAATTTCAAAGCTGAGCTCAAGACGATTGGAGCCTTGTGGGGTCAGAGTTAAGCCCGGTATTTTTGTATTTGTATTTGTCATTTTACTCTTAAAGTATAATGTTAAAGCTAACATCCCTTTTACCCACTAAATCTTTTGTTTATTCCTATGTTCCACCTGGATATCTCTTCATCCCTTGGGTGCTTTCTCTCCTTTCCCACTCATATCTCCTTTCTATTTTTCTATTCAAATGTCATTTCTAGGATTTTGTGGGTGCTTCCAGGCATCCCCTTTTGTGTTCTTGTGTTTTCCCATTCACCCCAAAGGAGACTTGGTGGAACATGAATTTATTTGTAGAGAATGCTTGGGTTTGCAATTCATGATATGTGCTTGCCCATATTGTTATAAAAAATTTGGTTTGTTTTCTAAATTTTTTAGCACATATACTTTAATGCATTTATTTTAAGAGACATCAGTGTTATATTTTATGTTATTGACTCGGTGATATTGCTAGGTGATAACAAAGTTCTGCTCATAACGGATTGCCAAGTATGCATTTGAGTATGCATATCTTAACAATAGAAAAACAGTGACAGCTTTGCAAAAGGCCAATATCATTAAACTTGCAGATGGGCTTTTTTTGGAATCCTACCATGAAATCGCAAAGAAATACAAAGGGATCAAGTATAATGAGATCATTTTTTATAACTACTGCATGCAACTTGTCTCAAAACCTGAGCAGTTCAATGTGATGGTAAGTCTTCATGCCTTAGATTTGACATTGGTTCCAGTTATTTAATACTTTAAAATGCTTTAAAGAGAGAGCTGGACATTTTATTTGCTCATCATCTATAATTCTCAATACAGGACAAGGCAGAGAATCTTGCTTAGAAATTACTACTTCTATAATATTTTATTTTATGGGATGAGAAACCTACAGTTTTTGAAAGCTGAGAGCTTTTCTCTTCACTGAAGTTTCTTAACTTTCTTTTCTTTGATATATCGGTGGAGACTTTCCCTTGATCAGTGAAGTTTCTTAACTTTCTTTTCTTTGATATATCGGTGGAGACTTTTCCTTGATGCGGTTGTTCCTAACATTCAGTAAGAATGGGTCAAATTTCTTTCTATGTTCTGATTCTTGTTGATTTATGTGGTTTTTGAAGAGTAGAGAGTAAAACTCTCTTATACAAGCATCTTAAAGCTGCATATGTTACAAGATTGAGTTTTTGTAGATTTAAGTAGTATTCATAATTCTGACCTCTATTACAAATAATGTACTGTATCAGATTATATCAAAGAAGAGCTCATTGACATAAATGCACAGGTTTAAGATATTTAAAGTTTTTTTAAAGTAATCCAATCATTTCCTCTTTGACCATCTCATCCGAGAAGCTAGAATGAGAACCTTACCCACCTAATCCATCGTCCTTATTTCAAGCCATTATATTCTCCGGCTTTATCTGTGGATGTGTTCATGGTCCTGAATATCAAATATTTTTGAGAAACTCAAGTTTTATTCTGTGGCGGATCTAATATGCTTTAGTGTAAAGTTGAATCTGGTACACTTCCTCATGCATCACAATGTATGTAACCAGATCTGGTCCATATCTGAAATAGCAGTTATGCACGGGTGACGTACCTGAGACCTATCCTGAAACTTAGACTAACAATGAAGGTGAATTTCATGGTGCATAATGGGATCTGCAGATAGCAAATAATCTGCAAGGAAGGCTTACAGTAGTATTATAGGGTGTCCTCAAATCAATCAACAAGCTACTTGAACCTGATTCTTAAAGCACTGTTATATGCAGATATAACATTCTTATGATGATGCCATTGTGTGATTAAGGATGTTATGATTGTTAGATCTTGTCATGTACTGAGGAATGCAGATGAATACCACATCACACGCGTTGGCCAATATAGGTGATGCCATGCCAAATAACAACTTTAATATGTGCTAACAGATGCATTCAGTGGTACACTGCAAGCCAGTACTCTCCAAACTAGGATCAGGAAGGACAAAGGGCACTATTCAATTAAGCATAACCAATAGACTAATAGACTAATAGTCTACTAGCAGCAAAGGAGGTTCAATATTTGTCAGCAAAACGCAAAATAAGGTTTTTGATCTTTTTTTTTTTAATTTGAAAATATTGGGGTGGCCGTGCCAGCCCAACAAGAAAAACTTGACTCCTGTGTAAAACTCATGTACAAGTGACAGGACCAAAATGAGAGGGTTTGTTCTAGGACCCACATCCAATACAAATTATATGCGGGGATAATGCTTAAATTACGGTTATCTGTGGGGGATACCATTGCCATTGCAATTTGTCTTACCAGCACCTCTTTTAAGGATAATAAATGTCTGACCTACCTAAACTCTACAGTGCATGCACACATCAGAATGCAGATTGAACAGAAGCTATCTACTCAAAGCATTTATCACCCTCTATTACCACATGACCTCAATCTGTTTTTCCAACCAAATGATTCTGCTCTCTGCAGTGCTTCTCTATCCCACTCTTAATGCATTGATTGTTGCCCCCAGACTTATTCTGTTGTCTATCTAATCAACAATTGATGGACTAACCATCACACTTCTGAGAACTGATTTTGTGAACTAACAGACATTTTTGATATAGATGAAGATGCTAATTTAAAAATTCATTAACCCCTATATACCCACAATTATTTTGTTAACGTTGGACCGCTACCTTTTTGTCTTCTCTAGTAGGGTAATATTTTGAACAAAAGCTTATGTCTGAATTGCATTGAAGGAAAAGAAAACAACATTTGCTCTGTCAGGGAAGGCAAGTGCCCACAAGGAAATATGCTTTATAATTGACATCGTTACGGTTCAACAACAAGCCTAATTACACTACAGTTGGTTACTAGGCAATATAGAGTTGAAGGCTAGTTTTGCTTCTTTGTCATAGTCTGAGCTCATGAGGCATACCTGATTGATCACAACCAGCTAGTGCATTGCATATTTGGATCTTCAGCTGGTACTGTAAAACAAAACACCAAACATTTTATTCAAACAAAAGACAGACAGGGGATGGTTAAAAAAAAAAACTTATAAAGCTATGGTTGATCAAGATTCAAAGGAAGCATCAATTTCACTTCAACGAAGACATTTTCTTAACTTCTTGATATTCACGATGTTAAAAGAAAGATAAACGTTATTATTCAGCAACTTTAGCAGATTAAAAAACCCTTAGAAGTAAATGAATAGTAAAACACACACAGAAAGAAAATCAAACTAGATAAAAACAATCTTTCATTCTAAAAAAGAAGATAAATTAACAAAATTGATTAAGTACTTACCCAGATTAACTTTTGAAGCAAATGAAGCTTCCCTCTAGGGTTTCTTCCCTATCCACACAAAATTATAAGAAATCTAAAACCAAAAAATGGGGAACATAGGTTACAAATTGAATAACCAGAAACTGAAAAGAAATTACAGGAAGTTTATGTTTCCGGCCATGGCTGGACAAGAGAGGATCGGCCAAAACGGGAGATGAAAATAGTTCAAACTCTTTTTATGCTACTCCTCTCCCAATGACTAGTCCAGCTGTCATCGAGGCTCCAACACTCCCTTCGCCAGCCAATTCCTTTAAATTTATTAAAGCAAAGTATCCCTCACAAAAGAAGTTAAAAATAGTTTTATAAAAGCAAATTAAAACAAAAGTTATTGTACATGCAGTTTTGTTATGCATTAAAGCAAAAAAAACTTATTGAAATTTATTCTCTTGTCATGTAATATATATCTGCTTTAGTTTTGTTTTAGACATTTTATTTCCTCTAATAACTTAGCTGCGTAATGTATAAAGGTGTTGTGTTATGTTTTGAATTTGTAAGTCCTCATTTAATTTTAATTTCAGCGTTTTGCTTCATGGATGCTAATTGGAAGCTAGGCACCTTTGTTTTGCTTCCTTCACATTTATATGCTATGAATTTTAAAACTTTAGATCACCTTTCTATACTATACACTTCTCATTAATGCATATTGTAGTCAATAGAATGCAGAAATTTAACTTAAATGTTATGTTGGAATTAGATTTATGCTATCTAGAAATGTCACTCCATGTATTATAAATGTGTTAAATCATTTCTAATGAGTTTCAACCTACGGTGGGTTTCACCCTCTACGTAAGTGTTACATGTCGATAGCATTAATCTCCATGGTAGAAAATGTTGTGTTAGACTCTTCTTTACTGAAAGCCATATCCTCTTGCATTTCTCCAATTGATTAAACTATGGAGTATTGTTTAATTTATATTGGCAATATTAAAGCACTACTTGTAATATAATTACATAGATGCAAACTATCTATTGTTGTCTTTTAGTCCATTACTATGGTCTGTGTGGCGTTATCCTTCATATGTTGTGGTCTATACGTATGTCATGATGGGTGAGCATTTTAATAAGACTTAAAGAGTAGGCAGACTTAGAATTCCAAACAAGTTTAGTTTTAAGGCATTTTTTTTTTTTTCAACATGGTCTTTGTGGTTTGTTTTGAATTTACATTATTGTGTTATTTTGTTGTTGGGTGTGATCTTTTGTGATCTATTTGAAAAATATTTTTTTAATGGATTAGTTAGAAATTTATTTGAAAAATTAAGGTTAAATATTATAGTAGAGTCATTTTAGTGACTTATTTTAGTATTAAAATATTGGTTAGTTCGTAGTTAGTTTCCCATAAGTAGTTTAGGGAGTTTTTGAGAAGTTACGAGAATGCAATACATTATAAGTATTTACACAATATATTGTAAAATCTTGAAGAACTAATAATACATCATTATTTGTGTTTTTTATTGTTGTGCAAATGTATATGCTCTTAATTTATCCAATATGATATCAAAACACCAAGAAGGAGATTTTGGAGTGCTCCTATGACAATGGCGTGTGAGGATGTGATTTTGTGGAATCGATGGTCGTGAAGTAACTAATATTTATTCCCTTTGTTAGCAATCTTACAACAAGTGATTTAAAAACCCTTTGCTAGTTTGTCATATGTCTAGGGCATTATCTTTACAAAAATAAGTGTTGATTTATACTCATTGCTATCGCTTGTTCCAATATTCAGACCCATAAGAAAAGGTGGAAGTAAATAATGCATCGAGAAACCATATAACTCTATTTCTCGAAGGTGTGCAAGAGTTCAACTTATCACCAATAGAAAATAATTAGCCAAATGTTGTATTACAATAATAGGTAGTATGTTCAATATCAAGAATTAGTAGTAAAGGTTTTTATTTCAAAACATCTAAGTGTTTATCGTAGAAGGTTTGGTTATCTAAGGGAAACCTCATATCTTGTTGGATGTCAATTATTTGATACTTGCAAAGATCCTTATAATTATTTATTCATTTGTTTGATTGATAAGAAGAAAAATCATAATTAAATTTTTATATAAGATTTTTGGAGAAATAGTAAAATGAAGTTTTGTTGAAATTTATATTGTATGCTTTGGAGTGATAATTTTAATTTTTTTTATAAATAAAAATAATAGATTATAAGGATTTTTGTTTATTTATATGGCTTTGTAAAAGATTATCAGTATAAATTGACACCTTCTAATTTGAACATGTTATTATGTCACTAAATATGTGTATTCTCCAAGCCATCCATACTATTTATGAAAAAAATATTATAGATTAACATGCTTGTACTATAAGAGAAATTAATGAGACATAGAATGGATAAAATTTAACAAAGATATTTATTGGAGGTTGGAGGAATATTATCATGTTGAGCTATATTTTCACTCAAAGATGATACCTTGTATGATAAACATCAGTGTTTTGTGTGTCCCTTCATGAAGCAAGGGGGAGCTTGGCAGTTTTATGTTTTGTATCCCTTCATGAAGCAAGGGGGATCTTGGAATTTTTTATATTTTATGGATTGTTGAAGTGATTTATATATATGGATAGTTGAGTATGTCTCAATCCATAGACTTGTATGTGTGCATTTGTGGATAATTGAGTGAATCTCAATCCACATAGGAAGGAGTATTATTTTTGGTTGGTGTTTTATTTGGGAAATTAAGTGAATCTCAATCCACATAGGTAGAAGTATTACTGTGGATAGTGGAGTAAGTCTTGATTCAAATTTTGGTTGATATTTTTTCTTGTGGACAATTGCATGTGTCTCAATTCACAAGAAGGTTGGTGCACTTGTGAATAGTCAAGTATGTCTTAATTCACAAGTATTATTGGTAATTTGGGATATTTTCTTGGACGCAAGTAGTTTGGGGTGTTCTAAGGAGGTTTGAAGGTCAGCTAGGACATTTGCTTGGACTCAAGTAGTTTGGGGTGTTCTAAGGAGATTTGGTGGTTAGTCAAGACATTTGCATAGACATGAGTAGTTTAGGGTATTTGGATGAGTGAGAAGATATGGTGGAGATGCTTCTGTAAATTTTTAAATGGACTGGAATATTCAATTCATGTTGCAATATTTATGTTCTTTCCTTCTTTTTTTCTTCTTTTTTTTTATGTAAACCTCAAAGGGGGGTTTTGGAAAAATTAAGGTTTACATGTTGTAATAAAGCCACCTTAGTGACTTAATATTAGCATTAAAGTATTAATTTGTTGGGACTCAGTTTATGATAGGTATTTTAGGTATTTTTTAGAAATTTATGAGAATGAAATGCTTTATAACCATTTGCACAATATATTATAAAACCTTGGAGAACTAATAATACATCATTAGTTAGATTTTTTATTGTTGTGAAAATGTAGATTCTCTTGATTTTTCTATATAGTTGAACCTAGGACCTCCCATTTTCTATTAGGGTGCTCTACCATTGACAAACTAGCTCTTTTAGTGATTGGTTCAATAGTGGCTCATTTTCTAACACCCCCCTTGAGCCACAATATAAGTGCTTAGGGACCCTAGCTTGGCTTGGCTCTACTAACTAGAGCTCTAATACTATTTTAAAAAAATTCATGGACCAACTAGAATTCAAACCTAGGCCTTCTCATTTTCTATTAGGGTGCTCTACCACTAAGCTACCAACCCTATTGGCGATTGGTCCATCTTTGGTTAAGGTCTAAATCATTTTCTAATATTTTCAAGTTTACAACCAAGGTCGATTTTTGGCTTCACTGGAGCAATCAAGAACCATGAAAATTAAAATCAACAACATCATACATTTTGGTGCAATACAATGTCTCATATAAGTTTGTGACCCTTGGGAGTAACCACCCTCTATTATTTTTGAACTTCACATTGGTTAAAGGGATTTATAGTAGGTGATAAGGGATACCATAGGTAGAGCATGGTAATAAATTCAGACCCTTCCTCCTTTTACATGATATATTAGATTCATTTACTATCATTTGTGGATGCAAAAACTTGGAGAATTTGTGAACAAGCATGTATAGGGAAAAATTAATAGGGTGATTTATTTAGTTAGAGAAACAATTGAAAACCTTAGTAATAGCAATGTAATATTTTATAAGACAAATTATATGCAATCTATTTAAAAAATCTTAATTGTACTTCAAGAATTTTTTATTTTAAAAGTTTGTGTAATAACCACCCTTGGTTACTACCAAATTTTTTAAATCAATTTCATTACATCTTAAGTACCATATTAATTGATCAAGACACTCATTTTCTAATAGAAGTGACACAACCCTTATCAAACAATAGCAATGGTAGCAACTCTATGCCACAATCTTATATTCTTGCACTACATAGGATAAGCTCTCATATCATGAGAAATCCCTAGACCTAATCTTATTCCTTGTGGGTTTCATTTGAAATGGCTCTACCTACAATCTTATATTCATTCAAGTGTGCCTTAATTCATGAGAATTATTGGTAATTTAGGATATTTTCTTGGACACAACTAGTTTGTGGTGTTCTAAGGGGGTTTGATGGTCAACTAGGTCATTTTCTTGGACACAAGTAGTTTGGGGTGTTCTAAGGAGATTTGGTGATTAGTTAGGCCTAGACATGAGTATTTTAGGGTGTTTGGATGAGTAAGAAGCTTCTGTACATTTTCAAATGAGTTTCTATAGTCAGTTCATATTGTAATATTTTATGTTATTTCCTTTCTCTTTTTCTTTTAATGTAAACCTCAAGTGGGGTGTTGGAAAAATTAAGGTTTACATATTGTAATAAAGGCACCTCGGTGACTTGGTTTTATCATTAAAGTATTACTTGGTTGGGACTCAATTTCTCATTGGCGTTTTAGGTATTTTTTGGGAATTTATGAGAATGAAATGTAATGTATTTATCTTCTTTTCAACATGGTCTTTGTGGTTTGTTCCGAACTTATAATATTTTTTTCATTGTTGGGTGTGATATGTTCGAATAACTTTAAAACAAAAAAAAATTAATGGATTAGTTAGAAATTTGTTTGAAAAATTAAGGTTAAATATTGTAATAAAGTCATTTTAGGGACTTAATTTTAGTATTAAAATATTGATTAGTTGGGAGTTACTTTCCCATAGGTAGTTTATGGAGTTTTTGGGAAGTTACGAGAATGCAATACATTATAAGCATGTGCACAATATATTGTAAAATAATGAAAAACTAATAATACATCATTATTTTTGTTTTTTATTGTTGTGCAAATGTATATGCTCTTGATTTATCCAATATGGTATCAAAGCACTCAGGAGGAGATTTTCAAGTGCTTCTATGAGAATGGCATGTGAGGATGTGATTTTGTGGAACCGGTGGCCGTGAAGAAACTAAACACTATGGAGGCTTTATTGAAGAGGAAATCATGTAAAACAAATGTTGCAAGTTAGTCATGTTTCAAGTCTCAATGATATGTTAATTAGAGATCTGGCATCAAAAATTGTGATTTTATCGAACTTGGCCATGTTAGTCCATTTTGAGGTTTGTTGAATCATAGAGGAGGGAGCATGAAGCTATATTTAAGGGAATATTGGTGCATCAATCATGAAAAAGGGAAACATACATGAAAGTTTAGGGTGAAATATTATATAAATGATTCAAGAGATTTAATCATTAGGGTGATTGCATATGGAGATTAATTTTATAGAATTGACTCCTCCTTCATTGGTGTTGTGTATAATATTTATTCCTTATGTTAACTATCTTACGACAAGTGATTTCAAAACCCTTTGCTAGTTTTTCATATGCCTAGGGTGTTATCTTTATAGAATAAGTGTTGAATTAAACTCATTGCCATCGCTTGTTCCAATATTGAGACCCATAAGAAAAGGTGGATGTAACTAAGGCATCAAGAAAAGAGGTTGAGTAGCCACATAACTCTATTTCTCGAAGGTGTGCAAGAGTTCAACTTATCACCAATAGAAAATAATAAGCCAAATGTCATATTACAATCAAAGGTAGTATGTTCAATATAAGGAATTACTAGTAAATGTTTTTATTTCAAAACATGTAAGTGTATCATAGAAGGTTTAGTTATCTAAGGGAAACCTCTTATCTTGTTGGATGTCAATTGTTTGATACTTGCAAAAATCCTTACAATTATTTATTCATTTGTTTGATCGATAAGAAGAAAAATCATAATTAAATCTCTATATAAGATTTTTGGAGAAATATAAAAATTATTTTTTGTTGAAATTGAAATTATATGCTTTGGAGTGATAATTTTAATGTATTTTATAAATAAAAATAAGGCATTACAAGGATTTATCTATATTCATATGACATTGTAAGAGATACATTAGTAGTAGAAATTGACACCTTCTAATTTGAACATGTTATTATGCCACTAAATATGTGTATTCTCCAAGCCATCCATGTTATTTTTGACAAAGATATTAGAGATTGACATGCTTGTACTATCAAAGAATATAATGAGACATAAAATAGATAAAATTTAACAAAGAGATTTATTGGAGGTTGGAGGCATTTGAGGTTGGAGGAATGTTATCATCTTGCGCTAGATTCTCACTTAGAGATGATACATTGCATGATAAGCATCAATATTTTGTGTCCCTTCATGAAGTAAGAGGGATCTTGGAAACTTTACGATTTATGGATGGTTGAAGTGATTTGTATATATGGATAGTTGAGTATGTCTCAATCCATAGACATGTATGTGTGTATTTATGGATAATTGAGTGAATCTCAATCCACATAGGAAGGAGTATTATTGTATACTGGAGTAAGTCTTGATTCAAATTTTGGTTGGTGTTTCATTTGGAAATTAAGTCAATCTTAGTCAAAATAGGCAAGAGTATTACTGTGGATAGTGGAGTAAGTCTTGATTCAAACTTTCGTTGATATTTTAGTTGGTTGATAATTTTTTGTGGACAATTGAATGCGTCTCTATCACAAGAATGGTGGCACACTTGTGAATAGTCAAGTATATCTTAATTCATGAGTATTATTGGTAATTTAGGATATTTTCTTGGACACAAGTAGTTTGGGGTGCTCTAAGGAGGTTTGATGGTCAACTAGGACATTTTCTTAGACACGAGTAGTTTGGGATGTTCTAAGGAAATTTGATGGTCAGTCAAGACATTTTCTTATACATTAGTAGTTTAGGGTATTTAGGTGACTAAGAAGATATGGTGGAGATGTTTCTGTAAATTTCCAAATGGGCTGCTATAGTCAATTCATGCTACAATATTTATGTTCTTTACTTTTTTTTCCTTTTTTTTAATGTAAACCTCAAGGGGGGTTTTGGAAAAATTAAGGTTTACATGCTGTAATAAAGCCACCTTAGTGACTTACTTTTAGCATTTAAGTATTAATTTATTGGGACTCAATTTATGATAGGTATTCTAAGTATTTTTTAGGAATTTATGAGAATGAAATGCTTTATAATAATTTGCACAATATATTATAAAACCTTGGAGAACTAATAATACATCATTAGTTAGATTTTTTATTGTTGTAAAAATGTAGATGCTCTTAATTTTTCGTTGAACCTAGGACCTCCCATTTTCTATTAGGGTGCTCTACCATTAACAAACTAGCCCTTTTAGTGATTGGTTCATCTTTGGTTAAATAGTGGCTCATTTTCTAGCACCCCCCTTGAGCCACAATATAAGTGCTTAGGGATCCTAGCTTGGATTGGCTCTATTAACTATATATCTAACAGTATTTTAAAAATTTCATGCTCCAACTAGGAGTCAAACCTAAGGCCTCTTGTTTTCTATTAGGGTGCTCTACCACTGAGCTACCGACCCTATTGGTGACTGGTCCATCTTTAGTTAAGGTTTGGATCATTTTCTAATACTTTTTCAAGTTTACAACCAAGGTCAATTTAGGCTTCATAGGAGCAATCAAGAAGCATGAAAATTAAAGTCGACATCATACTTTTTGGTGAATTATTATTGACCTTCAAACTGGTTAAAGGGAATTATAGTAGGCGGTAAGGGATACCATAGGTAGACCATGGTAATATATTCAAACCATTTTTTCTTTTACATGATATATTAGATTCATTTATTTTCATTTGTGGATGCAAAAACGTGGAGAATTTGTGAACAAGTATTTATAGAGTGATTTGTGTAGGTAGAGCAACAATTGAAATCCCTGGTAGTAGAAATGCAATATTTTATAAGATAAATTATATGTAATATTTAAAAAATATATTAATTGCACTTTGATAATTCTTTATTTTAAAATTTTGTGTAATAACCACCCTTGGTTACTACCAAATTTTTTAAATCAATTTCATTGCATCTTAAGTACCATCTTTATTGATCAAGAAACTTTTTTTCTAATAAAAGTTCTAACCCTTATCAAACAATAGAAATGGTAGCAACTTTATGCCACAACATTATATTCTTGCACTACATAGGATAAGCTCTCATATCATGAGAAATTCCTAGACACAATCTTATTCTGTGTGGGTTTCATTTGAAATGGCTCTACCTACAATCTTATATTCATTCAAGTGTGTCTTAATTCATGAGCATTATTGGTAATTTAGGATGTTTTCTTGGACACAAGTAGCTTGGGGTGTTTTGGGGAGGTTCGATGGTCAGCTAGATCATTTTCTTGGACATGAGGATTTTGGGGTGTTCTTAGGAGATTTGGTTGTTAGTTAGTCCTAGACATGAGTATTTTAGGGTGTTTGGATGAGTGAGAAGATATGGTGAAGATGCTTCTATAAATTTCCAAATGGGATACTATAGTGATTACAATTATATATGAGAAGAATATATGTTCTTAGTACATTATAATTAGTGATTACAAATACTATTTGTCAATCTAGAGAAGTGGTCTTGATCTTAGTACATTATGGATGCTAAATTTTGCCACATAAATAAAATTATATTTTTTATAGAATAATATAAATTTGATAACTCTACTACAAATTATAGGAAAATTTTTGTACTTTAAAAAAAAGGACACCAAAAATGTTACTGTATGAACCCAAATGAACCCTCGAAAGTTCTCAAAATGAGAAATTTTCAACATCTATAAGAATTTGTAATTTTTTTAGAAAAAAACACCAAATTCAAAAAAATTATGCACCACTACGAAGCTCATGAAGTTTTACTCCAACTAAAAAAATTCTTGCAAAATAGAGCATGTATGATTGATAATGGAGCCTGCAAAATTTAGGGACCAGAACCAAAATGCAAATAGAGTAAGAGATTGGTTGGGGAGGGTGTTGACATCAGAAAAATCAATAAACACAATATGCTTAAGATAGCCAAAATATTACTTCAACCAAAAAATCACTATTGATTTCTCAAAAAAAATTCTTAAAATTATTAAACCGATTGTTTGTGGAACCGATGGCCTCATGCATCAAGAAAGCCAAGCATCACTATATAAAATTATTATGTAGAATAGCCCCAAGAGTTGAGATATCATGGAGAGGATCTGTAACTTCACCAGAGGTTGACAATAATTTCATTAGACTTTCAAGTCCTCTTCTTCTCCAAACCTTATACCGTATCAAGTCACATGGGTATGGAACTCTTAAAATCTCCTTGTCTCTCATCTTGTTTTTGTGGATTGAAAATAAAATGAGGGCTTAGTGATTTCAATGACTGAAGTTGAGATAAACTACTTTATCTCATTCTAAGAATATGATTTTTGGTTCCATATGTTTGCAAACTATTTAGGGATTTAAAGCTTTTTTGTCAATGAAACAATAATAAAATATTTAAGAAAATGGCTAAATTATATCTTTATCGTTATATAAACATAAAAACTTCAGCCATGTACTTGTTTAGGAAGTGATCAAAAGACTATATCCAACCCCTATTATCTCTTAAATGAATAGTTATGGCAGCAATAAGGTGTTTAGGATGTTAAACTTCATGCATGTATTTTGTCTTGATTCTTATGAATGCAAAATGACTATTACGAAAGTGATTACTTTAGTGAAAATTCATATGGTATAGTTGATATCGAATGGGTTTATACCATATTTTAGAACAACATTGATTGTAAAAAAGAAATGAAAGAAAGGTCTCCAATCATGAATGTTAGATTATTTGGTAGGTGAAAGAATCGAGTTTGGGAGAAATTTATAAACCAAAAACTTATTACAATCAAAGGTTAATTATTCAAATAACTTTATGTTGTGTCTTAAGGGAAGTAAGATGGCAAAGAGTTATAATTTAAATATTTAGTTATAATATTTAACCTTATAATATGAACCCAAAATAAGATATAATTAATATGAGTTATGGCCTATGGTTGCCGAATAATTTAAGGGATTAGGATTTCATTTAGTGGTACTAGAACCATACATTATTAAACATATTTTAAATATTACAACTTGATATTATTGGTAATCCACTTTGGATTGAGGGTAAAAGCTTAATATGACTATGCAATTTCTATCAACCTCTTAAATATTAGAACCTTGATATGGAAAATATTATATGGCTGAAGGAAGAAATATTATAACTATAGTGAACCATAATTTGATTGCTTACTAAATGGAAGGTAACTATCATTTAATTTGATTATGTTGTTTAAATTAACTTATAATTCTATGAGACCTTGTTATCCAAAATCTCTTGAGACCTTACTATTAACCATCACGGTTATAGTTAGTATAAATAAATTACCTAGTCTATGAACTAGACTATCATAATAAAATGGGGTTGCACCATAGATTAAATGAGATTATAAGATCAATAATATTATTAATGGTTTGTGTTTTCATATATTGGTCCAATATATAGTGTTTACAACTTTCTTAAGTAGGATTCATGCATTGATTAAACTAAAAACAAGCTTATAAATACTATTGGATGTCCTTCAAAGATATTCATTGACCCCTTGACTATAAGACACTCAATATTGAATCTAATATCTAAATTTAAAATGGAAATGTTTTCCTATGGGTTTATGTGAACCAAGGTAATTTTATGTTGAGTAATAAACCTAGCCCCTATGTTGATAAGACAATCCTTGGGATGATCAAGCTAGTTTATGAATAATAATGGATGGAGTTGATTGAGGACCTCAATATTATTGAAGGGGAGAGTGTTATTGTATGGGTTGCTAAACTATGAATTTAGTGTTAGTAATTGAAGGGAATCATCAGTGACACCTTGGTTATGAGAACCTGCGTGTAACTCCTTGAGATACCTTGTGAGGATAACTACTTATGACTTCAATCCATTTGGAAGTGGGTACATAGGTGGTCCTTGGGAAAAGGATGTCCCTGTGACCTCAATTCTATAAGGGTGGGGGGGGGGGGGTTTGGTTAGGGCTTGGATAATTCCAAGGGTTGGGGTTGTTCCTAATTATTTTAACCTTTCCTCCTCTATAAGCTTCAATTTGAGGTTGAAATGGGTACCAGATGGATATTAATGAGTTAAGGAAATCTAAAACTTATGTTTAATACAAAATGTGTTTTTGAATAGTAAGTTGAATGAAGTGAATGGAATTGACTAATTTCTAGTTGGTATTTTTCTATATGCACATATTGAGTTCAAGCCATCTTGTGTTGGTCCAATGTGATTCTTATGTATTTGTGTAATTCAACTCTAGACCTATAAGACTCCATGTATAGGTTTGTGGATATGTTGATTGCAATATTTATCTAGACCGTCTAACTAATGTTGTGAATCATGTTATGTATGACCCACCCAAGTGTGAACCTACAAGGTTTGAGTAGTGATAGGTAATCATTGGACTATGCCAATGATCAATGTCTGGGCTACTACTAAGGATTAGCTAGCATTCACCTAGTTTATGGAGGTGAATTTCTAGAGGCTACACTGGTTATGATACAGTAATAGTTAGCAGGTTGTCATTGTACCATGTCAATGGTGAACTATTTTTGTATATTTTGGATTATCTGGCATTCACCTGGTTCATGGAGGTAGAATTCTAGGGGCTATCTAGGATTTAATATGATAATGATTGCATAGGTAGTTATCGTACCATGTAGGTAACAGTAACTAGAGCTAACCATTATATTAGGAGGGTACACTAGCAGTCACATGTAGCACAGGTAGTTACCCTACCATGTAGGTAATAGTAACCAAAGATAACCATTGTATCAAGAGGGTGCACTAGCAGTCATACGTAGCACGAGAGTGACCAATGCCAAGTGCTACCTGAGATTATGAAGAAGATAGATGACAATATCACTAAGCTTTGAAGGTGGAATATATCAAAAGTTACTTCTTCCTGGATGGATAAACTTATTGTCAATGGCCTATAGGTGATTGAAGTTGGAATCCACTGAGCTGGATAGGTTCACTAATTTTGGAAACTTTTGGGATGGAAGATGGACCCACGATGTAGTATGGGATGCACTTAACCCCCTTTCCGATTGTCAGATGGTATACTTGGCCTTGTTGGATTGATTACGGACCCTTCGTGTAGTAAGGGATACACTAAATCCTCTTCCTAGTTGTCTAATAGTGTAGAAGACAAGAGGAAAGGATGGGAGCCATGGTGTAGTGTACAATGCACCAATATTCCCTTTTTCTATTTGGGATGCACTAAGGGAAAGTGTTAGTTAGCCATTATGGATGTGTCGACCAATCACTATGTATATTTGATGTGTGCTAGAGCTAGTCACTATTGTAATTGTGATATGTGTATGAGCCACTCACTAATGTGATTTTGTGTGTATGAGCTAGTCACTAATGTAATTGTGATATGTGTATGATTCAATCACTGTTGTACTTGTGATGTGCAAATGAGCCATCCATAGTTGTACTTATGATGTACATATGAGCTAATCGCCATTGTTCTTGTGGTTTGTGTATGATCCAAACTTTGTTGTACTTGTGATGTGTGTATGATTCAATCACTATTGTACTTATGCATGTATGATCTAGTCAATATTGTACTTCTGATGTGTATGAGCTAGTCAATTTCTCTATATGTGATGTATTCTTGAGGCATTCATTGTGTATGCAATATTAGGATTATAACACGATATGACCCCTTGTGTATTTGCACATGTTTGTACACTAAGGATTGGTGATGTTTGAAATGGACCCAACACTTGATGGAAAATTAATCATTATATTATATTTGACTAAGTTGATAGCTTGTGCTTAATGAATAGTCATGGTTAAAGGTAAGATTAAAGATCAAAGAAATGAACTCCTCTAACATTGGTAGGTGAACTATGGAGCCTCTAACCACAAGGGGATACATAGGTAGGTTCATCATAAACCCTCGAGGTTTAGGTCTAGGTTTAGGGATGATCCCAATCGTAGGAGCTTGGCACTTTTGAATGTTAGCATATAAGTGGTGATGTTGAGTTGTCATCACCATGGTGAATGTAGGGGTCATAAAATCAACATTTCTAATTTGCAATTCCACGCGGTAAAATACACCTACAATTTGCAATACTCATGAGGCCCAAAATTGCTTTTGGATCTTTGATTTCCATTAGGCTTAAAATTGATTTTGGATCATTGATCTCAATGGAGATCAACGATCTAAAATCAATTTCAGGCTTCATGAGCATTACAAACTACATGTACATTTTTCCAAGTATGGAATACAAAAGGGTGATAAGATTATATTTTAAATCAATAATGGCAACTAAATATTATAGATTTTACCCCTTGAGTTTCATTTATTTTTAAATTGAAGGATTTTTCATGTTAATTAATTAATTTTCCTATAATTTTCCAAGATTCACCAAGATTTTCTATAAAGTTGTATTGATGTAAAAAAAATCAATAAAACTAATATTTTCTCAAAAAAAGGGAAAGATTCACCCATAGAAATCAATATTTTTTCAAAAAAATGAAAGATTCACCAATATTTAACATCTTTTTTTTGGGGGAGTTGGCTTATTAAAGTTATCATTTCTCCCAAATTTAAATCCTTGTAGATGTGGCATCTGATGCTCAATTCAAACAAAAAAAGGATAAGCTGAATTTTTTGGACACCCTAAACTCAATGGTGAGCTTAGATTTGCCCCAACATGCTCCAAAATTAACCTATAATACAAATACACATGGATAAACCCCCAAAGCTTGACATTTCTATCAAATTTTTTCTTCTCTAGTCACCATTCAATGAAAGAGAAGAGCATACTCAAATTCTCAAGAGAACCAATACCTGCAACCTAGATCTCTTCTAAATACCAACAAGAAGTAATGTGAAAAGCTCTGATACCATATAAGAATTGGTATAGAATGGCTTATATACCATACAATGTTTTTATATGGGGGCAGCCAAACCCAAAATTTAGGAGCTTCAATGAAAGAACAAGAGAGATCAAACATGAGAGAATTATTTTATTTTATCAAAAAAAAATAAAAATACAATGATTAAATGTATCAATGATACATAATGTATAAGTGAGGTATTTATTATATAGGCAAGGTAAGAGGATAAGGATATCACAAGATATGACATGATACACAAAGATACATGTATCCTAAGTAAACTAATCTACACTAATGTGAATAGAACTTAGGAGGTGAGATAACTAGGTAATATGCCTATCCACACCAATAAATGTATGTTATGATATTTTTTTTTATGACTTGGTATATGGTAGTGACTTGCTACTACTTATTTTGGATCAATTAAATAGAACAATTTTGGATAGTGGCAAAAAATGCCTTTTACGTGGTGCCTATTGGATTGATTGGCTACCCCAAATTAAATATTCCTAATTTAACTTTATTTTTTCTCTTTCCTTGCCAAGAAAAGTTAGATATGTTTATTGGAAAATTCCACTTAGTCTGAACACTACTACCCTACTCAATTCTCGCATTCTACTTTCTAATTCCTGAGTGTGGAGTCCCTTTCTATGCAATTATTTTTCATATAGAGATATAGACCCATCTTAGATATGAATTTTGTTCTCTACTAACATTTTTTAATGAGAAATAAAGGAAATCAATTAATAATTAGATTATAGGAGCCATATGATTATGAAAACCTTATGAAATATATAAATTATTGTATTTCTAGTTATGGGTTGAGATAGTAGATAACCCACATCTAATTTAGTTACACCCCTCTTTTTTTTTGGAAAATTGCTACTAGAGAGGATAACGCTCTTTCTATTACTTTGAAGTTTCAAATTACATATTTTAGACTAAATTTTGGGTCAGCCCCAGATTATATATAATATATTACATATTTTCTACTTTTTTAGAGGATCTTAGTGTATCATCAGATGCTTTTGTTTTGTTGTTGTCATTTTCTTTCTCTTCACCTCTATCCACTCTTGTTCAGTTTCAAGATGATCATTGTTGTTTTCCACCTTCAAATTTTCATTACTAACACCTACAACTGAAGAAATAGAAGAAATTTTAGTGTTCTTGTCTTGTGAATTTGTTTTCTGCAAAGGGGTTCGAGAAGCCATCATGATTGACTTCTTATCAGGCACAACCTCTTGAGATGAATGCGGTGAGCTTGGAACCTTTTCTTGAAACATAAGGGAAGGAACAACATCATTCTGCTCAGAGGGATAAATTACATAGTGATGGGATTCCACATCATCCCACCAAGATGGCATGCTTTCCTTAGTTTGACCCCTACCACATTGTGCAGTAGCATATTCAGTTGCGAAACATCTTCTACACCTGAAGGTAATTTTTTCATAGTCTATTGGTTGATGCCACCATCTTTTGCCAACTTTGAGAAAAATCTCAATCAGAAGCCCTTTTGTAACATCCATTTCAACACGAAGATGAGCAAAATTTGAATTTTCATAATTTATCATTTCCTTTAAAATGGTATGATACTTGCTAGCCCATTGCTAATCGCCTTCAAACAATCAATTTCCCAAAACTGTAATGGAAGGTAAGGTAACTGAACCCACAAAAAGGCCGAAGAAATCTCCTTGATAAAACCATGGCCGAGTATTAAGAATCATTTTTCTATCTTCTATTGAATCAAATTCCAGTATAAAAAATCCTTTTGCATATGGATATATACAAATTCTTTCTCCAAATAATCTTTCCAATTTATGCTTATCCATGAATGAAGATCAATTAATTTTGGCCATACCTTTGTGAATCTACAAAAAAAGACATGGGCTTGAAGTAAACCTCTTTGTCACCAACAATATTTTCTAGACAAACCTCTAGTGCATCCAAAGAAAGGTGGACTGAAAAATGGTTTTGATTTGCCCCATTGTGAGAGGGCTAAACAAAAGTCGAACCCAAACCCCCAACATCTAGTGTAGACTTGTAGTTTGTCTGCTTTACACCAACATTTCTTCCTTGCCTGCCATTGAAACAACCAATAGATGATGCAGGTTCAAAATATTGTGAAGAGCGTGATAAAGGGAAAGAGGGGAATTTGACTGAAGAAACCCACACTACCACCCGACTAGGGGAACAAACCCCAACATAAACTTTGTCAAGGCACGCCTCTCCCGTAGTGCCATCTTGCTTTGTGGGAGGGAGAAAATATGAAAAGGTTTTGGATGCACGAAGGACAACATAGATTGCTGGTGGAGGCACGAAAAAAGAAGAAGTCGTTCATGCCATCATTTTACACCCCTTATTATTACCCAATTGATTGATTTCTTTATGAGTATCAACTTATATATTTTCAATTTTAATTTCCATGTTGGTTTTGTTATATATGATAGCCATGAACATATAGATATAAAATAAAAGAGGAATTTGGTTCATGAACTTAAAAACACCCACACCCATGTTAAACTAAGGTTGTTGTTCTTAACAATCACATCATTTAATGTGCAATAGACTAAAAGAAAACAAGGTCTAGGAGAAAATCCAATCTACACGGACGACGACCAAAAAAAAGCCATCCAAATCTAACAAGAGGCTAAAAAGTATGATAATCATGAAGTAACTAAAGCAAGGTGTGACTTTTATCTTGATGTTAACTGTTGCCATTCCACCACATTCCATTTAGCCAAGCAGTTCGCCACTTTGTTGAAGTTTGAAGAAAGATTGGTAATTTGCTTCGTAATCAATGAAAGAGTATTTCCCGCAATCTTCTCCTATTTTTTAAAAATTCATATATTTTCGTTTATAATTTATGCAAGCATAAACACACGGATTTCCTGTATTTTTTGGCATTAGCCTTGTTATCTTAAATTCTGAAACAAAAAAAATCTCGGCTTCTTCCTTAGAAAATGCAAATTTCGTGTAAAAGTCAGTAGATATCTACTGTTTAAAGTTAATGCAGGGTTTAAGGAAGAACGTATGGCTCAAGTTTCATGCGTTTATGATAGAAAATAAGTTTGATATTATATTCTTTCCCATGTATGCTTGGTGTCATTTCAGGATTCTGATTGCCAGGAATTTTGTGATTTTGTGTTTACAATACAGGGTACCTCCTGTAGTTTTTCCTCGTCCCGCAGGTAAATCACCGAGAATTGTACTTCCTGAAGATAAATGTATCAGAAAATTTTACAGCAAGCATCCAGGTTCTCTGACAGAAGAAGCTTTCTGGTATTCTCTGACCTCATTTTCTGTGTTCTCAACTGTAATATAGTAGTGGTATTTTTAGTAGTGCTTTTCTATAATAGAAGGTTATGATAAAAATGTTATAAAAGATGAATATCGTTTCTATTATATCCTTTTTCACAATTTTTAGAATGAAAGAAATAATACGAATATCTATAAATGATCACAGTAGTCAATGGGATAAAAAAACACAGCAAGTAGCAGTGAAGAAAATAATTCCATTAACCAAAACATATGTAAAGCCAAATCAGCAAAAATAGGTAGTAAAATAGGGGCAAATTCAAAATGGGTAAATCATAGTCAAGTCATTAAAGACAGCCATATGGTAAAACTAACCCTATTAAAGGAAAGCTCCCAACCAACAGAAAGTGATCTGAGTAGACCAAAGCTCTAGTTAACATCATAATTTAAGACTGCAGGAGAAACATGCCGTTTTACCTGTTCCCAACATAGTTTCTTGACTTTCTTGAATAAAAGTCAATATTTACAGTTTTACTAGTATTTAATTTCACTTGATCAGTGTGCCAGCTTATTTACTTTAACAATGGATATGCTCTGTTGGTATCTAGGAATGGAGAAATTCCTTTATTTTTCCACTATTGTAGATCTTCCAAAGCCTCTATTTATTATATCTGAAATAATTACAAGGCCTACAACTGCAAACACAAGGCACATGTATGCTGACAGAGAGGTTTTATTAACATTTGACATCCATGAGGTGGTAAAAGGATATGGGACCACCAGTAGTTATCTCACAAATTTCATCTCAAGTCAGGGTTCTCTGGTTGCTATGTTAAGCAAAGAAAAGTCAGGGTTGTAGCCATGTTGAAGATAGGGAATGTTTTCATCGTAAGTCTTTTGATGCTTGTGTTGTAGCCACACAGTATGTGAATAAGCCTTCAATTCATCACTCTTTATCTGAGGAATGAAACACTGCAGAATGCTTCACTTGGTATCAATCAAGCTTCAAAGCACAACCTAAATACAAAGGAATCCACTCTCACAATTTGAAACAATATAGGCAGACCAAAATGCATCTACGTGTACTTCAAAAACATTCTCATAATTTCTTGTTTGGTTGTGGTCTTCATGCAGGGTATTAGTATAGCCAGCTTGCTAAACCAGTCAACAAACAAAAGCAAGTATTTGTTTCTATGTTTTGTCATTGATAATCTTCCATTGAATTCCATTGAAAGGCTCTCACATGGTTAGCTCTACATGGGAAAGAAAGCTTTTAGGTTCAAACAATGATTAGCAGGCTTAATATTACCACACAACAATCATCCATGAATAAATTTCTACACATCACAACTGTCTTGGCCAGATTTTTTAAGTGTTTTTTCATCTCATATGGCCTTTGTAACTTTTGCATTCCATACTTCTACCTAGCTTGGGGAAAATTTTGCTTTCTTTTTTTGACTCCACATTTTTCTTTGCTTTCCAAATTTGTAAACATTTGCATGGGGGAATGCACTACCAAGCTTAGAAGAATATTTGACAGATGCCATGCTTTAGGGTACCATTCCATAAAGAATTCACCTGGGATGTGATTCAATCTCACCCAAATAGTCTACTTCGTAAAGTTTGCTTTCTTTTTTTTAATTCACATTTTTCTTTTCTTGCCAAATTTGTAAACATTTGCATGGGGGAATGCACTACCAAGCTTAGAAGAATATTTGACAGATGCCATGCTTTTGGGTACCATTCCATAAAGAATTCACCTGGGATGTGATCCACCCTCACCTAAGTAGCCTAGTTGAACCCAGCTCATCATCATGGCAATAACTCCACCTTAGCACTGGGCCATGGTTAGCTGGATTTTTTTGGTTCTTCATAGCTACCAAGGTTTTTAGGGTAATACTCACGCCCACCAAATTTACTGGCTTTGCTGCATGATCATGACAGAGTCATATTATCATCACGATGACCTAGTCTAATGTCAAACCATTTACCTTACACTCTGTTTGTTTTATTTTGTTGGGACATGACAATAACCTTATTAACTGCATCTTTTAAAATTAGTTATTGGTCTGCTTTCTGGATTGCATATAAAGTTTCTTGGGTTGCAATCTTTTATTCTTCAAATTAAATATGTTCATTAACAGTATGATTGTTATCCTGCAAAACTCACAACTTTAAGAGCTAGCAAGGGGACGTTAATTTATTAGGTGGTTTTACATCATGTATCGTTTGCACCAATATTTTTTTCTTTCTTTACTTTTGCCAATCCTTTCCAGTTCCTTTTTAGTGTAGCAAATTTTTCTTCCTTATCTCTGTCAGAAGTTATGTCCTCTTGACATTGTTTCATCTTTTTCTGTCAATTCATCCTTTTAGTCCAAGGCTTCATTATATGTCGTTTGTGAGACCATCTTCCATTTCTTCGTATAATGGTTAAGCATTTCTTCCATGAAACAAATCTTTTGAGTTTCTAGCTTCAATGCTAATTACGCTATGTACATATTGCCCAATTTTCCTTTCTTTTAATGTTTGAAATTACAGCTTCTGTCTAGAATGTTATTGTTACTATAATAAAAGCTTGAGTTTTGATTCAAACCTCTTTCATCAAGTTAGTGAACATATAGACATATCCCCTATCCCCAAGGCTCTATTTGGGAGTACCTTGCAGTTTTGGATAGAAATGTGGATGAGACACCCCTCCTGCTGTTCTTGGCCACCAGGGAGGGTGGCCCAGCTGTCCCTGGGACATGTTGTCTTCTCTTATATGCTGCTTGTTCCAAAAGGGCCCAAATTGTCTGGGTATTACTAGGTGTCCCTGAATGATGGAACAATAGGAAAAACAAATAGAAACATAAATGACAGTTTTGTTTGATAATTGAGCCAGTTGCTTCATGCTTAGCATTTAATCATGACTCGGATATGATTCTTATATTTTGTCATTTTAAGACTTTGACATATGACGAAATTATAGTTATCAGTATAATTTATGATAGTAGATGCTTTTATTTTCATTTTATCATGGATGAATAAGATTGGAAATTTTAGTTTACCAGATGCTGTAGAGTCTAAACGGATCTTCCTTGCACTAGGTTGAAGTGATTAGATTCATTTTGTCACTCTGTGGGCTGTGACTTGCCATTATGTTTTGTGCAATTGTCCTCCCTAACCAAAATTGGTTAAGGATGAACTTGTTGAAGACATCTTAGTGCCTACCAGCACTGTTTAGAGCTTTAGACTCTAGTGTTCTCCTAATGTAGAATTTCTAGATTGGTGGTTGTGGTAATCCTTCAGTTGACATCTGCAGTATCCCCACAATTTTATAGCCAATTGAGAACTGCTCTAGCATTACTTGTAATTTGTTAACTCATCGGGCATACATGATAATTGTAATTCATAATGTTCTCTTAATTTAGAATTTTCAATTTCTTGTTTGTGCTCTTTTTAGAACCCCTCAGGCAACCTCTGCAACACTCCCATAATGCTATAGGCTGTTGAGGTTTGCACTAGCACAACTTGTGAATTTCTGAGGTTTACATGATAGCTGTTATTTTGAAAACTCTGCAGTTCTCTCTCCAAGTACTAGTTTCCTACAATGGGAAACCTGTACGAATCAAAACAGGCTATATATACTTGGGAGTGCAATCATTGTCCATGTCTTAATCTTATGCTGCTTCTATGGCTTTGTGGGAGTTCTTCTCCCCTTTCTGTTTTAGTCTTTTAGAGTGCCAGTGTTTTCAGATGCATTTGCTAGATATGTCTATAAAGATTTGGTTTTCTGATGTTATCATTAAATCAATGGTGTGTCACAGGTACATTATTTGGGATTCTAGCTTAGGGCTTGTTGGTTGGGTCTATATTGAGATTGTGCACAGTGCAGATTATCTTGCTTCAGCACATGACTGTTGCAAACTAACATTCTCCCTCTATATTGTGGGCATCTTTAGGATTGCTTTCTATCTCCATAGACTTTGGTCCATGGTAGATCTTGCTTGAGGTCAAGAGAGACATATATTTCTTTATAGTGGGCTGCTTCCTCAACTCTGACTAGATGACAACAATGTTGGCATTTGAAGACTAACAAGCTTGTCTAGTTGATTGTCATTTCAATTGTTTTCCTTCCTCCCTTCAAGTACTTTTGGATGCCCACTCCTCTCCTTCCAAAAGTGGGGGTGATCAATATAGTGGTCAAGAAGGCCATACACCATCAATGTATTAAGGCCACGTAGATCTCACCCCATGAACCTCTCAGCACAGGGAAGACATTTTTTGTAGATTGTGGATGGCATCATCATCCACCCAGAGTAGATCTAGTGCTATTGGACTCAGTTCTAGGATTCCTTTTGGTAAACCAAGTACCTGTTTTCAACAGTTGCAACTTGAGTCTGATTCAAACATTCCTCAAGTTGACATAGTATGTTTTATTCTCTCTTAGAAGGTGCAAATAATGTAGCACTTATTGTTAGGTGTTCCATCTACTATGCGATTTGGAGGAAGATGCTATTGCTTGTATAAAGATTCGAGTGGGCCACTTGCCACCTTCTTTTGCTTTCGTTAGCGGATATGGTTCACTTTGTTACCTGTAAGAAGTTATCTTTTTCAAGTATTAGGTTTTGCAAGGGACCTTGAGGACCAATAGATGGATTGCCAGTATCTTTCAGCTTTTCTTGTTGTTTGGAGGTGCCAAGTACCCCTTAGATGCTATAACTACCACCATGGATAGTTATATATTTGTGAGGCTGCATCCTCCTCCATGTGCAACCATTGGAGGTGCCTTAATCCTTCTTTTCTCAATCGAGACATAGTAGATCATATGTTCTTTGGTCTAGAGGGATGGATACCACCTCTCATCTGCATTCTAGGAGATCCACCCAAGCATATACTGCTGGTTTACTTTCTAGTTTGGAGAATCATCAACCTTGGACATTAGAAGAGTTTGTAGGAGACACTGTCTACCTTTCCCTAGGATCACATAGCTAGGCCCTCCTTATTATGGCCATTCTCCTGTGGATATAATCAGGTCATGTATCGGCTCTTTCATAGTGATCAACAAAGATGGAGCCAAGACACATGATTGAGATCATGTGCAGTCATTGTTTCCAATCTATCTTATACATATTGTTTGTAGTGTTTGTAAGAATGGCTTTATCTTCTGAAATTGTAGGGTTTACCTCCTTTGGGTTAACCTTATATTTAGCAAGGCTCTTTTATTAGTGTACTTTTAGTGTATTTATAATGTGTAGCTTTATTGTGATCCTTAACATTCTTTCTGTTGGCTGTACTTTGGAGTCCCTTTGACCTGTTTTGGTCATCTATAGACTGATCTATTTTGTTTCTTTGTTTCTGTTTTCTAAGCCCCATAAGGCAATCTCCTGTTCTTGCTGTTCCATTTTCTCTGTTTATTGTATGGATATCTCTCATTTTTTTATTAAAAGAACTTCTTGTCTTCTTTCATCTTCTATTACAGTTGAGCTTATAATTATATTTGTTTGTTTGGAAGACATATAGCATTTATCTTGTCTATGAATCCCTCTAGAGGCAACAAAAAATGAGAAGAACTGATACCTCAAGACTGCTTAAAGTTATTTTGGGGCTCTGGAATAAAGTATGATAAAGAAGTAATTAATTGTTGGAAAAATCTTTAGAGGAAGAAGATCATGTAGTTTTGAGGTCATATAGCTCTCAAATGCAATGTGACAACTTTGTGTTTGTGGCTAGGGTCAATGAGTTATTCAAATGTAGCTATGTTTCCTTAACCTTGGGTTTAGTTATCACTCTTTGGCCTGCAAACTGTTCAAGAAACTAATTCTTTTGTGAATTTTTTTGGTATATGCCAGTGGTTGTAAGAAAAAGTGGCAGTTTTGGAATCCCTAATCACTCAACAAACACCCCTGGACTTTTGATTGTAACTATCCTTATCCATGATGATAAATCAGTTTATTTCCATTGAAGTATTCTAAAGTCATAACGATTTGTTCTGCATTCCCATTCCTTTCTGTTTGCAGAAAGGTCTTATCTTCCTGCATCGTTCTGGAGAAGAATATATATTTTTAACATGAATCATGTTCTAGATTAATATGCTGAAGTGCCAGTTCCGTGAGTGGTCTTAGTGGATCTTCTTTACCATTCCATTTGAAATGAGGGAGTTATTATCACCAAGACATGTAAAAATGTTACTGTTGGCAATGTGACTTAACAATCTACATTCTTTTAACAGGTTCAATAGGTATGATCCACCTCCGGCACATATATTTGCCTAGCGGGTATTGGAATTAATGAATGATGGAGTTATTGAGGAAGAGGCAACCGCCATAGCAGATGTAAGCTATTTGGTTATTATTTTATTTTAAAATAGTTTAGACAAAGTGCTTTTATCTAAAGTGTAATGTCCCCAATTCAAATTTTTTATTAACTTTTTGATTTTTTTTGTATTTTCTGGTTTTATGCCCTCCCTTTTGGCATTTTCTGATTACACAAATTGAAATATTTCATGGATATAGTACAGTGCAGATTAACAGCAATATGGACCAGATTTGTTGATTAGCTAAAGTGAAAAGTCTGAAAATAAAGAATACTGTTGCAATAAATTGAATACTTTGCTTGATAGGCAAACTGGTCTATGAACAATAACACAAGGTTGTTAGAAGCATACATTATGGACTTATGTTCATCCCAGCAGTCCTGAAACCTCAATAATAATATATCTTACAATCCTTCATACCTGGACCAATAATGAAGTTGTCACAATGATCAATGTTCTGGCAGTGACAGTGACCTTAAAGGACTGTGCACCTGTTGATAAGCGGTTGACATTTGAAATTATATTTGACTCGCCCAATGGAAAGTGGCAAAAACACTCCAACAGTTGGAGAGGTTGCTTGTGAAACGGCAATCTTCCTCTGCATTTGAGTGGGGCAGCTCCCTCGTATAATCTTATTTGGATTTTTAAGTGGAAATTAAAGAAACTTAAACAACTTCATTACCAAGATCATAGACCATGCATACGAGCTTCATACTGATTTTAGATTTTCAAAACGACAACACATTCAAATCGAGATACCAAGAAATGAACATGTTTAAAATGTGATTCATGAAAGATTGACCATTCACATTCACAAATAAAATTTAGGATCACAAAGGTTATCACCAACTTTACATACGAAAATATTAATGGTAACACATAGAAAACACCATGAATGCACTTTCAAGAATGCTTTCTGTTACTTCAAATGTAGAATTGCACAATTGCAAAAATCCCCTAATGCAAACTTGTGAAAATTTTCATAAGTCCCTTTACAATAACATAAGCCTTGTATATATAGGCTTTAGCTGGTAACTAACTGATAACTACCCAGGTAACTAACTTATAACTTATATAGGCTTTACTTGGTAACTAACTTATAACTTATAACTACCTAGGCAACTACTTTTTACAATATTTGAAATAAATAAAAATAACTTTATTAAGTTAGAAATCTCTCAACTTTCGTGCGAAGAAGGCTTCTTTTCTAACCTTTAATAATTATGAAATACAAAAGTCACTTTTACAAAAATATAACATTAAAACATAATAAGTGACTTAACACTTAGAAAATTAATAAACACATGTGCAATTGGAGTCATTGAGAATCTCCTTTTCTTCCATCCGCATCAGCTTTGATGCCTTTTGTAGAAGTCATGTGGGCTGCAAGTTGCTTCTGATGGGAAGACTTTCCTCTGAATATTCTGAAAAGCTTGACAGCTTGGGCTAGGAGCTTGTTCCTAGGAACAATCACATTGCTCATTCTCAATTTCCATCTCTCATGACTTTTTCGAATCTCCTCTAGATTCTGACAATAATCAGGTGGGTGACCATCACACATATTGAGAGTGGCAGATGTTGAAGATCACAGCTGCAGGACAATACTTCCAGGCACGATTTTTGAGATAAATTTAAATGTAGCTATAAGCTATCTAAATTTATATAATGAATGCTAAATGAAGAGGCGCCTTCATTTATGATCAAATGATAAATTAATATTTATTAATTGTTTAAGGAAGCCAACCTCATCTAGATAATCGCGCCTCTTCTCTAAGACGTCTTTTGTGTAGAGGCCGACCTCTCTTGGTGAAGGGGTGCGATATCTATTGGATGTCTATATATATGATGCTCCTCATTCAAGTCAAGCATATTTAGAAAATGAGAAGTAGTGTGATCTGAGCAAGCAGATCATTCATTTATTGCAGCAGGTCGAGCTTAAAGAAAAACATATCATTTGTATCTTTGCATCTATCAGAGGTGCTGTTATTCATTGTATGTTTTAGGCATTGTGTTGTGCCTGAGTTGGAAGCAGATTTCTGCTCCCATTCATTTAATATATAAGAGATATATTTGCTGGGTTTTTCTCCCTCGGGTTGGAGGGTTTTCCTAGGGTATTGGCTGTGTTCTTGTGTTGAATTTGAAATTATTTTTGCATTCTAATCTGATCACATAAAATCTAACATGGTATCAGAGCGGGTTTGAAGAGGATTCCAATCAGATTTGTGATTATATCAGCCATACGCTTGTTTTTATTTTCTCATCTTCATTCACTCGTCAAGATGGTGAATGGTCTTAAAATTGAGGATAGGTTTGAGGGAGCATCAAACTTCACTTCGTGGAGATTTAGGATCATGCTCACCTTGGAGGAAAGCGAATTGGTAGAGTTTGTGGAGAGCTCCGCCTCCGAGCCTACGGATGAGGAAGAAAAGGCCCTATGGAAGAAGAAAGATACTAGGGAAAAGAAGATGTTGGTTGATTTGGTGAAGGATCATATTGCTCCTATCGTCTCCAAGTTAAGGACTGCGAGAGATATGTTCAAAACCCTAGAGGAGATGTACGAGATCAACAACACCGGCCGGGTTCTTGCACTAAAGCAATAACTTCATCACTTGAAGATGGCGAAGGGAGAAACTATCATTGCGTACTTCATGAGAATAACCGAATTGAGAGATCAACTCTCGTCTATTGGGCATGTTGTCGATAGCAAGGATCTAACCATGCTGGCTCTCAATGGTCTCCCTTCATCCTGGGAGTCTTATATTCAGGGAATCAATGCAAGATCGAAGCTTCCCAAGTTTGATCGGTTGAGGGCTGACTGTATTCAAGAAGAGTCTAGGTTGGCTGCAAGAGGTATTGGGAAAAAGTCCGTTAATGAAGATCTTCATGTTCTTGCCACTCAATCCTCAAAGCAGAAAGATGGGAAGAAAGGGTATTTCAAAAGAAACAGAGATAGAGGAGCTGATGGTGGTCCTGCATTTAAGAAGAAGAGGGACCTCTCCAAGGTCCAATGCTTTCAATGTGACAATTATGGTCATTTTGGAAAGGAATGTCCTTCCAGGCCTAAGCAACAAGCCGCCTTTGTTAATGTCAATGAAGCTTCCATGCAGAAGGATACAAGTGAATACTTGTTCTATTCAGCCTTGTCAAGTAATGTATCTACTGACACCAACACGTGGCTAATAGATAGTGGTACCTCTCGCCACATCACCGGATTCAGGGAGCACCTATCTGATTTGGTGATGAAAGATTCCAATGAACAAGTTATTATTGGAGATGATGCTAGTTACTTGGTTAAGGGAGTTGGGACTTCATCTCTACACTTGGATTCTGACAATTCATTACAGTTGGATGATGTGCTATTCGTTCCAGGCATCAAGCGGAACCTTGTTTCCATATCAGCCTTGGAAGACAAGGGTTATCAAGTTTCCTTTTTTGAAGGAAAAGTTTTGATATGGGCGAAGAACTCTAACTTCAAGATTGCCTGAATGGTTGGAGTTAGACATGGGTGTCTCTACAGGCTACGCACGCGCCCCATTCAAGCTCTAGTACATGACTTCGCGAGTTTGGGTGATCTTTGGCATTGAAGATTGGCTCACCTTCACTTTCGAGCGCTACCTGTTATGGAGAAGATGGTCACGAGACTTCCTAAATTCAACCAGAAGCATGAAGGAACTTGCAAAGGCTGCGCTTTGGGTAAGAATACAAAAGGTCCATTCCATAATAGTGAAAGTAGATCCAAATTTGTCTTAGATCTTATTCATTCTGATTTATGTGGTCCAATGTCTATTGCATCCTCGAGTGGTTTCTTGTATTACATTACTTTTATTGATGACTACTCTAGAAAGACTTGGATCTATTTCTTGAGATCTAAAGAATCTGAGGAAGTGTTAAAAAGATTCAGAGAATTCAAAGCTCAGGTGGAGAATTTGTTCGGGAAGAGGATCAAGGTGTTGAGATCCGATAATGGAGGAGAATACATTTCTATTATTTTCCGTAACTTTTGCATTGAAGCAAGGATTAAAAGGGAGCTTAGCATTCCTTATAATCCTCAACAAAATGGTGTTGCGGAGAGAAAGAATAGAACTATCGTGGAAGCAGTCAAAGCCATGCTTCATGACCAAGACTTGCAAATTTCTCTTTGGGCTGAAGCATCCAGGACTACGGTCTATGTCCAGAATAGAAGTCCTCACAAAATCTTGGAGAACATTACTCTTGAAGAAGCATTCTCTGGGGTGAAACTTGAAGTAAGTCATTTGAGGATCTTTGGGTGTCCAGTGTATATTCATATAGCTAAGGAAAAGAGGACAAAATTGGAACCTTCTGGCAAGAAGGGAATTTTGGTAGGCTACAGTGAGACTTCTAAAGCTTACAAAATCTACATTCCAGGTCAGAAGACTATTGAGATCAGTAGAGATGTCACATTTGAGGAGGATGTTGCTTTCAGAAGATCTAAGGGATCTCATATGGAGATTGATGAAGAAGAGCCTCCTTAGGATATGGAAGTTGACCATGTTCTTGAGAATTAGAGGGAGGTTCCCAAACCTAAAGAAGATGATGATCCAGTTGAACGCTTGGAGCCTACTGATGGGCCTACAGATATTGTGATTGGAAGGAAGAGACCTCTTTGGGCCAAGAAAATAATGCAGGAGGCAGAAAGTTTTGCAGCCCCAAGAGTAACTTTCAGAGAAAGCAAGAGACCTAATAAATTCTCCGGTTATGTAGCTCTGATGAGTCAGATCATTGAGTCAGAGCCTTCAAGTGTTGAAGAAGCCTCTAGTCAACAAGTTTGGAAAGATGCTATGACTGAAGAGTATTAGTCCATACTTAAGAATGATGTTTGGGACATCGTTCCTAGACCCGAAGGCAAATCTGTGGTGTCTTCTAAATGGCTCTTCAAGATCAAGCATGTGGCTGATGGGAGCATTGAGAAGTACAAGGCCAGATTCATGGCTAGAGGGTTTTCACAGAAAGAGGGAGTTGACTATGAAGAAACCTTTGCTCCTGTGGCTCGTTATACTTTTGTCAGAACCATTATTGCTATTGTAGCATCTAGAGGATGGAAGATTCACCAAATGGTGTTGTTGTTTTATAGAGCAGATATACAGAAGGAAAGTATACAGAAAATGCAACACATAAGATAGAAAACACAACAAGATACCCTGGGAAAACCCTCCTCCTGAGGGAGAAAAACCCAGCAAATATGTCTCTCTAAATAATGAACAATAAGAGCAGAAGTCTGCTTACAACACAGGCCCAACTTATGGCCGAATATGATACAATGAATAATAGCATCTTTCTTAGATGCGAAGACACAAATGAATATGTTCTTCCTTGAAATTAGACTGCTGCTATAATATGATGCTCTATTGCTCAAGTGCGAACTTCATCTCTTCATGCGAATTCCTTGAGTGAACTTGGATGATAAATGAACAAAGTCGACCTTCTATATATACATGTTGCACACAACCTTGAAATTGGTCGGCCAAGGTAGAAACAAGTATTTACAAAAGATAATAATAAAGTCGGCCCAAAGAGAGTACAATAATATCTTAAGAAAGTCGGCCACAAATATTGAATAGTCGTAAGGCTATCATTTAATATTTCTTCAAAACGTGTGAGTGGAAGATGCAGCCCGACGCTGCTAACATCAACACTCCCTCTCAGCTAGGGATGATACTTCCACCTGCACAAACAACACATATCACCTCAATGTGGTAAAAGAGCTTGTCACCTCATCGTGAAAGCAACATAAGATATCACCTCATTGTGATATCGGATATCACTTCATCGTGATATCAACCATCATGGCTACCTCCATAGATGGTGAGAACAAGAGAATCATCACAGACTCCCTCATGTGATGTTGTCATGGAGTCACACACATGACATCCACCATGGCTCTCCCAGAGGGTGGAAACAAGGGCTTTCACCTCAAATCTCAAGGAGAAATGCATTAACAAAAAAAATCATCACGGATTCCCTCACGTGATACTATCATGGAGTCACACACATGACATCCACCATGGCTCTCCCAGAGGGTGGAAACAAGGGCTTTCACCTCAACTCTCTCTCAATAGAGAATTGCATTATCAAGGGCTTGCACCTCAACTCTCTCTCAATAGAGAATTGCATTATCAAGGGCTTGCACCTCAACTCTCTCTCAATAGAGAATTGCATTATCAAGGGATTTCACCTCGAACTTCTCTCAAAGAAGAACTCATTAAACAAAGGAACACTGATACTGAGACTCCCTCTCGATCCTGGCTTCAGAGATTGCAAAGAAGACTTCTGGAGATGTACTCCCTCTAGCCATCAACTCAGTCCCTCTAGTGTTTACTCCCTCTTGATCATTTCTTTGGTTGACATGACTTCTTCACAAGATGCCTCAAGCTTTTCATCACTAAGTAATCTCTTATCATCTTCTTCCCCCTAAACCTGTCCAGGAAGCATTTTAGATAGAGATTACTAACAGTCCATAATTATCCAAAGAAATATCAAGATTAGAATCGAACAAGTTATATCATGAATGAAATTTTTCCAAAGATCTTATGTTAGTGAACACAACACAATTCAAGAGAATCTACTATCTCTCTTAATTACAAGATCCAAAGAATAAATAAATGATATAACTCAGCAACCAATGAATACTTATCTTTTTAACTATTCTGATAGGTCCAAATGCTGGACATAGTGTGATACGTTGTACTTGAGCTCAGATCAATCCGTACCCTTCACAGTTTGAACACAATGACGACCTGAAAGGTACATTGACTTCAAGAGATATCTCCAGCCATTAATGTAGTCCAATGATTGCAAGCTATGACTCCAAGCTTGATCATTTCTTCATTCGGTAAGACTTCGATATCCAATCTTTCCAGATGCAGATTGCTAGATGCTCAGGATATCTCAATGTAAGAGCCTCTTAATAATTACAAAAACAATTCATGAACATTATTCAACCATGCAATACCTATCTCAAAATCTCCTGAGTAATAGATAATTAATTCATTAATCATGACATGTCTTTCTTTCAATTTCACAGAAGAGCTAATCTCAGCAAAACCAAAAGACAATTAACATGATCCTACTTGTAATGAAAAGAATCTTATTACAGTGATCACTATTTACTGGTCACACATAATCCTAAGTAAATAATGTCAGAATTGCATAACTCAACAAATTGAATTTTAGCCTAGAATAGTAAATACAATCAAAAAACAAAGAGTACTTATCTCTTAGATATTCTGAAGGGTGGACACGGTACGATACGCTGCACTTGCGCTTAGATCAATACACAGCCTTCATGGTAGCAATACATGATGAATGAAGGTGACACCAAATGATCTCATCCACTTTAATGAATCACAGATCAACTGATCACTGCCCTTAGCAGTCACGGATCTAAGTGACTTTTCCTTAATACTTGATACACTTAATATAATCAGCGATAATTCCATAATGAATTCCGAACAACAGTTATGTGCTTCCACCAAGAGCAATATTCCGATATCTCAAAAACAAAACTTGACTTCTCCACGATAGCTCTTCAATGATAATTGCATCACAATGGCACAATATCCTTATCTCCATGTATTCACATATTAAGGATTGACGGTAATGTTCTTCAGGTTGAATGAAGTCTCCTCACGGCTTCTTTCTTATCTACAATGTAACATAAAGAGATATTGCCATCTCTAATACTCATATGATATGCAAGTCAAGACATATCCGTTCCTGACAGAGGCTTTCAATGCCACAAACTAAAGTCTTTTGACAGCCGTACTGGTCAGCCTGACGATTTTAACTACTGCGGATTCCTTCTGAGAAAGAAGCTCAGCGATGGTAATAACATCATCCCCACAGCTAGGTGATCCATCTCCTTCAACTCTCAGGGGCACCCGATAATCATGGATGAGGTCCAGATTAAATTCGCTTAGCATCTTACACTCTCCATATTTTGATTGGCTTATTCCTTTATCATTTTAAATCTGCATATCTGATCAGATCTTAGCATCAACCTGCTCTGATACCATGTTGTTGTTTTATAGAGCAGATATACAGAAGGAAAGTATACAGAAAATGCAACACATAAGACAGAAAACACAGCAAGATACCCTGGGAAAACCCTCCTCCTGAGGGAGAAAAACCCAGCAAATATGTCTCTAAATAATGAACAATAAGAGCAGAAATCTGCTTACAACACAGGCCCAACTTATGGCCAAATATGATACAATGAATAATAGCATCTCTCTTAGATGCGAAGACACAAATGAATATGTTCTTCCTTGAAATCGGACTGCTGCTATAATATGATGCTCTGCTGCTCAAGTGCGAACTTCTTCTCTTCATGCGAATTGCTTGAGTGAACTTGGATGATAAATGAACAAAGTCGACCTTCTATATATACATGTTGCACACAACCTTGAAGTAGGTCGGCCAAGGTAGAAACAAGTATTTACAAAAGATAATAATAAAGTCGGCCCAAAGAGAGTACAATAATATCTTAAGAAAGTCGGCCACAAATATTGAATAGCCGTAAGGCTATCATTTAATATTTCTTCAAAACGTGTGAGTGGAAGATGCAGCCCGACGTTGCTAACATCAACAAATGGATGTAAAGACAACCTTTTTGAATGGTGTCATAGAAGAAGAGGTTTACATTGAGCAACCCGATGAATTTGAGGTACATGGGAAGGAGTCTCACGTTTGCAAGCTGAAGAAGGCCTTGTATGGTCTTAAGTAGGCTCCTCGTGCTTGGTATGAAAGGATTGATCGCTACCTATTGAGTTTGGGTTTCTCAAAGAATGATGTAGATTCTAACCTCTACTTTAAGGTGATAAATGGTGAAGCATTGATTTTGGTTTTGTATGTTGATGATTTGATTATCACTAGAGAAGAACACTTAATTCTAAAATGTAAGAAGGAGTTAGCTTCTGAGTTTGAGATGAAGAATCTTGGTCTCATGGATTACTTTCTTGGCTTAGAAGTTTGGCAAAAACCAGAGGAGATGATTCAAAGTCAAGGCAAGTATACCATTGACATTCTGAAGAGGTTTGGTATGATTGATTGCAAACCTATGTCTACACCTATGGAGACCAACTTACATAAGTTGAAGGAGGCTGTAGCTAGTTCAGAACTGGTGGATTCTACGATGTATAGGCAGCTGATTGGTTCATTGATGTATCTAGTTAACACTAGATCAGATATCTGCTATGCAGTGAGTGCACTTAGTCAATTCATGTGTGAACCAAGACAAATACATCTTGTTGTAGCTAAACATATCCTGAGATACTTGCGTGGCACAGTTGGATATGGATTGAAATATTCTATAGGTGTGGATTTGGAGCTACATGGTTTTATTGATTCTGATTGGGTAGGGTGTGTCACTGATCGGAAGAGTACCTCTGGTTGTTGCTTTAGTTTGGGATCTGCTATGATATCCTGGTGCAGTTGGAAGCAATCTTCAGTGGCATTGAGTACAACAAAGGCAAAGTATATTGCAGCTTGTGTGGCAGCTCGAGAAGCAGTGTGGCTTCGTAAGCTCCTTGCAGGATTGTTTGGACAATCAATGGAGCCTACTATCATTCATTATGATAACCAGAGCTGTGTGAAGCTTTCTGTAAATCCCGTGTTTCATTACAGAACAAAGCATGTTGAGATCAAATACCATTATATCAGAGATATGGTATTGAGGAAAGCTATACAGTTGAGGTATATCAGCACTGATGAGCAGACGACAGACATTCTCACCAAGCCTCTTTCCAGGATAAAGTTTGTGTACTTTCGAGATAAGCTTGGTATGGTGGAGAATACAACCTTAACTGAGAAGGAGTCTCAGTATCATTGATCCTCTTTAATGAGTTCTTCTCTGTGAGAGAAGTTTGAGGTGAAATCCTTTGTTAATGAGTTATTCTCTGCTAGAGAAGTTCGAGGTGAAATCCCTTGATTCCACCCTCTGGGAGAGCCATGGTGGATGTCATGTGTGTGACTCCATGACAACATCACGTGAGGGAGTCTGTGATGATTTACTTGTACTTGTGTTTCACCCTCTGGGGGAGCCATGGTGAAAGTCACGGTGAGGTGACAACATCACATTGAGTAATGAGCACTTGTACATACCATCTATGGAGGTAGCCATGATGGTTGATATCACGATGAGGTGACAAGATCTGTTCTTACATGAATGTAGTCATGTTGATTAACATCACTATGAGGTGATATGTATTACTCAGGTGGAAGTATTCCTCCCTAGCTGAGAGGGAGTGTTGAAGATTGTAGCTGCAGGACAATACTTCTAGGCACGATTTTTGAAGCTATAAGCTATCTAAATTTATATAATGAATGCTAAATGAAGAGGCGCCTTCATTTATGATCAAATGATAAATTAATAAAGGCTTAATTAATATTTATTTAGTTGTTTAAGTAAGCCGACGTCATCTAGATAATCACGTCTCTTCTCTAAGACGTCTTTTGTCTAGAGGCCGACCTCTCTTGGTGAAGGGGTGTGATGCCTATTGAATGTCTATATATATGATGCTCCTCATTCAAGTTGATCATTCAACTCAAGCATATTTAGAAAAGGAGAAGTAGTGCGATCTGAACAAGCAAATCATTCATTTATTGCAGCAGGTCGAGCTTAAAGAAAAACATATCATTTGTATCTTTGCATCTATCAGAGGTGCTGTTATTCATTGTATGTTTTAGGCATTGTGTTGTGCTTGAGTTGTAAGGATATTTCTGCTCCCATTCATTTAATATATAAGAGATATATTTGTTGGGTTTTTCTCCCTCGGGTTGGAGGGTTTTCCCAAGGTATTGGCTGTGTTCTTGTGTTGAATTTGAAATTATTTTTGCATTCTAATCTGATCACATAAAATCTAACAGCATAAATGCTACTTAATTTCTTCATTGCCTCCACACCAAAGACTTGTCTGTTGAATAATTCAACATTGATCATATCTTCAAATTTATTCTTGATAATCTAAATATCTAGATCTTGAATTCCACTTTCTTCCATTGTATCAATGTTGAGCGATAGGAGGTCATTTTGAGCCTTTGTCTTTATTTGTTAACAAGTTGCTAAAAGCTTCTTCTGCCCTGTTAGAATCTGATTGGTTGTTACAAGTTTCCATTTCACACTTTGAAACCACATGTTAGATCTGTTCTCCTCAATGTTTGAGAAATTCCTTTCAGTGATCAAGATATCAACCCTCATCTGATTCATCTCTTGGAGATCCTTTAGAATTCCCTTCCATATTGCTAGATCTATCAAGCTTTTCAAAATATTCAGAGGAAAGTATTCCCATCAAAAGCAACTTGCAGCCCACATGACTTCTACAGAAGGCGTCAGAGCTGATGCGGATGCGGATGGAAGAAAAGGAGTTTCTTAATGACTCCAATTGCACGTGGTTATTAATTTTCTAAGTGTTAAGCCACTTATTATGTTTTAATGTTATCTTTTTGTAAAAGTGAATTTTGTATCTCATAATTATGAAAGGTTAGAAAATAAGCCTTCTTTGCGCAAAACTTGAGAGGTTTCTAACTTAATAAAGTTATTTTTATTTCTCAAATATTGTAAAAGGTAGTTACCCAAGTAGTTAGAAGTTGGTTATGAGTTAGTTACCAAGTAAAACCTATATATACAAGGCTTATGTTATTGTAAAGGGACTTTTTAACATTTTCACAAGTTTACATAAGGGGATTTTTTGGAATTGTGCAATTCTACAAAGTAATAGAATGCATTCTTGAAGGTGCATTCATGGTGTTTTCTAAGTGTTATCATTAATCTTTTCATGTGTTAAGTTGGTGATAACCTTTGTGATCCTAAATTTTATTTGTGAATGCGAATAGTCAATCTTTCATGAATCACATTTGAAACATGTTCATTTCTTGGTGTCTCGATTTGAATGTGTTGCCATTTTGAAAATCTAA
>CM021101.1:224395655-224419151 GCA_007115665.2 Sequoiadendron giganteum
CTTCATAACTCATGACTAATTTTAGAAACCTATATATTCATGTTCCTCAATGATTTAGAGGGTTGATCATTTTATTTTTTCACCCAAACAAGTGTAAATCTTTCTAAGGTTTCTATAGTTGTTAGTCAATCCATCATTAGGGTTACACTCAAAACATGCAAAATGACAATTGTCGCAAAAAATGTATATAATTGTATCTCCTTAATTGGTTTTAAACATTTTGAAAGATTTTAAATAGAAAAATGTTATAGGTTTATTACCATTTCAAATTTTTCTTTACCATATTTGATGGTGTATATATAACAAAGATTTGATAAACATCATAGCATATTAAGTCAATGCAAATTGACTTTATATTGGTAATTTCTATGTTATAAGGGAGTCTATGTTTGATTAAGGATTATTAAAAATATATACTTGCATATTATAACATCCTTGCTAAATCTTCTTGTGTCATGTTTTTATGATGTAGTTGACTTTGTTACCAAATAAGGCATTGGGCTTGAGAACTCTAACCTTCCCTATCTCTGTAAAAGCCTAAAATCATTTACAAGTAGTTTAGAAACAAAAGTCAATGTTGTGCACTCGTGGTCCTATAATTTAATCAGGTAACTATTTAATCAAAATATTGAAATAACTTATTTCATGAGGATTGTGTCTACACTTTTAATCAACTATATAAGGGATTAATACAACTAGTCTTACTTGACCTAGTGATAAAATTTGGGGTCAAGTGTGCAACTGGGTTTAGTTATTATTTTTGGGTGTCCATTTTGTTTAATCTCAATACCTATTAAGGTATACCCCTAGGAAGTATCTCCTAGGTCTAAGTTGAGCTCAAAACTTAAGAGAGATAATTCACTTTCAAAGTTAATTTTCAACCATTCCAAGTCAATTGATGATCCTCTTTTTTCCTTCTTGATGAAAAAACCCTAGCCTTGAAGGTGGAGAAAAGTTATAGGATTCAAGAGAGTTGTTTTAGAACCGAACTCCCTCCATGTTTAATGAAAAATATCTAGCACTACCCTCATTAAATGACGTGGTCCATGACAATCAATTCTTTCAAATCATATGTTGTAGTGAAAGAAGATACTAAAGAGTCCAAAAGTCTTGATAAGTGAAGCTCAAAGGACAAATGGTTAATTAAGCTTGATTGTACTCCAAAGAGAGGGGATTTTTTTCACTTAATGCCTCATTAAGTTGTTGTGGGGCCAAAAGATTTTATATGGAAGGGGGTATTATCCATAAGGATCCAAAAGGTTGGATAAAATGATAATTGAAGGTTTTCCAACTTGTTTTGTCACAATTGAAATTGTTAATCATGTATAAACAATAGTTGCAAAATCATTGACTTCACAAAAATAGTGACTCTATAACCCATTGTGACAAACACATAACCACCAATATACTTTGTAATTGCATAAATTCCCAACCAAGGAAATCAATGGTTTCATCACAATGTAGGGAACAATCAAGGTAAGTGCACCAATCTGTGACACAATTTAGGTGCCAAATTGAAAAACGATAAAAAAACCCTGAAATAAGACCTTTGGCGCACACCAAATGACTAAAAATCCATTTGGCGCATGCAAAATGGCTAAAAAGACATTTGGCGCACACCAAATTTGGCTTGTGCCAAATGTCTTTTTAGACATAAAAAGAAAAAATCGGGTTTCAAACCCTCATTCTGTCTTCAACCCACAGCTTGAGGAAGAGGATTTCAGGTCTGCAACTCGCGTTAGCCAAATCTCTTCCATTGTTTGCATCCTTAGCTTTCCATTTTCCACAAGTATTTTGCCAACACGTTGAAGAGGTCGAATATTGCAAAGAGGTGTGTATTTTTATTCTATTTATTTTGAATTTGATTTGGAATGCAAATTTAAATAGATTTTATAATAAAACTTTGTTCTAATTCTCATGGAATAAATCTCGACCTAAAAAACATTGAGAATTCACAATCACCCCCTCATGAAGAGCCTCCTATACAAGAACAACCCGAAATCCCTCCATCAATTCATAGGAATCCTCAAGGAACACAAGAAAATATTCAAAATCAAATTGGAAACAATAAAAGAGACATTAAACAATTAATTGCAAGATTAATTGAGCATGCTGAAACCCACCCTTATAGGAGAGGGATTGCTGAATCATTGAAGTCAATTTTAACTCATGTAGGAGAAATGAGCGAGCAAATGATTTTTTGGTCAACTAAGAGGCATGAGATGAGACAATTTTATGCTAATGGTTTGTCATATGCAGATGTCAAAAAACTAAAAATTAGCAAAGTCGAGTTGTGTGCCCTATTTAAAGACCCAAAAACCAATGAACCTTTGTCCCATGCATGCAGGAGGTTCCCCATCCATTGGTTGCACCATGAGTTAATTAAAAACTAATTTTGGGAGTGGTGGTGGATGGTATTTGACCAACCTCCATGCAATAACCATGAGGTGCCGCAATACTTTTTGAGGAAACTCTATTGCAAGTTTGTCATCAATAAAATGCCAAACTATTTTGACATCTTAGACTTTCAAGGTAGAGGTGGGGGCTCCACACACGATAGACATGTTGCACAACATAATCCACAGTTGGCACCGAGAGCCTTGGGTAGACCCATGGTGGAGCATGTCATTGTTCCTTCCATTGTTAAGGACAGTGTAGAGGTGGACACGATGAAGTCGATTGTCTCACTCACCCAGAACATTTTACAGTGTGCGAGTCCTCTAGTAGAGCCTGGTGTGGAGGAGACGTGTAGGCCTTGAGCTCCACCCCACCATTGTGGCGCTTGTGGTGTTGTTTGCACGTATGATTATCAAGGTGCTCATGATGCAGCTACACAGCCTACATCAGTTGCAGAGGTGATGGCTTTCATAGATGATATTCTGAATGATACATTCGGCATTGACACTTAGGTAAAATTTAGCAAGTTATTTTAATGTTGTTTATTAAAATAGATTTCAAAACTTAAGATTAACTAAATTAGTAGAATTTTGATATGATGAAATTTTAGGGTCGCACTGTTCATGAGGGATGCTCTATTCCTACAGACCCTTATACATTCTTGACGATGAGTCCACGGGTATGCAACTAGTATTAAAGATATTATTATTGCATTTGAACAGTTGAATGTTATATTTGAATGTTTGTCTCATAACATGCTTCGGATTTCAAACAGTTTCCTGGTGCACCTTCTTCCTCCACACCTCATGATTCATATCCTCAAACAACATACACTTAGGTATCCTTTATTCATTAATGGTGTTGTAAATCTATGTTAGCTAGTTTTCATAATTTTGCGTATATACAAATCTAAAAAATTGATGAGAAACACAAACATTGCATTCAAGTATTCCTTGATCGTGTCATATTATGTTCTCCTATATCAACATGATACCTGAGATATTGTTTCATTTGCAGATGTTGATAAGAGATAGCCCTAGTGATGTTGGTGGCATGATGGACCATGGAGTTGTTGTAGCAATAGCTAGTTCTGATCCATTGAGAGAGTAATGGAATAGATTAGTCGATTTGACATTATATTTGCTCTTTTATGGTCTATTATGGAAAATTTTCACGATAACTTTATGTAGTTTAATTTCTATCTTCATGGTTGCTATAGGAGGTTTTCACTCTAGATCATGGATGTGGCGATGTTGTAAATGTGCATGATGACTATATGTATGTGGTAAGTGATTATATATTTTGTTATATGCCATTCCACAATTCAATTTCTATGTTTTAACATCTTTACTTTTAATTGTGTTAGTTGAAGGTCCAGAGTGAAGAGAGGGGGAGTAGCGAGCGTGTTCAAAAGACAAGAGAAGCAACAACCACTCCATCCATCCGAATTTTGAAGGCAGCACAAGATCTATTTCCTTCCCCTAGAGGGAAATGACTATGTATTAGTGTTGTTTGTTGTATGCCTATGTGGCATTTTGGAACATATTTTTTGTACTATTGATATATATACATATTTTATGTCCATATGGCTCCTTTGTAATAAGCCTATATGGTTTTTTTGGATATTTTTATATACTTTTATCAATATATATCATTGTATAGCCTTTCGGATTTTTGATTAAAGAAACTCTTATTTTGCTACTGCCATTCTTGAATGATGTTATCATGTGTATCGTGTAATTTGTATGCTTGAATGTTGTAGGCATGGATTTTGTTTACATCTAATACTTAATTAATTACTATTGAATGCTCAATAAGCCCCATCTAAAGTGTATTGTATAAATAAGCTCCATTCGTGGTGGTTTGTATCCTTTGGAATGCTTCAATTACTTGTGCCTCACTGATGCAGAGGCAAGAAGGCTCAAACCCAATCAGTCTGACAACTTTCCTTCAAGGGGATCCTAACAAGATTAATACAACCTATTTTTAGAAATCTACACAACCTCAAAGCCCCATCAAACCAAACTCTTCATTCAACACCTTACCCAACAATCCACCCTTGTAGCACTCAAATCCGGTCCAAGCCTAATTTCTCCCAACCTTTCCAAAACACCTGACCATTTAAAGGTGGATTAATTTCAGGGTTACACAACATATGCCAAAACCAATAGTAACTCTTTTGGACCAACATGAACTTTCAATACACCCCCCTCGCTCTAGGCTTCATAATTAGGCCTAATTTCCTAAGGAACCCCCTCACAAACTCAACTCCAAACCAAGCAAACTTGAAATAGTCTTAGGGATTCTCACCAAACTCAGGGTTCTCCCATTTTAAGAGCCCCAAGAACTTGTTCTATTCCTCTACTCACAAACCTTCCTAAACCTTCACAAAAACAAGGGTTTTAAAGAAACTCATAACTCCAAACCTCCCCCAATCCTTCCAAAGGTCCAAACACCCCACAATACCTCTGACCTAACTTAAAAGACACTCACAATCCCATTCCTTTTAGTATTTCTCAGATTCACTACTTGAGTTCCTTACTTTCATGGTGGAAACACCCCTGAACAGCATTAGAACTTCACACCCCACTGAGTTTATTCATTCTCTCGGCCTCCAAAGTATTCATACACCAAACTAATCATGGTATAAGCCAATCCATTGAGCCACAGGGTCGAAACAGTAGGTGGATTGGCTAATTTGTCATGGTGTTTCCCTCAAAACCCCTAACACAAAAAACATAGCAGTAACCAAGTTTGTTGATCCCACACACACCAACGGTGGATTTAAACCTTCAGAATATATGCAAAGAGATTAAACACATATGCAATCAAGTATCCAAAGCCTCAAGTCATGATAGACTTGTACGAGCCTGTGCAAGGCAAAGAAAATTCAGGAAAACAAAGAAAACCAATGATCAGCGTTTTCAAAAGTATATTTTCTTATTAGAAACTGAACAAAATCAACCCTCAACTTGGGGTATTACAGCAATATATCTTGATACCACCTTCCAACTACCCCTTGAGCCGATCAACCACCATAACCACCCTTTGTTAGACTTCTAAGATGGCAATTTGTCAATCTTGCTCTTAATTACCATTCATTCACAACTTGATTTTGCAAATACCACCTAACTGACCTATTAATCCTTTTAAATACAATTGCAAGGTATTTCCATAGCATATAGAGATATAGAGAGCAAATAAAATAAATATTTTAACTAATGAATTGTAAAAAATGGATTTTTGTAGTTTATATTCATGTTGTTAATTACATTGCATTGCACATCTTTCAAAGTCAAAGCACTACTTCACTTTGCATAACTAATAAGTAGATGCTGATAGATGCCGAAAATTTAATTATAATATAGTTTGTACAAATTCAACCTAAGCAGTTATGCAATTTATTCACATTGCATAACTAATAACTAGGAGTAGGTACCAATTGCATTTTCTTATCATGGCATTCTATGAGACAAAATTTCTTTGAGATATTTTTTCAAATAGTTCCCTACCTTGTCTATGTTACCACATTTTTCATACATGTCTACCAAAGCATCTTCTCAAATAGTTCACTACCTTGTTGCTATGGCTAAAAGCCTAAAACAAGTGATTTTGAACAAGCTATGGATGCTTCGAAAAAATATATCAAAAGTATAATAGTAAGCAATAGCATAGACAAGGCAGTGAGCTGTTTGAAAAAATGCATCAAAAAAATTGCTTTGAAATGATAAATTTAGTTGTGCTTTCACTCTTCTTTAACATTGTATATCTGCTCCTTTTGGTTTTCTATTTTTGTGATGGTAGACCAATGTTCAAGCCCTATGTACAATCTCAATTGGTATTTATTATTTTGGTCATAGCAACAAAAATATTTTGGGGAATAAATCAGCAAACCAAAAGTATAAGATTTTTTGAAAAAATCAGGAAAAAATCGTGAAAAATTTGAGAAAAATTCGAATTTCAAAAAAACGTAAAAAATTGTATAACAAGAGATAAAAACTATCTTTTTTGAAATCGAAAGGCATTTCCATAGCATAGAGATATAGAGAGAAAATAAAATAAAGAGTTTAACTAATGAAATGTAGAAAATAGATTTTTGTAGTTTATATTCATGCATTGCACATCTTTCAAACTCAAAGCATCACTTCACATTGTATAACAAATAACTAGGTGTTGATAGATGACAAAATTTCAATTACAATATATATTTTTACAAAGTCAACCTAAGTAGTTATGCAATTACTTCACATTGCATAACTAATAACTAGGAGCAGCTGCCAATTGCTTTAGCTTGTCATGGCATTCCATGAGACCACATTTCTTTGAGGCATTTTTTCAAATAGTTCATTCCCTTGTCTATGCTAAGAAATTTTTCATATATATCTACCAAAGCATTTTATCAAATAGTTCATTGCCTTCTTGCTATGGCTAAAAGCCTAAAATAGATGCTTTCGAACAAGCTATGGATGCTTGGAAAAAATCTATCAAAGCATAATAGTAAGCAATAGCATAGACAAGGCATTGAACTTTTTGAAAAAATGCCTCAAAGAAAAGTGGTCTCATGGTGATGGAATGCCATGACAAGCCATAGACAAGGCAGTGAACTGGTTGAAAAGATGCCTCAAAGAAATGTGGTCTCATGGTGATGGAATGCCATGATGAATGCCTATGGTGATGGATTGTCATGGCATTCCATCACCATGAGAACACATTTCTTTGAGGCATCTTTTCAAACAGTTCACTGCCTTGTCTATGGTATGACATTTTTCATACATATCTACCAAAGCATTTCATTAAAGAGTTCATTGTTGTGTTGCTATAGCTAAAAGCCTAAAACAGGTGCTTTCAAACAAGCTATGGATGCTTGGAAAAAATATGTCAAAGCATAATAGTAAGCAATAGCATAGACAAGCCAATGAATTGTTCGAAAAATGCCTCAAATAAATGTGGTTTCATGGTGATGGAAGGCCATGACAAGCCATAGAAAAGGTAGTGAACTGTTCAAAAAAATGCCTCAAATAAATGTGGTCTCATGGTGATGGAATGCAATGACAATAATCACCATGAGACCGCATTTCTTTCAGGCACTTTTTCAAACAATTCACTGCCTTGTCTATGCTACCACATTTTTCATACATGTCTACCAAAGCATTTTGTCAAACAGTTCACTGTCTTGCTACTATGGATAAAAGCCTAAAATAAGTGCTTTCGAACAAGCTATGGATGCTTGGAAAAAATCTATTGAAGCATAATAGTAAGCAATAGCATAGACAAGGCCGTGAACTGCTTGAAAAAATGCCTCGAAGAAATGTGGTCTCATGGTGATGGAATGCCATGACAAATGCCTATGGCTATGGATTTTCATGGCATTCCATCACCATGAGACCGCATTTCTTTAAGGCATTTTTTCAAATAGTTCACTGCCTTGTGTATGCTACGACATTTTTCATACATGTCTACCAAAGCATTTTATCAAACAGTTCACTACCTTGCTACTATAGCTAAAATCCTAAAACAGGTGCTTTCGAACAAGCTATGGATGCTTGGAAAAAGTCTATCAAAGCATAATAGTAAGCAACAAGCTATGGTCTCATTATTTTTTTTCACATGAAAATCAACACGATTTTATTCGTGTTTTTTTGTAGGTTTTAAAAGAATTTTTTATTGATTTTTTAGTTTTTTCCTATCAAACGAGAAGTTTCTAAGTGTCACGATGTCCAAGTAATAGCATGTTGAGGTTCGTAGCCATTTTGCACTTTGGACCCTTAAGGGATCGATCCAGTTGAATGTAGCTCAGAGCGATTCTGCGTGTTTGGGTACGAAAGAGGACCATGCCTAGCGTAAAAATACCTATTCGGACGCGTTGGAACAATTCGTTTGGTCACACAAGCTGCAGAACGAAAGTTGTGCCACTTTGCAACTTTCAACTACTTGCATTTGACAACTTTTTCCCCGAGTGAAAATTCGCCACCACAGGAAAATGCCTCCGAGATAGCGAAAACCAAGCGAGGTTATTGTAGAGGGGCCCAACGTGATCCCACAAGATCAAATGAGAATTTTCTAAGCATCATGGTGTCTGACTAATAACATGCTGAATTTCACAGCCATTTTGCACTTTGGACCCTTAAGGGGTTAATCTGGTTGAACGTAGCTCGGAGTGATTCCGCATGTTTAGGTGTGAAAGAGGACCATGCTTAGCATAAACGTACCCACCTGAATGTGTTGGAACAATCCGTTTGGTCACACGAGCTGCAGAACGAAAGTTGCACCACTTTGCAACTTTCAACTACTTGCATTTGACAACTTTTTCCCCGAGTGAAAATTTGCCACCACAGGAAAATGCCTCTGAGATAGCAAAAACCGAGAGAGGTTACTGTAGATGGGTCCAACATGATCTTGTAGGATCAGATGAAAAGTTTCTAAGCATCACAGTGTCCGAGTAATAGCATGCTGAAGTTCACATCCATTTTGCACTTTGGACCCTTAAGGGATCGATCTGATTGAACGTAGCTCAGAGCGATTCTGCATGTTTGGGTGAGAAAAAGGACCATTCCTAGTGTAAAAATACCTATTCGGATGCGTTGGAACAGTTCGTTTGGTCACACGAGCTATAGAATGAAAGTTGCACCACTTTGCAGCTTTCAACTACTTGCATTTGACAACTTTTTCCTCGAGTGAAAATTTGCCACCACAAGAAAATGCCTCCGAGATAGCGAAAACCGAGCGAGGTTATTGTAGAGGGGCCCAACATAATCTTGTAGGATCTAATGAGAAGTTTCTAAGCATCACAGTGTTCGAGTAATAGCATGTTGAGGTTCGCAGCCATTTTGCACTTTGGACCCTTAAGGGATTGATCCAGTTGAAAGTAGCTCAAAACGATTCCGCATGTTTGGGTGCGAAAGAGGACCATGCCTAGCATAAACGTACCCACCCGGATGCGTTGGAACAGTTCATTTGGTCACATGAGCTGTAGAATGAAAGTTGCACCACTTTGCAACTTTCAACTACTTGCATTTGATAACTTTTTCCCCGAGTGAAAATTCACCACCACAGGAGAATGCCTCCGAGATAGTGAAAATCTAGCGAGGTTATTGTAGAGGGACCCAACATGATCCCATAGGATTAGATGAGAATTTTCTAAGTATCACGGTCTCCGAGTAATAGCATGTTGAGGTTTGCAGCCATTTTGCACTTTGGACCCTTAAGGGATTGATTCGGTTGAACATAGCTTGGAGCGATTCCACGTGTTTGGGTGTGAAAGAGGACCATTTCTAGCATAAACATACCCACCCAGATGTGTTGAAATAGTTTTTTTGGTCACACGAACTGCAGAATGAAAGTTGCACCACTTTGTAACTTTCAACTACTTGCATTTGACAACTTTTTCCCCAAGTGAAAATTCGCCACCACAGGAAAATGCCTCCGAGATAGCAAAAACTAAGCGAGGTTATTGTAGAGGGGCCCAATGTGATACCATAGGATCAGATGAGTGATCCCATAGGATCAAACGATAATTTTCTAAGTGTCACGGTGTCCAAGTAATAGCATGCTGAAGTTCGTAGCCATTTTGCACTTTGGACCCTTGAGGGATCGATCCGGTTGAACGTAGCTCGAAGCAATTCCATGTGTTTGGGTGTAAAAAAGGACCATGCCTAGCGTAAACGTACCCACCTGGATGTGTTGGAACAGTTTGTTTGGTCACACGACCTGCAGAACGAAAGTTGCACCACTTTGCAACTTTCAACTACTTGCATTTGACAACTTTTTCCCCGAGTGAAAATTTTCCACCATAGGAAAATGCCTCTGAGATAGAAAAAATCGAGCGAGGTTATTGTAGAGGGGCCCAATGTGATCCCATAGGATTAGACGAGAAGTTTCTAAGCATCACGGTGTCCGAGTAATAGCATGTTGAAGTTCGCATCCATTTTACACTTTGGACTCTTAAGGGATCAATCCGGTTGAATGTAACTCAGAGCGATTCCGCGTGTTTGGGTGTGAAAGAGGACCATGCCTAGCATAAACGTACCCATCTAGATGCATTGGAACAATTTGTTTGATCACACAAGCTACAGAATGAAAGTTGCACCACTTTGCAACTTTCAACTACTTGCATTTGACAACTTTTTCCCTGAGTGAAAATTTGCCACGACAAGAAAATGCCTCTGAGATAGTGAAAACCGAGCAAGGTTATTGTAGAGAGGCCCAACATGATCCCATAGGATTAGACAAGAAGTTTTTAAGCATCACGGTGTCCGAGTAATAGCATGTTGAGGTTCACAGCCATTTTGCACTTTGGACCCTTAAGGGATGGATCCGGTTGAACGTAGCTCAGAGCGATTCCGCATGTTTGGGTGAAAAAGAGGACCATGCCTAGCATAAACATACCCACCCAGATATTTTGGAACAGTTCATTTGGTCACACGAGCTGCAGAACAAAAGTTGCACCACTTTGCAACTTTCAACTACTTGCATTTGACAACTTTTTCCCCAAGTGAAAATTTGTCACCACAGGAAAATGCCTTCGAGATAGAAAAAACCGAGGGAGGTTATTGTAGAGGGGCCCAACATGATCCCATAGGATTAGGCGAGAATTTTCTAAGCATCACGGTGTCTGAGTAATGCATGTTGAGGTTCACAGCCATTTTGCACTTTGGACCCTTAAGGGATCGATCTGGTTGAACGCAGCTCAGAGTGATTACGCGTGTTTGGGTGCAAAAAAGGACCATTCCTAGCATAAAAATACCCACCCAAATGCGTTAGAATAGTTTGTTTGGTCACACGAGTTGCAGAACGAAAGTTGCACCACTTTGCAACTTTCAACTACTTGCATTTGACAACTTTTTCCCTAAGTGAAAATTCACCACCATAGGAAAATGCCTCTAAGATAGCGAAAACCGAGTGAGGTTATTGTAGAGGGTCCCAACATGATTCCATAGGATCAGACAATAATTTTCTAAGCATCACGATGTCCGAGTAATAGCATGTAAGGTTCGCAGCCATTTTGCACTTTGGACCCTTAAGGGATCGATCCGGTTGAACGTAGCTCAGAGCGATTCCACGTGTTTGGGTACGAAAGAGGACCATGCCTACCATAAACATACCCAACTAGATGCGTTGGAATAGTTCGTTTGGTCACACGAGCTGCAGAACAAAATTTGCACCACTTTGCAACTTTTGACTACTTGTATTTGACAACTTTTTCCCCGAGTAAAAATTTGCCACTGGAAAATGCCTCTGAGATAGCAATAACCGAGATAGATTATTGTAGAGGGGTCCAATGTGATCTCGTAGGTTAAAATAGAGATTTTTTAATCACCATGGTTTATGAGTAATACCTATCAAATATTGTTGCCCTTTTGCATTGTGCACCCTTAAGGGATCGAGTCGGTTGAACCATAGTAGTTGTTTGGTTGAATGTCATACCGTAAGGTATGTTAGAGATGAACTAGGTTGCATCAATTTCTATGAGGCATACGCTGCCCCTACCTTATCAACCCTACGAATTTGGCAAGCTAGTGAGCTCACTAGCTTTCCAATTCGGTAGGATTGACAAGGTAGGTGGTGCAGGAGCACCTAGGCACCTAGTCACAAATATCCATGTTTGATGGTCAGAATGCACCCTTGCATTAAAAATGTGTCAACAAGTGAGTTTGAAATCCTAAAAGGCAACATGAAATATTGTATCTCAATGACATAATGGAGTCATTAGTTTAGTTAGTAGGAAAAGTGATACAGTTGCAAATTTGTGAGTTGCATAATGCAACAAATTTGTAATTGCAATGGTTATGTGTTTTGAAAATTTGGTTTCTTGGTGGTCGGGGGCATTGATCAGTTATAGGAGGATGAAAAATTATATGTAAAGCCTAGAGAGGCTCAAGTTGTGGTTGTTGGATTGGAGGGAAAAGAATAAAGCTCGGAAATTACTTTGTTTTCTCATAGTTTTACTAATTTTTCTGAGTTCCCTACCTGTGTACAGGTCGAATAGGTCTTATATGTATTGAATTCCCTTGAGAAATAGTAGATAAATGTTCTAACTTGTATTTGGTGCCTTGGAAAGGTTTGGTTTAATCTTTTAGTGCCTTAATTCATCAAATTTCTCCTACCGGGTTCCTGAACAACCTTAAGGGTTTGGGGTTATTCGAATGGCATAACCATCATCCCACCTACTGTCATCAAATGTAACTTGGTGGGATGATGTAGTTGAGTGTAGGGAATGTTATTTTAGGAGTAGGAGGTGTGGAAGGATGATCCCTTGGCTTGAAGAATGAAAGGAAGGGTTGGAGGTGTGTTTTCCCTTAGAAATTGGTGGGTCAGACCTATGGAATGAATAAGTCATATTGTTAATGGTCAAGTGAGTGTTCCTTAAGAATGGGTGGACCTATTAAAAGATGTCTACGCAGTTATATTGGGTAGGAATGGTTGGGAAGGTGAAGATTCAATAACATACCCCTGTCGTAGGCTAGTGAATTAGCCCTCTTTTCCAAAGTAGCCCACTCACAAACTTTCAACTAACCCACCAAAACCACTCAGACCTCCTAGGAAGACTCCAAATAGAAGATTCCATAGATTTTAGGCCGACAAAGTGCCACAAAATGGGCCAAGTCCAAAACCCTCCATTTTCCTAGTTTTCCCCAAGGTTTATTAAAAGTATCACTTGCAGACCTTTCCTTACCATACCACCAACTCATATACCTGTGTTTTGATCCCAATATTCTTTAAAGTTAAAGAGATTTCACTACTCCCTTTGTTTTCAACAAACCCTAGGAAAAAAGCTCCCTTTTTAAGCAATTTAGGCAATAAAATGCCCAAGACAACAACTCCAAGACTCACCATTCATTTTCCCTACCTTGGATGGACCTACACACACTCAATACCTATTATACAAAGCATCTCCACTGAGCCACATGAAGGAAACAGTAGGTGGAGGGATTCAATAATTTATTTCTTATTCAAAACACAAAATCTGGGTTTAACACCCGCTTAGAGAAATCTTGCCACAAAACTCACAAAAATGAAAGAAAGAATTTCAAACCAACTTGAGAAGGATGTAATACTTTCTGCCCACTCATTCCACACATTAGGAAATCATCTATTTTCTGTACAGAGGTCTTACAAAGAAGAAATACAAAATTTTCTGTGAAAAACATAGTTTTACAAGGAAATCACACCAAGATCTTATTGATTTTGTTTCAAGATTACATTCACCAACCTTCCAAACGAGTTCCTCAATATTTTAAAATACCTCTCCACTCAAAATAACCGACCAACTTCCAATAACTGACTTTCAAACTCTAACAATTCATTATGTTGCAAAATTGCAAGGTGACAACCTTTAAGCAACATTTTGCATTTTCTCCCTAGATGACCTCCCAAGCACTCAAGTGCATTAAAAATGGTCTTGTTAGACCTTATTGGTGCAGGAGCACCAACACTTGTGGTGTCAATAATAGGAGTACAAAATGTTTAAAATTTCATTTGAAGGTGATTTCATCTTTGTTCCATGAAGACATTGCAAAATGTGTGAAAACTTGAAAAAATTGTCAAAGATGTCAAATTGGGTAAATGAAGGGATTTTATTGTTTTTGAGTCTAGAAGTCTTAATAAGGGTTAAATAAGGTCTAAATTACCATATTTCAGGTGTCTAAAGGTATTTAGAGTCTTAAAAGTTCAATAATTGCAAAAATGCAAAATGTTGCAAATGTTGTCAAATTTGTGTTGATTTGCAAAATGAGTCATTTAAAGGGTAACTAGGTGCAAGTTGGTTGGTTTTAAGGTGGTTATGGCTTTTAAATGTTATAAGAGGCCTTCTCAGGCTTGAATCAAGGTTGTTGAAGGTGTAATAAACTCACAGAACAAGAATACCACATTTTTTTGGTGCATTTTTTGAGTTTTTTCACTATTTTTCAAAATTGTTTGTTGTTGTACGGACTATACAGACCCAACCATGCTTTGAAATATTTAGAGGTTTTATTTTTATGATTTTTCTTTGATCTGCACTTGGTTTGGAGTTCTAATCTTCTATTTTGTAAGAGAAATTCAAAAAATACAGTGTATACCCTATTTTTTCCTTTGAGAAGGGTTTGAAAGCAAAATAATGAGTTTTTGACTATTTTCTCCTGTAACTCGGTGGACTGGTGAAAAATATATTAGTCTAGATTTATCAATGCATTTTATACCAGAATAAATCATTCTTGTGGTGATTGTGTGATGCCATAGGGCTAGAAATGTAAATTTTCCCTTGAAAAGTGACGGTTTTGAAGTGATTTTCAATGAAATGTTGATGAAATTGAGTTTGTAAGCATTTAAAATGTCAAGAAAGACCCTATGAAAGGTTTTTGCACCATTTATTTGTTTATTGAAGCTTGGGAATCAAGATTTTGACAAAACCCTTGTTTTTACATTAGAAAATGAGGTTTTTTTGAGTTGGGAGTGTTTATGACCGTACAAGTGCAAACTAGTGTTGGATTCTGTGGTTTTGGGCCATTTAATTTTCTTCCCCAAGGTTCCAAGGTGATTGGATAAGTTTTAAGGGTACTTCCTTTGTTAAATTGACCTCTTTTCCTTGATTTTCCCATGGTGAGTGTATTGGAAGTCAAAACTAGTCCAAATGAATTATACTTTATCTTGAATTATGTTATGTAAGTCCTTAATGGGTGTCTAAATCCATCATTTAATTGACAAGTCTTTTGGGAAAGTTGGGTGAAAAGTCTCTTGAAGTTGTTTAGCATTACTTGTAGAAAGAGTGTACCTGACAAGTGAATTTGTGAAGTTCTTTTGAATTTGCTTTGGATTTTGGGTTGATCATCTTGTATTTTTCATTTTAATTTGATCTCCACCTTGTTTTTGCATCACTTATTCAACTCCTCCTAAGACCTTAGACTGAAAAACAATAAAAAGTTTGCTTTCACCCATCTTGACATGGACTGGCCATTTATTACAATAGTGATGGAAGAAAATCTTGAAAATATTCCCATTTGTCAATACTTGTAGCAATACATGCAGGGAAATAATCCTTCCATTTCCATCACAGATCATGAAATATATTGTACTTGAGAAGAAACAAAAGGAGTTGCTTCCTAGTTTCATTTTTCCATTCCACCTCAGCTGGCCCAACTATTTGCATTCCAAAAAACCTGCAAAAGCCTCTCAATCTTAGACATAGACTCACATTAAAATAATTAAAAGAGCAATAACTAAATAATGTCAGTCATACAACTGGCAAGACCTACTATCACCTTCATGCATGCTAGATAAGGAGGTCAATTGAAGGTCCTACAATGGTGATGTGCCCCTTCCCTACTTTACGATTGAAGGTCCTACAATGGTGATGTGCCCCTTCCCTACTTTATCATCTCTCGATGACCTTATCTATAAATTTCAAATATATCATTGAGAAGCTTAACATAAAACATGTAGCATATAAGAATCCGATAAATCTCGGAGATGGAAAAGAAAGAGAAGATTGACAACCAGAAAATGCACCAGCAACTGATGTTTCTCATACCACTGAACACTTGCACCACCAACCGATGTTCTTTTCTTATATATTTTGAAAAACTTCAGTATTACCTACAGTCACAATCAGAAAAGGATCAATGACAGTCATAAATGCATATGACATCAAATAGTAATGGTGAAAAATCCTTATTGCAAGGTGTTGGTCCAAAAGAGTGATCAATAACATGACTTTACAAATTCAATGTGCATACTTAAAAATCAATCCAAGGAACCATCTAGGTCTTCTCTACTCTTTATTGTGTTGAGTATTGCCTCATTGTCAGACTCACACACTTTCCACAAGTTCTTGTTTGCAGGTCTGCCCTTATATTTGATCAAATGAACGTTGGTGGCGACGACAAGGTTCGAATAGTGAAGAATTTTTCGATGCGTGTCGAATTCCTCAAACAACCAAACTGCAACATTCTTAACTAGATACCTTCGAAGCCATGTTCCAATAACAACCACTGAACCTATAGGATATTCTATGTTTTCTCCATCTATAACTAGGGACTCCAATTTCTTTTTGGCCTCGATACAACGACACAGGTAATAATTTGTACCCTCTTCATTGTCTTCATCTGCAATCACCGCATAAATGTGCCCTGCATTGATATTTTCATCTTTTTAGATCTACTTACTAAGCAACATAATAAAACTTGTAAGTAAGATATATTACCTGGTTCTAGTAGGTCCGATACATGATCAAATTCAATGGATGATTGCATCTCTGTGATTTGTAGAGCCACCAGGAGTTGATAAGTGTCAAGTGGGGTTAGACTTCTTACAGACCATTCGTCAACCCACTCTGTTGACTCACAATCATTCCATGATTGAAGTGTACATGCATAACAAAAGCATGCCATCTTCCTTGTATGGATATTCCATGTACCTGCATTAGAGCTTCTAAAAGAGTGTAGTTCGCTCGATCCTGTAAGTGTACAACAATCCTCATATTTTGCAATGTTAGTATCATCTACTAAATAAAAAAATCTACGAACTAAAGAATTACCTTCACTACCTGGACACATTGCACCATTGCACCACTGGACAATTGATCTTGCATCTGTCAACTTTACACTGTTTGTGTACTTTAACTCTTCTCGTGCTAGAGCTCTTTTGATACATGCACCTGCTCCATCATGCTCCCCCTTTCCATGCTCAACCTCTAAGAAGTTTCACATATGTTGAACACCACTAATCCTATGCATCCTACTCAACCAATAAAACATTTTGGCGTTCCTTAATTGTGATGTACAATTATCTGACCATATGATATGATGACTAAATGATATGCCCCTACTAGCCAGATCAACATAGAACATATGAAAGCAACCTTGAACAAACTCTGTAGAATGTGTGCGATCATCACTGATGTAAAAGTGATACTCCCTCAATACTTTCCTATTTTCCTCTATACTATCATTTGCATGAATGAATGCTATATGCACAAATATAGCAACCTGCATGGAGTTTTAGTACTATGAGTGCACCTCGTTTTGTGGTTGTAGTGTGTAGTTCTCAGAGAATTCGACAACTGAAATGATATGACGAAGTGGAAATGTGTCCTTGCATAACTTGAATTGTGAGTCCAACCATTGTGCTCTATGTGTATGCATTGCATAATCATAGACCACCTGATCACGAAAAATGCCCATAAACTAATACAATGGAATCTTATCACTGAACAATTCACACTTCTTTGCTTCTTTCCCATCTTTTAGATTGTATGCCACTGTCTTATCTTTGCCAAATTCCACAATTTTGTCTCCAATTGTGTGTGTACTAGCCATGTGTTGGAGAATTGGAAAATGTTGCATGCCACCACAATGATCACATGTGCCATCCAAACATGATTTTTGTAAAAAAATTGACCATCCTCTCTTCCACATAAAATGGAAGACAAAAATTTCCTTGACGATTTAGGTGGAGGCATTATGTTACATTCCTACAAAACATTGTCAGTATGCATATCTACACATATACATCGATAAACATCATAATGATTAGAAAACTCAATATGAACCCTACAACAACAAGTAGTGCATGTGTGATTTTTTTTGACATAAAAATGCTTTAGCATTTCAAAATACCTTTGACATATTTTAATTTCAGGAAACATCTGTACAAAATCAGTAAAAAATTGGGTATGAGTGGTATCCAAATAATGCATTGGATGTGGCTCACGGTTTTTACTACCAATTCTCCTTCTTACAACATCTCTTTGATTAGGAGAGGTCCTTGTGTTATCCTTCCAATAATTCACAATTAAAGATCTCAAGCCTTGAGCAATTCTTGTGTCTTTCCGTGGCACTCTTCCCGAAAATGCCCATAACTCATTACTATTTGGACCTCCACTCTTTCATGCCTTCCTTTGGCTCTCATTAGAGATGATCTATTTATTTTCAAAGACTTACTTGCCTTTGTAAGGTTCACCTTGTTCCTTGTTTGACTGCTTAACAGTGTTGTTGTCATCACACGTCATGTGGCACAACTATCCTTCGTGCGTGAGGTGGAACCCACCCTCTCGTATGCACTCATCAAGTTCTTTACAATGGAATTTTCACTTGTCATTCAAAACTCTTAGCCCAAGAGCCTTCATGGTGGGCCTAAATTTGAGTTGCCTCATCATTTCAACAAATAGTTGACATCTTCCACCCTCACTTAGCTTCGCAAAAAACAAACTCCATATCCTTTGTGCATATCTTTGACATGTACATTTTGGAATCTTATTAGGCATCCATTTCAAAACATTGGAATCAATATCAATAAAAAATGTAGGTTTTCTATGCAAAACTCTAGGAGGAGTTCTCAAATGTAAATTTGTGTCAATATTGGGAAGGTCAACAACATCAAGGATAGATCGTGTACCTTCAATTGGAGGTGCAATTGATGACATACCTTGAGATTGACATGTAAACAATGTTGTACCTCCAACTTGAGATGTCATTTGTGGAGTGCCTTCAAATAGAGATGTGTTTGCTGATATACTTTCAAAATGTAATGTTTTTGATGGTGTGTCTTCAATTCGAGATGTGATTTCCGATGTACCTAGAAAACCACATGTTGTTGTCAATGTGTCTTCAACTGAAGTTGTGCATTGAGCTTCACCTATGGTTGATGATGTGCCCCCAACTTCTGTATCCATTCCTGTCCTTCCAAAAACTTTCCTCATTCATGCCCTTTGTTTTTCCAATTTGGCATCTCTTAGATTGCACGGGAATTTGTGGTTGTATGGGCTGCAATCCTTTGCTTCACGAGCTACGTTTTTTTATTCTCTTCTCCTTGCATTTTTAGCTGCACGTTCTTCTAGTGTTAGAGGCTTCGGTCGTTTCCTCAGCATGACCTTCAATGCTACATGTTCACAAACACACATAGAACAAAAGTAAGTAATGCATTTTACAAAAATATCGATAACGTTGATTACATTGCATTAAATATGAAACACACCAAAGCATTTTATGAAAGAAGGTAGCGAGTTGTTTGGAATTATCAAACATGTCTATGCTACAAAATATTTTGCGTACATGATGGAGTTAGATATCTGTAGGGTTAGATATTAGAGTAGGGATTTTGAGTGTGTTTGAAGAGTTGCCAAAGTACCTAGAGGCTGATGCAGTACATGTAGGGATCCACAATGAACTTGTTCAAAGATTTAGAGGAAGGCTCTTAATAGACTTACACACAACTTGATCACTTAACTTACCAAGAAACACCATTTTTGATGCAGAGAGAGGTGCAAACCATTCAATATAGCAAATCAATGAGAATCAATTAGATTCCAAAGCAAAATCAGATGTTTAACTGAAAATCCCAACTTCTACCAAGCTTTCCCTTGTAGCATAGGTAGCCCGGTTCAAGGGCCTTTTCACCAAGATTTTCCAAAACACTTGACAAAATCATGGATGATTAAGATACCCATTTGCAAGTTATAAAACGTAGGTAAACCCCAACATCAACTCCTTTGGACCAACATTGACTTCTAATAGACCCACCTTGGAAAATGCTATTCAATTGGCCTAATTTACAAAGAGAGTGCCTTTTAAACATTACATATTCACTCAAAATACTCAAAAAAAAGTATTTTATGTGTCAAAACCTCCAATTTCCTGATTTGTTTCAGGTCCAAGACCTCTAGACCCCTAATACACCAAACCCTCGATTTTAAGCAAAATACTTGGGGTTTTAATGAAACTCTTATCTCCCAGACCTGCCAGACCCATATAAAGCACCAAACACACTTACCAGACCCTACACATGGTGAATAATACATTACATGGACAGTCCTTCCCACATTTTGTCAAAACACCACTTGAAGCCCTAATTTTCACCATGAAAAGACCCTACTACAGTCCTAGAACATCATCCCAAACACCCAACCTTGACCCCACAAAATTCTAAATAGGTTAGCCATGTATTTTCAAAGTTAGAGGACCCATTCCACAAGTTATAGTAGGCAGAAAAAGTGTAATGGGTCGAATTACATAATGAAACCCCTCAATCCAAGAACACTGTGAAAGTAGGTAGCAGCAGTAAAAACAATATAACTTTCACTATACAAAGAGTTAGAACCTCTAAATAGATGAAAATGAAATCTAATTCATTAATCTACAACATACAACTGATTTCATATCATCTTAGAGTTTGTAGAGGCCGTACAACAACAAGAAAAGTGAGAGAAACCAGTAAATTTCTAGAAAATAACGTTCGTCTTGATAAAAAAATGGGGTACAAATCAACCAACAACCTCTCCTTTGAGGCATTGAAGGTTATTAAACATATTTTGATTTCATTCCAACTCCCTCGAACTCTACAACTTTTGCATCTTTTAGCAACTTTTCTGACCACATTTAGCCAAATTGCAAGCTATGACACAATTGAACTCCCTTAGCTCCAAATACATTATAAAATGGTCTAATTGACCTTACTGAACACAATATACTCAACATTAACTAAAATCCTAGCATTTGACCATGCTCACTAAAAGATGATATTTTTGACAAAATTGAGCATACAAGGTGCTCCTGCACCAGAGGCCTGGAATGTTGATTTTGAAGTTGTGGACCTTTTGACTAGCATTATTGAACTTGAACTCTATAAAGGTTATGATGAACAATTCACGGATTAGAGTTTCTAGTAATATTCAGTTTATTTCATTATGTTAGGAGTGACTATTGTATGAATACAATATTTTGAGCAATAGACTTACATATGGTGGGTTTTGTTAAAATCTTATAGAGGTTTAGAATGGTAGTCATCTTGAAAAGCATAGCTTGTTATTTATGGATGATCTTTGTTTTGTTTTAGATGTGAATTGGTCAGTTCAGCATTGAATTGAGGTTTTTGAGATTGAAGATTGTTTGAAACTGATGTAATTAAATGATTGTTGAAGGTTTTGTCTCCCTACTCTGCATCACTGACCTAGGGTATAAGTTGTTGCCACCTAAATGAAAACTATAAACTCTTGTGTTTATTTTTCTCAAAACCAAATTTTTGATTGTCAACGAAGTCATGAAGAATATGAATTCAAAGAAGGGTTTGTGATGCTATATCTTATAATTATTCACTATTTCTTTGGCAATGAGGTAACTTAGAAAGACAATAAGCATTCTCAATTGCACAAAATTTCCCATTTTTTAATTATTATAAAGGTAAATGATATGAATGAATGGAAACTTGCATTAACAACTATGTCAACTCACATGAATTTATCTAAGCACATGTTCAATGAAGGTGACTTTTTTATGGAACAAAAAAATTAATGGACACTTGCATTAACATTGATGAAAGCTATTAGGTTTTCCAAATTAGATGAAAATAAAAGTTTTCCAAATTAATTGAAAAAGAATGAAATACAGTGAATTCCACTAGCCATGCTGGAAATGGACTACTATAAGCAATGCAAATAGAATTCATAAGTAAATTTATGTTAACTAAATGTCATGTTTTTAATTTTTTTGTTCTTCAAACTCATAAAAATTGAACTTTTTTATGCAAATCCCATCTAATTCAATGTTGAATTCTATGTCCAATTGTTATGATTAATAAAATCATTAAGGAAATTTAGTTTATATTGTCAAAAACAAACAAATATACTAAATATAAACATTTCAATTTACTAAAATGAATATTTTACCTCAAATAATGTAAAATGATGTAGAAACTTCAAATGTTTTCTTCTACGTTGTCTACCATGCAGATTGGTGATAAAAAGGTGATGGATCAAGCATAGATTGGTACAATATGAAGTCAACTGCATAAAAAAAGGCATTTCTGACTTGAATAAAGCATTGAACTAGACAACTTCACGAGAATGTGGGTCTGAATCACAGGGTCAAGCCTTATTTTACCGTTTCAAGGTAAAACACCTTTGATGCTCGCCAAATTTGGCGAGCGCCAAATATGTTCTTTGAAAAGGAGAGACCTAAGAGAGAGTGGTGCGGGGGCACCTCGACTCTTGAAATTTATGACAAGCTTCATAATATTGTAATGTCTTAGTCATTTAGAATTTTGTGGGACCATGTTAAGAAATGGTTTAAGTGTTAAAATTGTAATGATGTATTCATAAAAAGGATTAAATGACAGTTGTAACCGAATGGGAATATCGGGTAGATGAACGGTTTGTCTAACTACCCTAGAATCTCTATAAAGAGACAACATGTAACCAAATACGGAGATAGAGGGAATAGAGAGTGCAACTATGGAAAAATAGAAAAGAGAGTAACAAGAGGGAGAAGAAATCGGGCTCTCTGACCTTCGGCCAAAGAGCCATTTAAAGTATGTATGTTTTTGAAATGTTAATATATGGAATTCGATAGGAGGAGTTTCCATTTCCCGTTGTGTCATTCTCTCTATCTTTCTTGGTTTATGTGTTTTACAAATTGTTAATGCAGATTGGTTTTGAAGGTTTCGATATTGTTGGACTGTTTTAAAATAACCCTTTGTTGTTTATGAGTCGGGTTCCTTTATGATAGTCCCGGAAGCCTTTGTTCGATATTCTCCTTGAAGGAGATCGAGGGAGATATGTCTGTGGAGCTGTGTGTGTTTAGTACAACCGAATGATATCAAGTATCATTCCTGGAGCAACCAGCGAACCCCATCATGGTTTGAGCTCGACCATTGTGTTTGAGCAATGTGTGTGACTCGGCTTTGGACAGTGGAAAGGTGGCAGATAGTTTAGAGGAAAGGAATGTGGATATGCTATCCACGCCCATGCTTGGGTTACAACCACTGTGGTGGTGGCAATCTTCCATCCCATGTCATGAAGACCCACAAGGTATAAGGGATTAGAGAATAGGAAATGACTATGGAGAAAGAAAGTTAGTAAATGCAGAATCTTGTGTTTTTTTTTCCTCCGCATTAGAGAGGGAGAGAGACAAAGTGGGAGAGAGATAGAGGGAGTGAGAGAGAGAGGGAGGGAGTGGGAGAGAGAGAGAGAGAGGGAGAGGGCATGGGAGGGAGAAACCTAAGAGAGAGAGAGGGAGGGAGAAACCTAAGAGAGAGAGGGGGAGAGAGGCTGGGAGGGAGACACCTGAGAGAAGGAGAGGGAGTCAAAGTGGGAGAGAGGGGGTGGGAAGGAGAGACCTAAGAAAGTAGGGTGGG